>JAPQNM010000020.1:317774-330274 GCA_029783475.1 Metacarcinus magister
AATGGAGTGTTAGTTAGTGGGTGGGTCGGTAGTGGGTCCGCGTTGTGTACTGTTTAAGAAATCAATTACTACACCGTCACTCAGACAGTTCACAAGTGTTGGTCGTGTGTTAGCACCAGTAGTAGTAGTAGTAATAGTAGAAGTAGTAGTAGTACCGTTGCCTATTACTACGTGTTATAGAATACTTTAGCTAACTATTTGAGGTTCATACGAAGGTAATAGTACATAAATTTTACCCTCCTCCTCCTCCTCCTCTTCCTCTTCCTTACTCTTTTCCTTCTTGTTATCTCCCAGACAGGTTGTGGGTATTGGGTGTGGGTGGAAGTGTGGAGAGGTAGGACAGAAAGAGGAAGGAAGGGTAAAAGAGGAATGGAGGAAGCTAGAATTGATATATGAGAGAGAGAGAGAGAGAGAGAGAGAGAGAGAGAGAGAGAGAGAGAGAGAGAGAGAGAGAGAGAGAGAGAGAGAGAGAGAGAGAGAGAGAGTAAAGATAAGTGAGCAATTTACGCCTCCAGGCAAGAGCGAGGGAGGAACTAATGTAAGAAATTAAGGGAGATAAGATAAAAATTGAGAGGCATAGCGAGAGAGAGAGAGAGAGAGAGAGAGAGAGAGAGAGAGAGAGAGAGAGAGAGAGAGAGAGAGAGAGAGAGAGAGAGAGAGAGAGAGAGAGAGAGAGATAATGAGTGAGAAATATCCCGTTGGTATATAGTATGTAGTACACGCCCCATTCCTTTAGTCTTGTCACGCACACTATCACCGCTCCTCCGTGAGTGTGTTCCGGAAAGTTGAGAGCAAACGTTTTACGACCTGCTGGAAAACGTTTATGTTGGCTGAGATGAAAGAGAGAGAGAGAGAGAGAGAGAGAGAGAGAGAGAGAGAGAGAGAGAGAGAGAGAGAGAGAGAGAGAGAGAGAGAGAGACTATCACATTTGTAAAGAAAGAAACAAAGTAAATAAGAGTTAAATAACATCAAAGAATATCTAAAGGTATTTTTAGCTCATGTTTGTAAAGCAAAAAAAAATGAAAAGACAGGAAAGGGAAGACATTTCTACCTTATTTCTTATTTCGTGGTTTTTTTTTATTTTTTTTGTGACAGGTGTGAAATTTACCTTTTATAGTACAGTAAACATGCATATTGTCATAGGTGTTTCGTGTTATCCTTATCTTATTTTGCCCCTCAAACATTTTTTCATTTTGTTATTTTGTAGCGTTTTTTTAGGGTGCCAGGGGGTGGGTGGGGGGGGGTGGGGGGGTTAGTTTTTGTAGTGGTGTTGTGTAGAAATATTTCGTGGTTGCTGGGGAAAGGACCAGAGCGTTTTGTAGTACCGTGGGAGGAAGGAAAGAAGGAAGGAAGGAAGGAAGGAAGGAAAGAAAGTTGGTTGGTTGGTTACTCCACGAACGGGAAGAAATTTTTGGTGGTACACACACGCAAAAGGAATCGTCGCCTTCAGGTTGATAACGAAAAAAAAAAGTAAAGAAAGAAAGTAAAAAAAAAAAAAGGAAAATACAGTTGCGTTGTTATTTCATCTTGTTTGTGTAGTTTTTATTTTTTTAACTTTCTCTCTTGTCAAATTAGCAGTTGTTGTTAAAGAGAGAGAGAGAGAGAGAGAGAGAGAGAGAGAGAGAGAGAGAGAGAGAGAGAGAGAGAGAGAGAGAGAGAGAGAGAGAGAGAGAGAGAGAGAGAGAGAGAGAGAGAGAGAGAGAGAGAGAGAGTTTTCCCTCATAATTAATAAAAAAAAAATCAAGGAAACAAGACGTGAATAAAGATAAACTTGAAACTTTGTGGAAAAGACAATGTGTATGTGAGTTCCTGTTCGGAAGTCCCACACGATTCGGTTCCTGCACCACGTTTTCTTCCCCTTATACAAATTCGGTTCATTCGGTTCCGGTTAGAAAGAGAAAAGACCGAACTAGTTTGGGGCGAAATTCTTACATTCGGGTCCGGAATCATTTGAGGTGAATTGTCTACCTGTCCGAGTTTTGTGATGTCCAGAGGCGAAAGGGTTAATTCTCTCTCTCTCTCTCTCTCTCTCTCTCTCTCTCTCTCTCTCTCTCTCTCTCTCTCTCTCTCTCTCTCTCTCTCTCTCTGTTTTTCTTTCTGTGTTGCTGTCTATGCCCAACGCAGTTTTCTTTCTCGTTCTCTCAATGTTTTGTTTCACTCTTGCCTTTTGTTTTTCCTCCTTTCTTTTTCTTCTTTGTCTCTATTTTCTCTCAATAACCTGGGCGCCATTTTTCCTCCCCACCCACGTGGCCTCCCCTCCTTTGCCTCCCCTTCCTCTACACACAACCACGGCCAAGAATGGATAAAAAGAAAGGGGAAAATACACTTGCCTTCCAAAAATAGAATGTTTATGAAGTAAAATCCTCAGATGGAGACACGAAGAGCTTCAGAAAAAGGGGAAAAGGTAGAAGACAGTGTGGGTGAGGGTTAAAGAGAGGAAGGAAGGGGCAGGGAGGAAGGATACAGGGCAAGGAGATGGAGTGTGAGGGGATTCAAAGAGGGAGTAAGAGGTGGAGGGGCTTAGAAAGGAGAGGAGTTAGGAGTTATAAGTGGAGAGGAAGAGGAAGAGGAGGAGGAGGGAGAAGGTTAGGTAGGAGGATAAAGCTGAAGGAAGGGGAGAGGGAGAGGAAATGGGTTACAGGGGGGAGGAAGGATAAGGTGAGGGGTGAGGGGTTAGTAGAGGAAGGGTAAGGGGTAGGGGTAGGGAGGTGGAGTGTTGGGGTGGAGGGAGGGTAAGGCATCGTTTGTATTCCAGTACTCGAGCTCATCTGAAAATATATATACGCCGCCAGACCTTCCCCACACGGGTTAATGCGTCCGTTTTCCCTCCGTGGTGAAGGTGGCGGCTGCTGGCTGTTCCCTGGAGCTCAATAATCTTCTTCCCTTCCCTCTGGCGCCTTGGGGAGGAGTACAAGGAAGTGGAGGAAGAGGAGGAGGATTAGGATTGCCTTTGTGGTATGATGTCAGGTTAGCTTTTCACAATCCTGTCCACTTAAAGAAAGAGAAAGAGAGAGAGAGGAGACTATTTCCTTGCAATACCAAACTCTTTCTATCTCCATCAATGACTCTAAATCACAACCACAACCAAACACATTACAACCATAAGTCCTTCCTGTCAATACCTCTATCCCTCCATCCCTCTCGTCCCATCTCCCATGCAACACCATTTCACACTCCCTTCCCATCCTTGCTATTCGTCATCCATCGTGTATTTCTTCCCCTCTTCGTCCCCTTCCTGTATGTTCGCCTGCCGCCAGAGGGTTGCACAGGTGTACGGCGCCTTCCACTTGCTAATTAGACCCCAGGTGATCATTACACAGTCCAAGGAGCTGAGGATGTGTGTATATATAGAAGTCGATCCGTTGTTAAGTAGAAAATTTGTCGAGAGAGAGAGAGAGAGAGAGAGAGAGAGAGAGAGAGAGAGAGAGAGAGAGAGAGAGAGAGAGAGAGAGAGAGAGAGAGAGAGAGAACAATGTAATGACAAAAGGTACACATTCGCTGATTAATGATACTTTTTTTGCTTGTTATATAACCTGTATGTCATTTTTAAAGGAGGATCGTATTTGGTTAGCGAAAGAAAAGAGTTAAGTCCTCATCAGGTAGTTATTAAGCCAAACGAGGTGTGTAAACGTAGATAGTTTTTAGCACCAAAGAGGAAAGAGGAGGAGGAAGAACAGAAGGATCAGAAGGATAAGCAAAACTCTTCACTTTCCTTCCTTCCTTCCTTCCTTTCTTTCTTCCTTCCTGTCTCGTGTTTGACATAATCGATTTAACTCTAAAGAGAAACTTGCATTGACCTCCCAAGTTATGTCATGTATTTATTTTTTCTTTTATCAAACGTCATGGTTTTGCATAATAAGTAACTACATAAAATTAATGACCAACTGAACTCTCCCATACATAGTTTTCTAGTTTTCTTGAAGATTTTGAGCTACATTTTGAAATCCTCTTTGCTGCCCTAAGCCCTTTCTGTTTTCCCTTTTTTTCCTTGCGAGTCAATAGAACAGTGAGTAGGAAACATGGTATTTTAGGCACGAGATGCTCTGCCGCAGATGGGAAAGGGTTAGGAAAAAAGTTGAATATCGAGTTTGAGGTTTGAACAAAGCGTCAATTTCCCTCTGTGACCGTACAGAGAGAGAGAGAGAGAGAGAGAGAGAGAGAGAGAGAGAGAGAGAGAGAGAGAGAGAGAGAGAGAGAGAGAGAGAGAGAGAGAGAGAGAGAGAGAGAGAGAGAGGGGGGAGAGAGAGAGAGAGAGAGAGAGAGAGAGAGGAGAGAGAGAGAGAGAGAGAGCGAGAGAGAGAGAGAGAGAGACGAGGACCAGTACACAAGAAAACCTTTTTGAAAGTAAACATTCTCTGCCCGTTTCTAAAGCTTGTACTGTGAATTCTGTGCACTTTTTTTCCCCCCTTCGCCTTTTTTCAGTGACAAAAGAGCGACTAGGTATCCTGTGACTCTTTTTTTTTATTTTATTGGTCTTTCTTTCACTTTTGAGCGTGTGCACGAGGGGACGAGGCAGAGGCAGAGGCAGAAGCGGCTGATTAGTTTCGTCAGCCGACTAGAATGTCACGGCTGTTTTATTTCGACGCCGAGGGGAACAATTCACTCGAACGCCACGAATTCACGAGTCATGAACGCTAAAAGGGCGACTTAAAACTGATGCAAACTTAAGTGTTTTTAACCAACTTTTATGCAAACTGAAAACAAAATTAATAAAAAAATTCCATTCACATTCAATTAAGTTACAAAAAAGTGTTTGCTAAGAAGATAAATTACATAAGCTCACAGAAGGAAGTTAATATATATATAACAGAATCTTAATAATAGTCGTAATATTGTTATAAATTCTACATAACTAAATGATAACTTAAGAAATTATATTCAAACAGCATCGTGGTTGTTGACATTCCACTTCGCGTCTCTGAGCCAACAGACCTAACGAACTAATCCAAACTCACGATTCGCCAGCATAGAAAAACACGATAGAGACTTGAGGGAAGCATCACTAAGGGGACAAGACTCGCTTTGCAATGGAGGGGAAAACGGCGGAAAACACTCACGAACTTAAATTGCACAGTGAAGTGAATTGAGGGTTGGTAAGTGGAACGGTTTCTGGCGGTCCTTTTTAGTCTCCCTTCCCCCCAAAAAAACCTCCTCGACAAGGTTTTATGTTTTGTGGGAAAGTTACGTCTTGCATTCATGACGCGTTGGTCTAAAGCGTTCATTATGCACTGCAGGGCTAGTTGTGAACGTACGTGTGTGTGTGTAGTGTGTGTGTGTGTGTGTGTGTGTGTGTGTGTGTGTGTGTGTGTGTGTGTGTGTGTGTGTGTGTGCGTGCGTGCGTGCGTGCGTTTGGAGACATGTTTCTGATACGAAGAGGAAAGGAAGAATGACAAAAAAGAGAAGAGAAATAAAAAAAAACCAACCTGTCTCTCCCTTCCCTCCATCCTTCCCTCCTTCCCTTCCTTCTTAAAAAATATATATTCTTTACGGGAAAGACACCAACACATGTCTCAGGCACAGGAGTGGAGGAGGAAGGGGGAAAAAAGGGTTAAGGAGTGAGGAAGGGAGAGATGGATAGAGTGGGAGGAGAAGGAAGAAAGAAAGAAGGAAGGAAGGAAGGAAGGAAGGAATGAAGGAAGGAATCTTGGCCTAAGCTGTGTGTCCTTCGCTGTGATGTATAGGAATGCATCACACTGGACACAGGAGAATAGGACATAAAGGATTTTGCGAGAGAGAGAGAGAGAGAGAGAGAGAGAGAGAGAGAGAGAGAGAGAGAGAGAGAGAGAGAGAGAGAGAGAGAGAGAGAGAGAGAGAGAGAGAGAGAGAGAGAGAGAGAGAGAGAGAGAGAGAGAGAGAGAGAGAGAGAGAGACTGTGACTGTGACCTTTTGTTTTATGCTATCCTTCATAAATCACATTAGAAAAACATCATAGAAGAAGAAGAAGAGATACAGTAAAGTCACAGATAGAATAGCGGATATAAACGTACGTGCCTTAAGACCTTAATAGACATTTTTAACGTGAAACAAAAATACCAATTCGTTCTTTGCAAGGGTGTTGGTCTCTGGTGCAGTGGTGGGTCCTTAGAAAACACCTTGGCCCTTAGAGACCAGGGGGAAGGGGGGGAGGGAAGGTTCGCTGCCGTCATTGAAGGTTCCTAAAGATTTCGAGGCCTCTGAACCCCATTGCGAAGCTTCGACAAGAATTGGACGTCATTTCCAGTAATCCAATTGGTGGCCCAGAACAAGAGAGAGGAGAGTCCCAAGAGAGTCGACCCGTACCGTTTTGTTTTCCCAATTTCAACAAGGATGAGGCTGACCCAACCTCACTCATTTTCCTCACACTTTCATCCATCCTTCTCTAGTCCACTTCCTCTCTCTCTCTCTCAATGTTCCTACTCCTCTCATCCATTCTTTATTGCCCCTTGCTCATCCATCCTTCATCCTGGATTAATTTAAGTCCCTGTTTCACTCACAACACCTCATCCATCCTCCCAACACATCCCTTCCCCTGCCATTCATCTAGCATCCACCCCAAACAAACCCTCACCCAATACACTTCCTCCACCCTGACCACACTCCACCCCGCCCTTTACTGTGCCTCCCTCCCTCATCCTCCCTCCCTCACCCTCCCTTCCTCACCCTCACCTCCACCCACCATACTAATTTCCTCTCACCTGTTTCACCTGTTTCCTACACCACCTGTTCCTAGCGGTGATTTTTAAGGTGTATGATAGTGTGTTTAGGTGATTTATAATGTTATTGAAGATATTATTATTATTATTATTATGTTTTTAGTTTTATTTACTTAATCTATTTTGTTTTATTTTAGACTTACTTTTCTTGCCGAGTCAAATTTTTTTCTTAGTCTTTTCTTTGACTTTTGCAACGAGTCTCACGTCTTTTGTTGATTTCAATGCGTTCATTAATGTGTTTCTGTAGACGGCCAACAAAATCCTGCCACTTTTTCAGTATGTTTTGCCTCCGTGATTCACTCATTTTTGGAGGAGCGCAGAGCATGTTCTGTGAGTTTGTTCTTAGGATAGACTACATTTTTCTTGGTTTGTTTACCTTGTGTTTGTCAGTCGAGGTGATGTGTGTATGCATTTCATTCATTTGATGTGTGTGTGTGTGTGTGTGTGTGTGTGTGTGTGTGTGTGTGTGTGTGTGTGTGTGTGTGTGTGTGTGTGTGTGTGTTTATGTACATATTTTTGTACCTGGTTTTCTTTGCTTTACTTCTTCTATCTGTGTTCTAAATTGTGAAGTAAGTTGAAATATTTATTAACGCAGCCTTACATTATTATTATTATTATTATTATTATTATTACTATTATTATTATTATTATTATTATTATTATTACTATCATCGCCTCCACCTCGATCATTTCCACCTTCAAATATTCTATCTCCATTCTCCTCTCGTTATTTTATCAACTGCTTCGCCTTGCACACCCACCCTCTTCTTCATATATTCCTCCTATTCCTTTTCACTCGGTTTCACTTCCATCATTAGGACTCAAATTGTCTCCTTCTGCTTCCTCACTTTCTCCTGAAGAAGTGAGGGTAAGACGGGTCCGCGGCTTGCCCAAGTATTATTCCTTTTGACATAATGAGAAGAATTTACTGAAGCGCAGTCTTGGAGTATTCCTTTTCCATCCCAGCGGGCACCCTCCTCTTCCTTCACCAGAGAGAGAGAGAGAGGGAAAGAAAGAGAAGAGAGAGAGAGAGAGAGAGAGAGAGAGAGAGAGAGAGAGAGAGAGAGAGAGAGAGAGAGAGAGAGAGAGAGAGAGAGAGAGAGAGAGAGGAAAAACTGCTATAAAGAGAGAGAAAGAGGAATATTTAGGTAGCTAGTCAGGGAAAGGGGAAGTTATACAGAAAATTGCTTTGTACTCCGCCCTGTTTATCTAGAATCAACCCTTTTCCTGGACGATAAAAAAAGTGACATAAAAAGAGAAAGGGAGAAACACAACTAAGCTCAAGTCAAGTTTGATATAGAAGTGTAAAGGAAGGTTGTTACAGGAGGTTAAAACAGCTGTTGAGACTCATTACTGTTGTTACCTGTATGTCAACGGCGTTCCATTCACACCTTACCTTTACCTTCTCTTCCCTTTGAGTCTTTCGTGTTTCCTCTAGTTACAATGTCATTATTAGTGCAGTTATTATCTCCCCCTTTTGATTGTGACGTAATTTGTTTTGCCATTCCAGTCTTCATCATCATCATCTTCTTCATTCCATCTGTCATTGTTACTATCAGTTTTGTCAACATTATCATCATCATCATTAATTGCAGCTGACTGGCTGACTTTCACGCCTCATGTTCTTTCTTCCTTGTTTATTCAGCATCATATTATTTTCATCAACATTTTAGCTTCATAGAGAGGAGGAGGATGAAGAGGAGGAGGAGGAGGAGGACGCCATATTGCAACAATAACACTGTTTGCCACTCTCATTCGCAAACATTTTTCCATATTATGTTTTAATCTTTTATCATTCTGTGTCACTTACCCCTTCCCCTCACATCTCTCTCCCCTTCCCATCCCATCTCTCTCCCTTTACCATCCCATCTCTCTCTCCTTTCTGTTCCACTTTCTCCCATGACTCTCACTTCCCGGGTTGTCCCCTACAGTTGCAGTAATGGGAGTGGCGTCTGTTTAGTTGGTAACACTGTCTCATTCCTCTTACTCTGTCTCTCTTTCTCTTTCTCTCTCTCAAGTGTAGATGAGGAGAAGGGAAACAGACACACTCACAAGGGAGATGAATGGTTTAAAGGGAAAGAGTAGGGTAGAGAAAATTGGAATTGACCTACATTAGAAAAAGAGAGACTGTGTGCGTGTGCGTGTGCGTGTGCGTGTGCGTGTGTGTGTGTGTGTGTGTGTGTGTGTGTGTGTGTGTGTGTGTGTGTGTGTGTGTGTGTGTGTGTGTGTAGGGCAGTGCGGAAGTCATGCGTCCGGTACCATTGTTATTGTCGGGTGTGGCACTGTAAGCGTCCAACCCACATCCCCGCTGCCGCCTCACACCATACCTTCTCACACATTGCTTCAGCCCGTCACCATATCTTCTAACACATTGCCTCTCCAGGGTACACCATCTCCTGCCTCTTTCTCTATGGCCCATCATCATCCCCACTCCCACACCGAGAGAGAGAGAGAGAGAGAGAGAGAGAGAGAGAGAGAGAGAGAGAGAGAGAGAGAGAGAGAGAGAGAGAGAGACACTAACAACCTAGCAGAGGTCAATTACCGCCGGTGGTAACAGGAGAGTTGCTGCCACTTCTCTCCTCCTCCTCCTCCTCCTCCTCCTCCTCCTCCTCCTCCTCCTCCTCCTCCTCCTCCTCCTCCTCCTCCTCCTCCTCCTCCCCCGACAGACCCCGACAAATATCCTCGTTTGTTTTTATTTTATCTTTCGCGTCCTGGAATTTACCTTCCACAATAAAGGTTTGTAATCCGTCCCTTTCTATTCATCCGCATCCGAATATATTTATACACCTCGGGGGAAATATTGTATAAGCATCATTTTCCTTCTTTTGATGCAGAAAAGCCGCAGTCTGAAATGTATACTTTTGTAAATTTATCTTTTTTATTTTTTATTATTATTATTATTATCGTTTCATGTTTTCTTCCGTCCCTTTTAGTCTTTCACACGTAGTAGTATTTTTTCCCCTCACAACATTCACGGCATACTTTCAAGGGGGAGTTTTAATTTTTTTTTGTTTTCTTTTTAAAATCTTTCACTCACATTCTTCCCATAACATTGTCTCTTATTTTTGTTGTTCTCTCTCTCTCTCTCTCTCTCTCTCTCTCTCTCTCTCTCTCTCTCTCTCTCTCTCTCTCTCTCTCTCTCTCTCTCTCTCTCTCTCTCTCTCTCTCTCTCTCTCTCTCTCTCTCTCTCTCTCTCTCTGTTTGAAGTCTGGAAACGTTAACATAGTCCTTTTATTCTATTTTTTTTTTAATTTCTTTTTTCCTTCATACACCTGATCGCATTTTTTCCATTTCATACATTGGGTTAAATTATATATAGTTTCCCTTTAGTCTCGGGTCGTCAGCTGTATGTTAGTAATTGGGGCTTAAGGAATAATTCATTCACTTTGACGTTTAGTTTAGTTCAGTTCAGTTCAGTTCATCTTCCCAGAGACAAGAGAACATCGCACACGCTTGAGGTTGTGAGTGAGTGAGGAAGGTTATTGTGTGTGTGTGTGTGTGTGTGTGTGTGTGTGTGTGTGGGTGTGTAGCGTCATCTATGTTCGTAAGTTGTTCCTCATCTCTTTTTCTTTTTTAAGTAAATCTCGTTTTTCATGAAGTTCACGTATATTTATTTATATTATTGATTGCTTGGTGTGTTTCCTGTGTTCTCTTTGATTCCTCCTTTCTTTTTATTCCTGGGTATATTTTTTTTATTTCTCTCTTTCTCTCTCTCTCTTTCTCTCTCGCTTACGTCAAGGATCCTTATAAAAACCAGGTATTTTTCGTCACACGCTTCGCTCTTGTCTCTTGTTACTTCTTCTGTGGCCTACTTTTGAACGTCGTGGTGGCCTTGAAACCTTGAAGTCAATTATTTTTTTGGTGATCTCTTTTTTCTCTCTCTCCCTCTTTTTTTTTATACTTCCATGTGTGTGTGTGTGTCTGTTTTCTTTTCCTTTTTTTTCTTCTTTTTCCGTTTCCATTTTCGTTTCCTCCTTGTTCGGTGGTGGTATCCCCTCAAGTTTATTGGTCCATTGCTAGAGTGTCTCTCGATATATATATTTTATTTTATTTTATTTTATTGTTTTATTTATTTTATTTTATTTTTTTTTCAAAGGTCGTAGTTGTGCTTGGGGAATTTTTTTGCGTGTGACTTTTTGGGTTCGTTTTATTTGTGAGGCGATTCCTGGTTTTTTTTTTTCCTTCTCTTTTTTCCTTTTTTTTTACACCTATTGTGACTTTATGCTCTTTTGTGTTCTTTTTTGTTTTGTTTTGACACACCTTTCTTTCTTTTAATCTTTCACTCTAACACTACCTTTCCTATGTCACTTAAATACCTTGAATTCCTTACATATAACATAAAACAAAAACAAAACATGTATATATATACCTAACACATGACCTTGAGATACACATCCAATCATATTCCTATTCAATCATCTGCAGGTGTTTCCGTCTCTACCTGTAATTTCCGTGTAGGTAGTAGAGTGGATGATGGAAGCGGGAAGGTATACTAGCGGCCCCCGGGAATTTATTTAGCATTGATGGGATTGAATGCTTTCTTTTCCTTCCCTACCTGTCTTTGCTCTCAACGCTAGATAGATATTGGGAAAGATGCAATTTGTATGTGAAAAGGATTAGAGAAGGTTAGATTGAATGAGATCCTGGTATTTCGTTTAGTGTCTCATATCTCTCTCTCTCTCTCTCTCTCTCTCTCTCTCTCTCTCTCTCTCTCTCTCTCTCTCTCTCTCTCTCTCTCTCTCTCTCTCTCTCTCTCTCTCTCTCTCTATGATAGTAAGTTAAAGCTGCCTGTCTCTGCTCTAGACAACGCTTCACACACTCTAGTTAGTTGCATTTATTCACAAACACTATCAAATAACTAACTCTAACTAAGCGTGTCATTTGCCCTGCTCGCTCCCTGCCTCCTAACCTACCTACCTACCTGCGTTCCTTCCTACCTGTCTGTCTGTCTCTACCTAGGTGCAGCACGACGGAACGAGGTAGCTTGGCGGAAGGTCATTTCTTTTACATTGCAAAAAGAATAACGTCAGCATGTGCATGGGACCGTATCTCCTCGCCCTTATGCAAATTCTGACCCTTTCATTCCTGTCCTCAGCATCCCTCCTGTGTAGTGCCTCGGAAGGGAAAATTTACTCGTATATTGATTCAAGGCAAGGTTCTCAGGTTTTCTTAGTGTTTGTCTTTGTGAAGTTTGTTGATGTTTTTTGGGGGAAAGGAAAGGGACGTGGCAGGAAGACAAAGGACTAAATTGATATCGGGAAGTGGGTTGTCCACGTAACAGGTGGTTGGTGCAGGAATTAAGGTGGACGAGGGGAAATTATTTACGAGGGACGTGAAGGGAAAGGAAAGAGAGAGAGAGAGAGAGAGAGAGAGAGAGAGAGAGAGAGAGAGAGAGAGAGAGAGAGAGAGAGAGAGAGAGAGAGAGAGAGAGAGAGAGAGAGAGAGAAGAGAGAGACTCGGACAGATAGACAGGAGAAGGAGAATTGACGCAGATGAGGAAATAAAGGAGAACACCAAAGGAAGGGAAATTATGGAGGAGATCATTATTAAGGAAGCTACACGACAAGGAAGAGGGAGAGGAGAGGAGAGGAGAGGAACTGCTAATAGAAAGGAGTAAAGGGCGACCCTAGACAACCGAGACAGGCTGAAGGAAAGATTAAACGGAGGAAAGAGGAATGAGAGAGAGAGAGAGAGAGAGAGAGAGAGAGAGAGAGAGAGAGAGAGAGAGAGAGAGAGAGAGAGAGAGAGGAGAGAGAGAGAGAGAGAGAGAGAGAGAGAGAGTTTTGAGAGAGAGAGAGAGAGAGAGAG
>JAPQNM010000020.1:345274-347774 GCA_029783475.1 Metacarcinus magister
CACACACACACACACACACACACACACACACGCCGCGGTCTGGTGGTGGTGGTGCTTGCGATGCGAGAAGTAAAGTGACGTTTTGATGGAGTCTCGCCCTCAGTAACCCAGAATGTCCCTTTAGTATATTATATTTAGTTCTGAAGTGACACCCGCGGCGAGTGGCGGTGGGTCATGGGTCCTGATAACGTCAGTCCACGTCAGGAGCACGGCCCGTCCCAGCTGATGTCACAGGCGAGGCTTCTGATACTAGGGAAGGCAGTGGTGGTGGTGGTGGTGGTGGTGGTTGCAGAAGTTTGATGTTTGGAAATAAAAAAATATTGAATCCGTATTATTTGTGGACTTAATCACGACTACAATCTAAACGACTTAGTCCATAAATAAACTGTTGGATTTAGTCTTAGATTTTTTTATTTATTTTTGTTTAATATTTACTCAATAGAAAGGTTTGGTGTGTGGAGGTGTTTGGTAATTTTTTTCTTTTCTCTCTCTCTCTCTCTATTCTGTTATGATTATTTACTTTCCCTTTATTTCCACTTCCTGTCTGGGTAGAAAGTTATAAAAGAGTGAATGAACCTCATCATTCCGAGAGGAGTCGCGTCACGGTGATGCTTCCTTAGATAATTATTCTCTTTCTTACCCATCTTTTATCTCCCTTACCCTCCTTTCCCTCTTCATCTCCCTCCATCTCCCTCATTCTCCTTCCCTCTTAATATTTCTCCCTCCTTCCTATCCTTCATCTCCTTCACCCTTCTTCCCCTCTTCATCTTCCTCCATCTCCTCATTCACCTTCTTCCCTTAGATAGTTTTCCCTCCTTCCTCTCCTTCTCCTCCTTCCCCATCCTCCTCCTCCTTCCTCCTCCTTCCCCTCTCCTCCTCTTAACCTCCTTTCACCTCCCTCGAACACTTTCCTCGACTGTTGCGTCACCGGAAAACAAGAAATAATCATCTCATCTCAGAAATCAGAAGTCAGCATCTAGTCAGTGAACCTGTCAGCAGCCAATACGGATTTCACAACTTCACCTTCGTCAGCAGATACATTATGTCAGCATCCATTCTAAAATTGGTTGTCAGGACCATCTGTAGATCCTGGGAGTAGAAGGAAGGAGGGAAGAACGGATGGATGGAAAGGGGAAAAGGGAAAAGGGTAGAAGAAGGGATGGAGGGTTGGGTTGAGGGTGGGGTTAGGGTTATAGGGGTTTGAAAATTTGTAGATTCACGGAAGTCAGCTGGGCCGCCTGCCTCCTGACGCTGCTGACATCTGGCGTGAGACTAGAGGGCGAGGGAGGCTTCAAAGATATGATGGATAGGACGAGCAGAGAAGAAGTTATTGTACCTCTCTCTCTCTCTCTCTCTCTCTCTCTCTCTCTCTCTCTCTCTCTCTCTCTCTCTCTCTCTCTCTCTCTCTCTCTCTCTCTCTCCCCGTATTTGCAGTTTTCATCGGTTTTAATGACGTTACATTCGCGATTTTCATTTTTCTTTCCAATTCCCTTCTCTAATTTTCATCTTCTTTTCCGACCATATTTCTTTCTTTCCATTCCATTTGTCTTCATTTACGCTCCACATACTGTATTACCCTATCATTCCTTTCTCTCTCTCTCTCTCTCTCTCTCTCTCTCTCTCTCTCTCTCTCTCTCTCTCTCTCTCTCTCTCTCTCTCTCTCTCTCTCTCTCTCTCTCATCAATGACTTCTTGCAATACGTCAATTTGTCCTAATCTTTTTCTCGCCCTCAAGACATACCAATTATCTCTTCTCATTTTCCATTCATTTTAACAAGTCTTCCTTCCCCTCGCGCTGTTTCCATCAACGTCTCCTCAACACCAGAATAAATATATATTTTTATGTATTACAGGATAGTTTTACCTCATTTTTTCCCTCTTCCTCTCTTTACTATCAATTATTTCACACTTTTACTTTTTTTTCTCTCTCTCTCTCCCTTCCTTACGTTTCTCATCCATCCAACATACCTCATTGCTTCTCTTCCTTTTCCTCCTCCTCTTTCTCTTTCCCTCCCTCCCTCCTGTACCTCCTCCCTTACCCCCTTCCCTTCACCCGTGGTAAATAGACACACTTCCTGTGGCCAATTAGCAACACCCAGTCATTTATTACAACGCCTCCTTCCCCTCTTTTCCTCCATCCTTTCCCTCCTTTCCATCCCTTCTCTTCCTCTCCCTCCCTCCCTCCCTCCCTCCCTCCCTCCCTCCCTCCCTCCCTCCCTCTTTCCCTGTCTTCCCAACGTGACCCTTCCATCTGCTCAGGCGTGGGATGGTAAGAGGTGGAAAGAGAAGAGAGGAAGAGAGGTGGTTAGTTACTCTTTTCCTCTTCCTCTCTCTCGTTCTGTTTAGGGAATGTGGAAAAAAGTGGAAGTAAAGTGTTAGTCTCTTTTTTCTATTTCTCTCTCTCTCTCTCTCTCTCTCTCTCTCTCTCTCTCTCTCTCTCTCTCTCTCTCTCTCTCTCTCTCTCTCTCTCTCTCTCTCTCTCTCTCTCTCTCTCTCTCTCT
>JAPQNM010000020.1:352774-385274 GCA_029783475.1 Metacarcinus magister
GAATTCAATCATAAAATTTGATATACATAAGACAGTGAGGTCAGATTTAATTAATTTTCGTATTCATATTGATATATTTCTTACGTTCTTTGGGAATAAAGAATGAAATGAAATTATCATGGTTTGAAATCATAAGTTTTACGTTTATTATATGAATTATTAATATTTAGTCTCTGGATACATGTAATCTTATTCTAACATAACTATATTACATCATAATATCTTATATAAATGATCTTCCTCTTCGTCAGACTTAGAAATCAAGGACAACTAAGAATCACGCTTCCCTGCTCACTTTCCTCTCTCATCTCCTTCCGCTTTGTTCCTCCTTCCTTCCTTCCTTCCTTCCTTCCTTCCTTCCTTCCTTCCTTCCTTCCTTCCTTCCTTCCTTCCTTCCTGCCGGGCTCAAGTCAATCTCATTTCATTCTCCTCCTCATTATGTTCTCTTCTCATCCCGTCCGTCCTTAACGTAGATCTGCACGAGGTATTTACTTCGTCTTGTGCTTCCTAACTAATTCAAATTGTTCATTTCTTCCTCCTATCCTTCTATTGTTTCGTATAAGCCTTAATTTTCCTCCTCGTCTTCTTCCTTCTCTTCTCTTCTCTCTCTTCTTCTGTTCTTGACTCTTGTGTATCTCTTGTCTTTCTTTGCGCTTTTTTTCTCTTTTTTTGTTCTTTCTCTCTTTCTTTGTTGTATTGCTGATCATCAAACTTTATTATTATTATTATTATTATTACTATTATTATTATTATTATTATTATTATTATTATTATTATTATTATTATTATTATTACTACTACTATTATTAATATTGTTATATTATTATTGTTGTTATTGTTATTATTATTATAATTTTATTACTATCAGCACTATTGTTGTGATTTACGTTTTATTGTATCGTTCATATGTAATATTTATCATGTAATTTTTTCATATATTTAAGAATATTCTTAGATTTCACGCTTTTCAAATTTATTTATTTATTTGTCATTTCCAATTGTCCTGCTTACGCTTCTGTGATACTTTACTTCCAAAACCTCTTCTTCTTCTTCTTCCTCCTCACATCAGTCGTCGTCTTCGTTCTCTTTCTCTCCCTTCTCTTTCTCCTTCCTTACCCTCCTTCCTCTCCTCTATCTTCCCTTCCCATACTACATTAACTTCTTCCTCTCTATTTCAACTCCCTTAGTTACATGCCCATTATTTTTACTTGCCTTCCTTTACCATCCTCTTCTCCTAATTTTATTTTTCCTTTCTCTCCTTGTTTCTTTTCATTCTTTTCTTTTTATCTCCCTTCTTTCTCTTGTCTTCCCTTCTTCCTTTGTAGTTTCTATCCTTGGTATCGCACTTGTCGCTATCGTCGTTAGATAAGGGGGGAGTAGGGTCTCTCTCTCTCTCTCTCTCTCTCTCTCTCTCTCTCTCTCTCTCTCTCTCTCTCTCTCTCTCTCTCTCTCTCTCTCTTTCTCTTTCTCTTGTTTGCGTTCTGTTCGCGAGGATGTCTGTTTTTCATGGGGTTTTTTTTTCCCCCTTTGATTTACCTCCACCAGGGTGCAGGTTATGTTGCCTCGCTTTGATTTGTTTGGTGTTGCTTGTGTTATTTTTCTTTTGTTGGGTGAGGTTGGGGGTGAGGGGGGTGAGGGGGTTTAGTTTTATTCTATTGGTGGAAATATTTTTTTTTATCATACACACACACACACACACACACACACACACACACACACACACACACACACACACACACACACACACACACACACACACACACACACACACACACCTACATACACACACACTTCTCCAGGCACTTCACAAGCATACAATTCGCATCTCTCCCTTCCACTCTGTCACCACCACCCTTTACTTTCACAATACCATTACTAAAACCACTCCACTCACCTCCCCGACACACACACACACACACACACACACACACACACACACACACACACACACACACACACACACACACACACACACACACACACACACACACACACACACACACACACACACACACACACACGTTCCACCTAGCATGAAACTCGACTCGCATTTATTTTTTTATTTACTTTTCCCCCCATTCAGTCGTACTGCTCCACTTGGCAGGGGAAAAAACCCTGTAAATAAGGGTGGAGTGTGCCCAGGGGAGCCGTGTGGTCAGTGATGGCTTCTCCCTCACCCCTAGAGACATGAGGGGCTCTGAGGGGTGGCAGGGGGCGTGGGGGGGGGGCGTCTCTCCTTACTCGTTCGGGCCACACTTTCCGGGAATGTTGGCAAAACTAACACGATACTGACGGGAAGAAAAGCAATTGAAGAGGAAATTTAGTGCCGCCTGTGAGCTGGAGGGTGGTTGGTGCATCTGTGTTTCGCTCGCTTTTTTTTTCTCTCTCACACACACACACACACACACACACACACACACACACACACACACACACACACACACACACACACACACACACACACACACACATGCTATATATCCACTCGCCTACTCTTAATATTCACCGTATTTCTTGCATGTTAATGAAACTTCGTCTTTTTACATTACCTCATCAAATTTTTCTCCTGCCTCCTTTATCTTTCCGTTCCCGCCTGCATGGCTCCGAGATTAACGTTGCTTCTGCAGGGGAGGGAGGCGCTGCGGGCCTTCCTTACCCTCGGCCTTGGTGTGGCCGAGGTGTGCTGCGCCTCCAACACAAAGCGGAAACAGACCTGCCCTTCCCCAATTCAATTTCTTCCCTGTTAGCTTTATGTCATGGCTTCTTTCAACGCGGAATAATTTTTCGCCAGTTTTTCACGTTGAAATTTTATGTTGTTACTTGAAACACTTTTATGTTTATCTTTTGAAGTTTGTTGCATATTTTTTTAGAATGAAATGTTCAAATGATTTTTCTTGCCTTCAACAGCTGGTTGTTCATGAAGCGATGTCTTTTTTTGCAAAAATATAGCCATATTTTTTTGCGTTCTAATAGCAACTGTACTTTTCCTATATATTTGCCTACATTTTTGTGTATATATTTTTTTTCTAAAGTTCAACTCGTATACTTTTTGGCAAAGAACTCACACAGAGATAATTGTAATTACAACATTAAAAAAATATTTAAAATTTTTCTCTGGAACGTGTGTCAGACAGTTTCCTTTATAAATTTTAGATCTGTACACTTTTTCCTTCACCGTTGGAGGAACTCGACCATAACGGAAGGAAAGGAAAGTCCCAAAGCTTTGGCGCCGAGACCGAGACCGAGACCGAGACCCTTCATCTCCTCCCACACCACGATTTGCACCTTTGGTCACACACCTTCTATGCATTGTGTACTATGTGTCTATATACCTTGCTACCACACACCTCTATGCACCTCAGGAGCACATAGCAACACGCATGAAGGGCTTACTCACACAATTAGCTTTTCCTAAGGTCACAGAGGAATACTAAGAGGCCACAAAAAATAGTAGTAAGAAGAGATTGCAAGCAGTGCGTTGCGATGCCAGCAGATCTACTTGACAGTTTGCTCCTCGTGTGTGTGTGTAAAGAACGGCCTCGACACGTTCTGGCTGGCATCAAGTGCTTTCCGTTTCAATATTACTCGCGTGTTTTACGTTGATTAATCCGTCCATCAAGTAACACCCAAGGAATTTCTGTATTGCGTCTCGGTTTGCCTGTACGTTGTGGTGGTGGTGGTTGTTGTTGTTTAGGTTGTTGTTGTTACTTTACCACATTATTTTTTTCTACATATATTTATATATATATATATTTTTTCTATTGCTACAAGGCTTCAGTGATTTGTGCGGAGAAAAATGGTGTCAGAGAGAGAGAGAGAGAGAGAGAGAGAGAGAGAGAGAGAGAGAGAGAGAGAGAGAGAGAGAGAGAGAGAGAGAGAGAGAGAGAGAGAGAGAGAGAGAGAGAGAGAGAGATTGTGTGTCACGGGGTATATTTAGGTGGAGGTGCGTGGCCCAGTGGGAAGCCGGCCTGAGGTAATTACATTGTGATGCGCTTGTTACGTGGTGCAGGAAATACAGCAACGAGACGAAGGCATACACGGGAGGAAGGAAGGGAAGGAGAAAGGAAGGGAAGGAGGAGAAAGGAAGGGAAGGAGGAGGGAGGAAGCGAAGGAGGGAGAGGTAAGGAGCGAAGAGAAGGTAATGGGTAAATATGTTGGTGCAAAAGCATTCTGAAGGAGAGAGAGAGAGAGAGAGAGAGAGAGAGAGAGAGAGAGAGAGAGAGAGAGAGAGAGAGAGAGAGAGAGAGAGAGAGAGAGAGAGAGAGAGAGAGAGAGTCATTATGGTTTTAGACAGAAAAATTTGTTCAGGAGAGAAAAAACGTGTGTGTGTGTGTGTGTGTGTGTGTGTGTGTGTGTGTGTGTGTGTATGTATATGTGTGTGCATGTGTGTGTGCGTATTTGGCTAGGGTACAAGAGCGCCAGAGCCAATATGTGTGTTTGTATGTGCGTTTGTTATTTATACATGACTGCCAATGTGCCAAAGGAGTGGGAGGTGTCACCACTGCCTCTTCCCCTCTCCTCTACTCCTCCCCTTCCCCTCCTTCCCCCTCTTTCCCCTCCTCTTACTTCCCTCTTCCCCTCCTTCCCCCTCTTTCCCCTCCTCTTACTTCCCTCTTTCCCCTCCTCCCCCTCTTTCCTCTCCCCTCATTCCCCTCTACTCCTGTCCTTCCTTTCCCCTCATCTCTACCACATTTTATCCCTCTATCTTCCCTATTATCCTTTCCTTTTCTCTTTTTCCTCATCGTTACTCTTATTTATCATCATCCTTATTCGTCTCCTCATTTCCTCTTCCTTTCCTGCCTTTTCTCTATTTTCCCGATTTTCTTCATTATTCACCACATCATTATTTCCTCCTCCTCCTCCTCCTTTCCCTCCCATTCTTACATACCTTCCCCCTGCATTTTTTCCTCCCACCACCCCCTTTCCTCCTCTTCCGAAACAGGTGTCGTGAAGGTACATTAAAAAAATTACCGCAAATGAATAATTAATTAGAGTGAAGGAGAGATAACGAAGGATGCTTTTAAACGTAGATTATAGGACGTGATGCTATTTTAGAAACCTGTGATTAATTAATATGAAGAGAGAGAGAGAGAGAGAGAGAGAGAGAGAGAGAGAGAGAGAGAGAGAGAGAGAGAGAGAAAGAGAGAAAGAGAGAGAGAGAAAGAAAGAAAGTTATTAGTATACGTATAATATTTTAACTTGATAATTTAGGACACTGACAAGGCGGCTGCTGTATTCATTAGCAAAAAGAGGGGGATAAAATATTGCAATCAGTATAGTTTGTGCATGGCAGGGAGAGGTGGAGGTGGAGGTGGAGGTGGAGGTGGAGGTGGAGGCACAGAATAAAGGTGGATGATAATTTAGGTCTGGATGTGGATAGTGAATGGATGTAATTTGACGATGAATAAGCCAGAAACATGAAGTTGATGAAGTACACTTTTTTTTTTTTTTGTCTCTCTCTATATATATGAAAACGTTGAGGTTGATAAAAGTTATTAAATTGAATTGGAATGTATGTATGTAAGGAATTTGAGAAAAAATGATAGTTTAGATTCTACAAAAGAGTTGCATCCTCCAATACAATAAAAAACTGCTGAAAATCAAAATAGTTATAATGAAACGGAGTCCAGATTCGTGTTAGTCATTTCCGAGAATCACTGGGAATCGATTTTCATGAGATATGGAAGTGTTGAAATTGTCATGTTTTTTTTGCAAGATATATTGTTTTTGAAATAACTCCATAAGTATAAAAGTATATTCAATTAGAGAGACAGAGAGAGAGAGAGAGAGAGAGAGAGAGAGACAGAGAGAGAGAGAGAGAGAGAGAGAGAGAGAGAGAGAGAGAGAGAGAGAGAGAGAGAGAGAGAGAGAGAGAGGTGTACAAAAAATCTCTTACAATTCTCTTTTTTACAATATTCAAGGCTTCGTCGCACACAAGCCATTCATCTCTCTCTTGCTCCAATACCTTCCCTCCATTCCTTCGACTTTCTCTCTTCTCTCTTTCTCTTATTTTTTTTTCTCTCTCTCTCTCTCTCTCTCTCTCTCTCTCTCTCTCTCTCTCTCTCTCTCTCTTCTCTCTTCTCTCTTTCTCCTCCTCTTTAAATTTTCCGCTCCTTCTCCAGTTATTGTTGTATCCTAATGTGTTTATTGAATTTTCCACGATGCGTTCCCTAAATTCTTAAATTCTGTAATATATTGGTTTTTTTTTCCTCTTCATTCATTCGCCATTTATTTTCTCTTCAATTTATCGCTTCTATTTTCTTTTGGTTTTGTAATTTTGTTTCAAGTTTCCTTCTGTTTGTATTCTCTTTGGTTTTTCAATTTCTTCTTCATCCCTCCTACATCCCCTTTCTATTCTTCTCATGCCTCTTGCTCTTTTTTCTCTCCTCATTCCATCTCCTTTCTTATCTTTACTCTCTTCTCCCTTTCTCCTCACGTGTCTCACTTTCCTTCCTTTCCTCTCCTTCCCTTCTCTGTCCATGATTCTTTCTCCCTCTCCCTCTTCCTCCTTCTCCTTCGTCAGTCTTTCGTTTCATGTCTCTTCCCCCCTTTTTTCCCCTTTGCCCTCACTCCCCCTTTCTCCCACAATCCTCTCACTCCCCTTTTCTCCCGCAGCCCTCTCACTACATTCCACTTCGTTGCTTCCTTTGCGACCCACAATCCGTAAGCAACAAATTTGACAGTGTATGATGGCCCAGAGCAGTGATCCGGTAAATGTTTCCCTCCCCCCGCCCCTTGATATCCTCTTTCCCCCCCACACTTTTCCCCCTCTCTTTCCCTTCAAGCTATGACCCCCCCTGCTCCCTCCCCCCAGCCTCTCATCCCTTCTTTCCCTTTCCTTCATCTGCCTTTCCTCTTGTTACCTCTTCTCCCTTTGTACTTCCTTCCTCTCGTTATTCCTCTCCCTTGTTATGGTTCCGTTATTAATTTTTTTATTAGTTATCGTCTCCTGCTCTTTCTCTCTTATTTGGTATATACAGTTTTTTCTCTATGTTTTTTTCCCTCCTGTTCATCTTTCCTTGCACTGCTAATGGAGGGGCTAGTGATCTATGTTCTCTAGTCCATTCTTCCCATTAGAAGTCTCTTTTGACCATTATATGTGCTGCAGCTCGCATGCCTGCTCTCCAGTCTGCTTCCCTTACCCCATTCCTTTCTGCTAATCAATCCACTTTGCCCGCCACCACCCTGCTCTTCGCTCTAATGCTGAACCCTTTGAAGCCTGCTAACTTATCTTTCACTTGTAACTTTATTTTCCTTTCCTGTCCTGCTAATTAGCCTTTTGCAAACCTACTGAAAAGCCTGTTACTGCTCTGCCCTCATTTGTCCTGCTTTTCACCTCACCCCAATAACAACCTAACCTTTCGCTCCTCACACCTCGCCTGCTAACCTAACCTAACCTAACCTGCCTCTCTGCCTGACTCTCTACCTGCCTTCCTGCCTTCCCTTTACCTGCAGTCCCACGCAGACACCTGACTTACCTGATGCCTCTCTCCAGGTGTGATTTGAGACCCTTATCATTCATGCTTCCCGCCTCCCTCCCCCACAACGTCTGCCTCGGAAGGGGAGTGATAACGTGCGCCATGAACAACGTGGTGAAAAATGTGATGAAAATGTAATGTATAATAGAAGAAAAAAAAAATGTATATATATATAAAGGCTTCTCTCTCTCATGGCGTGAAATTATTATATGACGAGAGAATAATAATATGGGCGAGAAATAGCGAAATGTATGAATGATGGCAGATTAAATTATATAATGGATGCGAATAGGAAGATTTAACCTCAATGTAATAATGTAATTTAAAGGGTGGAGGGTCATGTGAGGCAAAGCCGAAAGGATGAAATAATAGAAAGAATGAAAAAAAAATAATATATGGAAATAACTGATGAATGATAAGAGGAAGAGAAGGAGGGAGAGAGGAGAAAGGGAGGAATGGGGGATGCAGATTAGTGGGATGGGGTGGAAAGAGAGTGGAAAATGAAAACACGATAAAGGATAGAATGGGAAGAAGACAGCTGTGTTTTAATAAGGCAGCGGCGTACCTCAGGGTGGGCATCCGGCCGTGAACCTCCTATTGACGTAATGCGATCATAGGGCGTCATTACCCTGGGGGAGGAGGAGGAGGAGGAGGAGGAAGAGGAGGAACCACGTCCGCGGATTAAGCTTCATGCCCGAGGGAATGTTTATGAATGTTGGGAATTGAAAGTAAGAGATTAATTTTTATTTTTTATTTATTTATTCATTATTTTTTTTTAAGATTAATACTTTTGACATGAATAAAGATCAGAGGATTGGTGAACCTAATGCGGTCGGGGTAATAATCACGGACTAATAATGAATTCAGTCTGATTTCAGTGCTAGAGTAAAAGGAAAAAATGATATATATGTATATTTCTGGTTCTCTTTTTTATGGAATAGTAATTTCATATACATTTGTAAACGGATTATGTATAGCACCTTGTAAATATTCCCACGGGAAATTAATTACTTATGTGTGGATGAACTGATTTTATTATTGTTATTATTATTATTATTACTATTATTATTATTATTATTATTATTATTATTATTATTATTACTACTGAAACAAAATTGATTAAATGATTTGCGTAAAACTTAAAAGATCGTAGGAGTAAGAGGCAAAGAAACGAAATATTAGGAACATGTATTGAACCTTTAACCTGTAACCTGTAACCTTGCTTGACCTTCTACCTGTATATTGCATGCGTTAGGCCGTGAATGTGGCTGTGATGGCAAGGGAGGACTCAGGTGACTTAACAGGGACTTAAAGCTGCTATGGGACAGTGTATGGCTGAGGCAGGTCTCTAAGGCAATACGGAAGACTATATAGAGAACAGAAGATATGAAGAGAAGTTATGAGTGTGTGTGTGTGTGTGTGTGTGTGTGTGTGTGTGTGTGTGTGTGTGTGTGTGTGTGTGTGCGCGTGTGTGTGGTGCAGCTGCTTCCTCTACACAGCTGATTTGGGACAAACCGACTGACACTACCCGTCAGAATGCGGATTGCCTCGTGTTAACTTATGGGCCTATAATTCTATCTCCCTCTCCCTCCATCTCTCTCTCTCTCTCTCTCTCTCTCTCTCTCTCTCTCTCTCTCTCTCTCTCTCTCTCTCTCTCTCTCTCTCTCTCTCTCTCTCTCTCTCTCTCTCTCTCTCTCTTTCTCTCTCTCTCAATATCAGAATGTTACACTCAGGCGTATTTTATCCCTTTCCTCGTCCCTTGCCCCGTCAACACGTAGATTTAATAAAAAAAGGAGAAATACTGTAGAAAAGGCTGCAGCTTACACTAGGAACGAGCTCACAGGGGCCCCTCGCTTCGTCCTCTCTTTCATATGATCCTTTTTTTCCCCTCTCTCACACCGCTGCCTCGAAGGATGGGAAGAGCGGCCTTGAAAGATGATAGACAGCCTCGCCTCGTGGCTCTGGTAGGCGGGGAAGACGATCGAGGAGGTGAAGAGGAGGTGAAGGAGGTGTGAAGAGGAGGAGGAAGGCAAGGAGGGAGGGAAATGAGGAAGGGTTGGAGGAAACGATGTGTGTGTAGTAAAGGAAAGAATGGTACACGCTAAGGGAGGAAAGAAAGGAATTAAGGAAGGAGAGGAAGGAAATATTGGAGTAATGGAAGGCTAGGAGTGCAAGGAAGGGTTGGAGAACTTATGATGATGGAAAAAAGGATATAAACGAGTGATAAGGAAAGGAGATATAAATAGAAACACACACACACACACACACACACACACACACACACACACACACACACACACACACACACACACACACACACACACACACACACAGGTAAGACGACTAATCAGTGTTGCCTTTTCATGTGAATTAATTATGGAACAACTTCACGAGTAGATTAATTAACATCCTTTTTATATCCATTCGCTGGCCTGCTTTTCCTACAACTCCGTGATTGTTTAACTAGTTGCGCAAAATTATTACAGACTTATTACCGCATTGGCAACAGCAGCGTGAAGCTCGTGCAGCAGCCTAATGGTCGCCAAATGATCATTAGGCCCACAATTGGAGCTTTTTGCAACAGCTATTACCGATACTATTTTTGCACCGCGTGTGTTTTATGTGTCACCCTTGCTGATGACGCCGAGCCTGGTGCTAGGTGGAGGCAGGCGGCTCTGGCATCCTCTAGGCCTCCTTCGTTCTACAATATCCCAAAAATCACCAGCTTCCTCTACTTTTACATCTCCTTCATGGTCGCATCAAACACAGTCACGTAGCTACAAAGTTCTATTTAGTGCTTTTATACAATTTCCAGGACCTGATTAAGAGATGTACGCCGTCAATTTAACGACATAAGTGTTCCGAGAGGTTGGATTAGAGAACCCCTTTAATAGAACGCCGTACATCCAAGCACTCAGGCCCGAAGAGTTATGGGAAGTGATCGCCAACTTTGTGTGTGTGTGTGTGGAGGTCAACAGTGAGTCAGGCAGAGGAAAGCAGCGTGCGTGTTGAGCTGGAATGACACACTAACACCCACCCCTGCATACTGCCTGCCTACCCTGGACACACCAACGCCAGGTCACGTAAACCTCGCCAAATCCACGATGACTCGAGACCAAATCCCCTAATTGTGATTCAGGAATTGAAAAGCGACTTATGTGATGCATCGAAGGAAGGATTTACAGGATCACTCTCATCCTCCTCGTTGTTTATGGTAATCCCACGTCCACGGATATCATAGAGCCCAGGAAAAATGTACTGACTTAGACCCTCCATTCCAGGCGATATACAAAAAGGGGAAGGACTAAAGTTGTATTTTTTGTTGTCTCTAAAATTTTTTCTATATATCTTTAATCCACCAGTCATACTAAACCTTAATATCGAAGCAATTACAAGTTTTAGGTTCTTTCGTGTTCAGATATCGACTAATAACCATATGATTGTTAGGTACGTGAGGGGGGAGGACGAGGTTGCAGGTGAAGGCGTCCTCAGACCTTGTTGTGCAGAGACGTGAATTCTAAGGTGGCTGTGTTCCGAAATCCTCGTCACCCTTGCTCGTAATCGACGTTGATTATTACACAGAATGGTTGTGTAAAAAATGTATAGCCAATTATACCTGTCGGCGTTTGAGGCGAGGATGAAGGGATGAAGAGGAAGAGAAAGAGAACGTCAGGTGTTCTTAATTAACCTTCGTTATAATCTAGAAACACCTGTCCACGTGATTACCTCCATATGTTTCTTTTTGATTAGCTTGTTACCGTAGTTTCTTTTTCATAATTCCTCTATAACATTTCACTTTGAACACAGACGCACAAAGGATCGCACTCCATCCCTTGGTTCTGTAATGACGGACTCTTCAACTCTTGACTTCACTTCTGGCGCACACATCGTACTCACTCAGCTAGGCAAACAGTGTCCTCAAAATGTACCTCTTGATACAGAGCCGCACAATGGATACAAGAGCGAAATGCATAATGAATAAGTAAAATTTGTCACCATTTAGCCAACTGGCAATATATTCTCGAAGGCTGAATCCCCAGATCACCAAGTCACAGCTCCACCAAGCATATATAGTGGAGTTTCAAGTGTGAGTTTTGGATGTCATTTCAACACCATTTCAGTGAGTGATGATGTGATTTCTTTTTCTTATGACTACAGTTGCAAGTGTACTACCTCTTCAAAATGCCAAATTACCCTCGTGATTTGGCTGTAATTGAGCGCCCCTGGGGTCTAAGCCGCTTTGGGGAGGGGAGTGAGTGGAAAAAAGGAGAGGAAAAGAAGTGTAATGTACTGAGCGATGAGTTATTGAGTGGTAAATGTTGCAGTGCCGCATTACCTTAACAAAGCGTAGGAAGGGGACCGGCAGGCGAGGGTGAGGCAAGCGTTGGGGAGAGACTCAAGGTTAGCCTGCGGGGAGTTGAGGAACGGTAAAGACAAGAGACCAAAAGGGAAGCGATCTAAGCCAATATTGATCCTCTTTACCGTGCTTCTTTTTCCTCTTAATGGTTGTGTGTGACTACTTCTTTCTTTGGGTGTGATTGAAAGTGTGTTGATGTACTCAGCTGCTTCGTTCCCTGACAGCATCGTGAGTGCGTGGGATGTGTAGTTTGTGGAAGGGAATGTAAAACTGAAGTTATATGAGACTCTATTTTGTGTCCTTAAAATGCCACCGAATATTGTTGTTGTTATTGTTGTTCATTTATTTATTTATTGTTATTTATTTATTGTTATTATTATTGTTATTAGCAGCAGCTACAGCAACGACAGTGAACTAGTAGTAGTAAACATAATAGCAGTAGCAAATGATGATAAATTATGATATCAGTATTATATTTTTGTAACTTAAGCACTGCACTTGGTCTATCAATACAGTTTTTATTCACTTTATAAAACAAGGAACATATAAATTTAGTAATACTTTGGAATCGGTGAAATTAATGTTTTAGTATAAGTTATAATTTCAGTGTGGTGAACATGTTTCATAATGAATTTGTGTGTATTGTTGCAGGGGAATAAATACAACCAAGATATTAATGACAGTTACGTCCAAAGTCCACTGGAAGCTGTTATGTTTTGCGAGATTAATTAAATGTTGGCATCTCATTCATGGCACTGAGGACCATAATGATGATAATGATAATAATAATAATATTAATAATAACAGTAATTGTAATGATAATAATATTGATGATGATAATGGAAATAATAATAGGAAGAAAGAACAATGATGATGATAATAATAATAATAATAATAATAGTAATAGTAATAGTAATAATAATAATAACAATAATAATAATAATGAGAGAGAGAGACAGAGAGGGATAGAGACAGAGACAGAGAGAGACAGAGACAAAGAGAGGTATAGAGAGACCATCTAACTGTCTAGCTTATAAACTACCTTCATAAACTACGCTTGTCAGTCATCGTTGGTCGTCCCGAAATAGTTGTCAGTACTCACAGCAAACATATTAGTTGTCAGTGCGGGAACATCATTGAACAAGAGTGTTGACAACTTTTAATGCGCCGTGTAGTCCCTGTGCTATAGAGTCACACCCGGATCATGACTGTGTAACTTTCCTCGTATATTATTGTAATGGACCGAACCTAAACCATTATGATATGCCTACAAGTATTTCCAGATTATATTAATACTATAAATTAAAGTACACGAGTTGCTGTTTTTAAGCATAAGTATGATTGTTTGTTTTTTGGTCATCACATTGAAGTGCTTTTGATTACTCTTTTTTCACAATAAGAGAGTTTTTCCTATTTTTAAACCTCTGAAAATAGAATGAAGTAATTTTGCGTCACTGATTCATAAGGTGTCCAGCCCCTTCAGCGCCTCAGGAGGGGAAGGGGTGCCGGCCTTGCTCCACTGCTATGTCTGATCAGGTGTTGAAATATTGCTCTTTGTTCCCTACTTTCCACCTACTGAAAGGAACAAACCTACGGCGAACTTTTGTCATTAAATAGTTGACTGGAACCACAGCGATTTATCTTTTATTTTTGCCAGCTGTGTGTTATTGCTTGGTGCTCACCCGCTTGTGCTTGCAAAGGCCACGTTCAGTCATGCTTGAGGCGTGACTTTCTTAAGGTTTGGGTGTGTTTTGAGTCCAAGAAAGCAGTGTTATAAGGTGATCTGCAAAAAAGTTGAATTTGTTACGGTATGTGGCTTTCTCTTTTGACTTCATCTCTTTTTCGAATAAAACTTCACAAATATATATGTTATTTTCACTGCCTTCGACCCTCCGTGACTATACTAACCCAAGCAGAGAGGTGGGCGGAGTTACGCGTCTAAACAAAGGAGGACGCATGCGCAGTAAAGAGGGCAACCACTCACTCCGCGACGTAATCCTTCTTGTCACTTTACATTTGATAGCTCTCACAAAAAAAAGAACCTTCCTGTTTTCATCACAAATACATGCAAGGAAAATAAAAGAGAAGAAAAAAAGAATAGAAAAGTTTCAGGACCATTTCGCTGTTCCGCCAAATCCGTTCTTCTTGTTGACAAAATTTTACACCCGTTAAAGTCCCGTCATTCCGAGTTGCCACAATATTCTCCAATTCTTTTTGCTTCCAACCTTTTCAACTTACGCTTCGCTGCATCATATTCCATTCACATACATTTTCTTTTTTCATTTTTTTCTACATCCATAAATTTGGTGCATGTATATATTATCCTTTGTATTCATATCTGTTCAATCCTCCTCTACTGATGTTATCATATCTATATATTTGTTTTATTTTTTCCTCTCTTTTCATTATCACTTTCCTCCTCCATTTTCTGTCCTCTTTTTTATTCCCTTCATTTCCTTCTCTGCCTTCCATTTCCTCCTTCGTCTTCTTACCTTCCTTCATCTTACCCTTCTCTTATTTTTCTTCTGCTTCTCCATCTCTCTGTCTTCTCTCTCTTCCTTTTTTTTTCTTCCTTCCTCCAGGCAATGTTCAGCGTTGATCAGTGAGAGAGAGAGAGAGAGAGAGAGAGAGAGAGAGAGAGAGAGAGAGAGAGAGAGAGAGAGAGAGAGAGAGAGAGAGAGAGAGATAGAGATAGAGATATAGTCCTTTACCTGTTGGGCCTCTTACTTCCCCTACTCCCCATCTCTCTCTCTCTCTCTCTCTCTCTCTCTCTCTCTCTCTCTCTCTCTCTCTCTCTCTCTCTCTCTCTCTCTCTCTCTCTCTCTCTCTCTCTCATTGGCTTACTACAAACCTTCACAAAAGCAATATTTCATTTTGTATTTATTTATTTTTTTTTGTTTCTTCTACATTTTCTTTTTCCTTCGTGACAGAATAGATTTCCTTCATTTGTATTCCTTTCTTCAAGTTTTTCACTCACTTTATATTTTCTCTCACTTTGCCTCTTTGTAATTTTCTTCTATTGTGTTCTTAAAATGCGCACATCACTTTTACAATTTTCTCGCTCTATTTTCTTTATCTCTCTCTCTCTCTCTCTCTCTCTCTCTCTCTCTCTCTCTCTCTCTCTCTCTCTCTCTCTCTCTCTCTCTCTCTCTCTCTCTCTCTCTCTCTCTCTCTCTCTCTCTCTCTCTCTCGTCTTGCCCTAACACTTGTCCATACCATGAAGCTATGACTTCCTTCTCTCCCCCTTCCTCTTCCTCTTCCATTATCCCCCTTCTACCTATCATACCTCTCCTCGTTCTTCCCTTCCCCCTACTTCCTTTCCGCTCATCCTTTGCCCCTTTTTCTTTCTCCCTACTCTAACTTTTGTCTATCCTCCTACTCCTTCTCATATTTTCCTCCTCCTCCTCCTCCTCCTCCTCCTCCTCCTCCTCCTCCTCCTCCTCCTCCTCCTCCTCCTCTTCCTCTTCTTCTTGTCAGAGAAACACCGTAACCGACTCTTAAACTCTTCCTTCCCCTCGCAGTGAACATTTCCATAAGTCGTTCTTTCCTGTTGATTCCTTCTCCCCCTTGATCTTCGCCCAGAGCTGCCATCCCTCCTTCTCCTTCCCTCCATCCATTCCTTCCCCTCCCATTCAGTCTCTCCTTCCCTCCATCCATCCCTTCCCTTCCCATTCAGTTTCTCCTTCCCTCCATCCATCCCTTGCCTTCCTCCCCCACTCTCTCCTTCCCTCCATCCATCCCTTCCCTTCCCCCACGTCTCCTCCTCCCCTCCATCCCATCTTTCTCAAGGCGCTGATGTCACAAGCCGAAAGAGATGCTGATTGGCTCTCTCGCCTATCAGGGCAGACCAGTGTCATTCGGGTCCTTTGCTCTTTACTTTTGTCTTTTTATCTATTCTATTGTATGGTATCAGATGCCATTCCCTGTTTGAATAATCCAGGTTTATGTTAGGTCGTTAGCGCTGTTTCCGCGGCGAGCTCGTTTGAGGGTTGGCGTGAGATCGAAGGTGAAACGTCAGCAAAGGTTTTCACGCTCTCTCTTCGGGTGTCTGGGACGAGTTGGCAAGGAGCCGAGTCTTGCAGTGGGACGAGACGTGGTTGAAGCCTTCGTGTGACTTTACCGATGAGGATAGAGGTGATATCAGTAGCTGGAGGCGTGGAGGGTAGGCTGTGACCTTCCCTGCGTGGGTCGTGGGCTGGGTGGGTGGGTGGGTGGGTGGGTCTGCTAGCCTGGTAGGGATCAGTCTCACTTGAGGGACTGTAACTAAAGCCCGAACCTTCCCCCATCCCTTCACCCTGCCACCCTTACACTCTTCCCCCGTCACGCCTCTCTCCCACCCTTCTTCAGCGTTACCTCCCTCCTCCTTCTCCTCCTCCCTCCTCTTCCTCGGGTCTTATCTTCTCCCTCCTTCTCCACTCTCTTTTTCCTTAGTCCGTTTCCCATACCAGTCCCTCCCTCCCTCTCAATTTTTTTTCTCTTTTTCTCTCTCCCTCCTCTTTCCCCTCTCTTCCTCTGCCACCTCTCCTTCGTTTCCGTCCCCTCTTTTGCCTCCTACCTCCTTCCGCACCTTTTTTCTTCTTTAGCTCTCTCTTTTTCAGGTTTATGTTCTTCTCTTTTTCTCTGTTTCTCTCTCTCTCTCTCTCTCCTTCTTCCTTTCCTTCTCACTTTTTCATTTTTTGTCTTGCAATTCCACATAATTCTGTTACGTGCTCTTCACTCTTCCTCATCTTACCTCGTTCTCATCCTTTCTTCCGTTATTTTTCTTCCTCCTTAAAAATCTTCCTTCCTCTCCTCTTTTTTTCTCTCCTCTGCCAGGCATTCTTCTCTTTCATGCCACATTTTACTCTTTTTTTTCTTTATTCCCTTTCCGACTTCGCGTCTTCTTCTCTTCATATTTTCTCCTTTAATTATGTTCTCTATTGTCTGCCTGTCTCTCTCTCTCTCTCTCTCTCTCTCTCTCTCTCTCTCTCTCTCTCTCTCTCTCTCTCTCTCTCTCTCTCTCTCTCTCTCTCTCTCTCTCTCTCTTTCTTTCTTTCTTTTCTCAACGGTGTTTTTCCATTACTTGCTCTTTTTATTACTTCCTTTCCTGAACTTCTTTGCGCTGCAGTTTTCCTTCCTTTTGTTCATTCTCTTTCTAAAGGGCGTTCATTTTTAGTTATTATTTTTATTATTCTCATTATGCCATTCACCTTTCGCTTTCCTTCTTTCCCTAAGTACCCTTTTATTTTCTTCCTCCTCCTCCTCCTCCTCCTCCTCCTCCTCCTCCTCCTCCTCCTCCTCCTCCTCTTCCCTTTTTCTTTAAGTCGTTCCTGTTCTGTTTTACTTCCAAAGTCCTTCCCCTTCGCTTCTCTATTCTATTTCCTTTGTAATTCTCTTGACTACCTCCTCTTCTTCTTCTTCCTCCTCCTCCCTTTATCACGTTTCTCATCAGCTCAAACTCCTTTTATTTTTTCCTCCCTCCCTCCCTCCCTTGTCTGCATTTCCCTTTCTCTCCCACAGGTCTCATTTGCCTTCCAACTTTCCCTTAGTTACAAAAAATCTTCAGTTCGACGACCAAAATGCTTTCCCTTGAGCTGCCCGGCGACGAAGGACAAGAGTAGTGGAGGAGAGTGTGGTGGAGGCGAGTGTGGTGGAGGAGAGTGTGGTGGGGGAAAGTGTTGGTGGAGGAGAGTGTAAGTGGAGGAGTGTGTGGTGAAGGAGAGAGTGGTGAAGGATTAGGAAAGTGAAGGAGGATGTGTGTGTTTTAATGTGAAGAAGAATGGCAAGAGAAAGTCAAGGAAAGGGGTGAGAAACGGGGATAGAGAGAGAGAGAGAGAGAGAGAGAGAGAGAGAGAGAGAGAGAGAGAGAGAGAGAGAGAGAGAGAGAGAGAGAGAGAGAGAGAGAGAGAGAGAAAGGTAATGAAGTAAGACAAGTGGTGATGGACTGAAGGAGGAAGAGGAGGAGGAGGAGGAAGAGGAATAATGGATGATCTAAAGCCATAAAGAAGAATATAAAGAGAAAATGAGAAGAAAAAAAACCACAAGACAGCTTGCCATTAATCATGAAAGAGAAGAAGCAAAAGAGAGTAAAGAACCGACACATAAATTGAATAATGAAAAAGAAAAAAAACACTAATGAATTTTATAATGAAAGCAGAATGAAGGAGGAGGAAGCAACGTTTTCGAAATCCCTAATGAAAAGGAGTGAGAAAAGAAAACAAGGATTATAAAGAAAGAAATTGTGAAAGGAGGAAAAGGATAAATGGAGGAGAGGATGTGAGGATAAAGTGGAGGAATATAAAAAAAAAGAAAGTGAGGAAAGCGTAGAAATGTGTGAAGGAAAGAGAGGAGAGAAATTGGAGTTTGGGAGACACATCAGTGGAGAGAAAGTAGGGAGAGAGAGAGAAGGGGAATGGAGATAGAGGGGAAAGGGGGGATAGGTGGCTACTAAGATGAGAAGATGCGTGGTTGAGGGAGGGGAAAGGAGGGGAAAGGAGGGGAAGGAAGACCAGTAGACCATAAGAAGACATGGCGTCAGACTCTCTCTCTCTCTCTCTCTCTCTCTCTCTCTCTCTCTCTCTCTCTCTCTCTCTCTCTCTCTCTCTCTCTCTCTCTCTCTCTCTCTCTCTCTCTCTTAAGGTGATGGGATTATGCATGCAGTCTCCCATTAGCATCCATTACCATTGTGAAGTAGTCCAGGATTACCATCGAATAGAGGAATTAATAACTTAGGATTAGAGGTTATTTTTGGAGGATTAAGGGAAGCGGAAAGGGGGTGAGGGTGAAGGATTTTTGATTGCTTCTTTTTTATTTTACTTTTTCGTCTTCGTTTTCTTCTTCTGCTGCTTCTTTTTTTTCTTGTTTTTCTTCTTCTGCGTCGTCTTCTTTTTCTTTTTCTTTTTTTTCCTTCGTCTTTCTCATCTTTTATCTTCCTCTTCTTCGTCTTCGGCTTCCTCTTTTTATTTTTTTTATCTTCCTCTTCCTCCTCTTCTTTAAAGCGAGTCTGTGGTGAGTAAAGTCGTGGATTTCCCTAATTTGCATGTTTTTTTATGGCGCTCTCTCTCTCTCTCTCTCTCTCTCTCTCTCTCTCTCTCTCTCTCTCTCTCTCTCTCTCTCTCTCTCTCTCTCTCTCTCTCTCTCTCTCTCTCTCTCTCTCTCTCTCTCTCTCTCTCCTTATAGATTATTCAGATGTGGTCATATCATCGGAAAAATTATATATAGATTTTTTTCCTAGTGAATGTTTTTTTATATATATTTTATCTCCGGGATTTTTACTTTTTTATTTTTATTAATATATGTGAAATTGACTCGTATTTCATGACCACTATTGAAATAAACTGTTTACATAATAAGATAGAGAAACAAAATCTTATTATTTACCAAGTTTCCGTGTTTTCTCCTGACGAAGGTGAGGTTAGACTGAAGGGAGAGACATGGAGGACGGGTCTGGGGGGGGGGGGGGACGGGGTGTATGGGTGTGCAGTGACCTCGGCGTTATATATGGTTTATGGGGGTGATATGGTCTCTAGGCTACGTTCATCTCCCCTGCAGCCTCTCGTTTGAGCTGAACCCTAGTGTTGTGGGCGTCATTCCTCCCTCCGTGTATCCACAAGCACGGATCGGAGGCCTTTTTCGGCGATGAAGAAGCACAGAGCGGCTTTTTGGTGGAAATTCTGGGGTCAGGAGGGAGTGATGCTTAGTTCCTGGTGCTCTGCTGCGTGATAGCCGGTCCACGAGGAAAGGTATTGGCTGTTTCAGGGAGGAAATTTGTCTTCCTCGAGTCAATGGTTCTCGTATCCAGTTTTTTTTCTCCTTTTTTTTTCTCCTGTATTTTGTGTCTCATCGCACCTGCCATCGCATCACGTTCAAACCGGTGCATTTCAAGGTTCGAGGCGCTGGTGTTCAACGTCAGAAAACGCTTGTCAGTGAACTTATCAGACTGGAACCAACATGCAGCTTCCTGTCCTCCACATTTGCGTCCTGCGTCCTCCCTCCTGCCTCCCTCCTGCATCCTCCCTCCCCACTTACCCTTCCTTCATCCCAGCCCGTGCCCCCCTTCCCTTCCCTTCCCCTGTTAGCGACCCTTGCCTTCCCTCACTCCTCCTCCCGTTCACGCCTCGCCCACATCCTGTACTCCCCGGTGCCCTGCTTGCCTTAGTAACAGTCCTAGCCGCCCATCAAGGTAGCCGGTCAAGCGAGGAAGTCAGCCAATGCCGTCTTGCTACACACACGCACGCACGCACACACACGCACATACACGCACATAGGCACTCAGAATAGTGGACGGAATTGATCAGCGGGCGGCGACAGGCTTCACTCAGGTGGTGTGGCGGTAGGTAGGTAAAGGACGAGATGCTGTTGGTTTTCCTCATAACTTTTTTTTCCTCCTGGTTCGATGAAGTTAATAATTTAGGGGAGGCGAGAAAAAAAATTATTGCAAAGAGCGATCCATCCTATAATCTTGCACGGCTTATATAAATGATTTCAACTCGATTTCCAAGTGCAACTAAATGGGAGGGAAAATATGTCCCGCTTTTCATATCAAACATTTTTTTACCATTCATTCGTCAGCGTGAAAATTCTAAAATAACTTCAGTGCGACACTCTCGGAGCCTCGTCTCATGGAGGGGGAGGGGGAGGAGGAGGAGGAGAGGGGTAAAAGTTGGGGGAAACTAATGTGTTGACGACTTATTTCAATTTTCCATCACGCCCAGAATGTTGCGACAGTTTCCGCGAGAGAGAGATAGGTAGAGGGAGTTTAAGGGTGGAGGAGGAGGAGGGGAAGGGGTGGGAGGTGGTGCTGTAATGTCTGTAGGGCAACGGGGAGATGACTAGGGGGAAGGGATGGGAAGGGAAGGGTGAGGAAAGGGAGGTGTGTTGTGCATCCTGTTTCCCTCTGCACTTAAGTCTAATGAGTCACCAGCTGTAGGCAGAACAGACACTTCCCTTTCACTACCAACACCCGAATACATTTTGGCGCCAATATCATCACTTCACCGGTCTGGTTTTCATTTTTCAACCTGATAGGAAGAGGGAAAGGTTTTGAGAAGGGACAGGAGAGAAAACAAACAATAAATGGGGGAAAATGCAAGAAGAGAAGAGGAGAGGAAACGGATTGGGAGTGTTATATATGTGTGTCTCTACTTGATAAATAGCACCGTCCGTAAATTTATAATGCCCGAGGGATGGGTTAGCGGCGGGGTGAGGGTCGGCCAGTCAAGAAGAGCCTCGAGGGACGGACTAAAGTGGACTGTTCATGCGACGAGGTATTACTTGAGACGAAATTACTCTCAGTCCAGATTGTAATTACGACACACACGAACAATAGAAGAAATAAAAAAGACTGATGATTTAGCTGCGAGGTGGTAATTATTATTCTTTTTTTGTTTCGTTGTCTTTAAACTTGTAAGGTAAACGTGCTGGGCTTGTGGGTGTGTGTGTGTGTGTGTGTGTGTGTGTGTGTGTGTGTGTGTGTGTGTGTGTGTGTGTGTGTGTGTGTGCGTGTGTATGTGTGTGTGTGTGTGTGTGTGTGTGTGTGTGTGTGTGTGCGTGTGTATGTGTATGTGTATGTATGTGTGTGTGTGCGTGTGCGTGTGTATTTCTCTCTCAAAGCTTGCAAGAATCACGGGGAAAACCTTCAGTTGCAGAGAAAGTGTCTGTGTCACTTGAAGCATAAAGTTGTCCTTGGTCACAGCACAACACAACACCTTCAAGAAAACGGAGAAAGTGTTGTATGTGGAAATCTTTTATATCTTTTTCTGCTGAAGTTCAAACACACACACCTTGATGGAACGTGGCTGTAGGTTATAGGTAGGTAGGTAGTAGTAGTGGTTGTGGTTGTGGTGGTTGTGGTAGCAGCGGTAGTGGTGTCAGAGATCCATGTCATGATACCCGAGATGGCCTGAGTGAGTCGTCGGGGCCTGTCTACCTAGCGTGTCACAGGTCGTTGGGAGTCTGTCACCGACGACCTACACTCCACCCGTCCCAGTGCCTCACACCTCCCACGGACAGGACGTAACACCACTCTCTCTTCAACTCACTCCCTCCTACTCCACCTCACACTCGCTCCCTACCTTGCTACTCCTCTTGTCCTTCAACCCTTCCATAGCTACTCATTTCACCCCACTCCACTCCCTGCTGCTCCATCCACTCTTGCACTCCTTTACTCCCTTCACCCCTCTACCTCCACTCACCCCTTCTCCCCTTCACCTATCTGTTGTGTTTACCTCTTCACCCTAAAGGCTTATCCATTAATCCCTCCACTCCCCTGCTGTTCCATAATCTTCCAGGACCTTTATTTGTCCTTCCCTCAGGTCAAAACATTAATACGTCTCAAAACACAGGTAGAACAAGTCGCATTCCTGGAACCAAGGTCGGTTTTCTCAACGCATTCACTGACCATAACGCATTCACGGTATACGCCTCTTTTCTACCTCTAAACACTCCTATCCACCCTCTATCCCTTCTCTCCTATCCTCTCTTTCTATATTACATTCAAAGTGGATAGAATAGTACGAAAAAAAAATCTGGAATCTTAAAATATTCACTCGTAGATTCGACACCAAAAAAGCTTCTTCCAGATTGACTGTTTGACACTTTCCAGACCTTCCAAGTGTTCCAGCCTCCGCCGACGATTATTCTGATGAGTTTTATTGTTCCTTGGAGGCGCTGCAGGAAGAGACGGAGGAGCGGGGCGGGACGGAAGGTTGGGAGGGACGAAGGAGGGGAGAGAGAGAGAGAGGGAGGGATGGAGGGAGGAAGAAGGAGACAGTGGATGAGAGATAATAGCAGGATGTGGGTGATATTGGAGAGAGAGAGAGAGAGAGAGAGAGAGAGAGAGAGAGAGAGAGAGAGAGAGAGAGAGAGAGAGAGAGAGAGAGAGAGAGAGAGAGAGAGAGAGACTGAACAAATAATCGAATAATATAAAAAATAGTATGAAATCATTCGTCAAATCATATATCAATTTTTTTCGCTATTTTTTTTCTCTTGACACATCTTTCCTGTTTTTTTTATATATACATTTACATTTTGCTTTATATTTTCCTATATTTCTCTCTTCTTTCCTTTCTTCATACCTTCACATAATCTCTTAACACTCATCCTTTACTCCCTTTTCACTCCTGCACTTTCACTCCTCTTCCTATGTCTTCCTTCACTCCTTCTTTCCCTCCTTCCCTCCTTCGCATGGCGGGACAAAGACGTTTCCCCCGCGGCTCTCTGTGTCCTGCGGCGACCGGAAGGAGCGGTCAGTGTGCACGTGGCCAAGGTGAGAGGGAGGGAAGGAGTAATGGAGGGAAGGAGGGAGGGAGGGAGGGGAGGTGAGGGTGGTTGAGGGAGGGAAGGAAAGGGTCGTTGGTGTGGAAAATTGGTGTCGTGTGCGCACCACGAGTCTGGCTGGAGGCGTTGTAAAACTCCTCCTCCTCCTCCTCCTCCTCCTCCCTCCTCCTCCTCCTCCTCCTCCCTCGTCGTTTTCGTCCTCCTGGAAACAGCGCCCCTGAGAGTTTCCTTTTAATTAATCAATCAAGGCATCTCTGCTTAATCTTTCTTATCCCCTTGTCTCTCTCCCTCGTTCTTATCCTATCCAATCCTGTCTCCCTCCATTCTTTTCCGACGCTGCCCCTTCCTTCATCATTACTATCTGATCATCTTTATCTCTCTCTCTCTCTCTCTCTCTCTCTCTCTCTCTCTCTCTCTCTCTCTCTCTCTCTCTCTCTCTCTCTCTCTCTCTCTCTCTCTCTCTCTCTCTCTCCTTTTCCTTTATTTTGTATCTGTTTTGGATATTTCGTTTCCATGTTTGTTCGTCCTTCATCACTTGTCTTTGTCTGCTTCCTTTCTTTATCTTTTCGTTCTGTTCTTCCTTCGTTCGTTGTTCTCTTTCGTAGGTTTTGCTCTTTATTTCTAGAATTATCCTTGTTCTTGTTCTACTTCTTCTATGTATTGTTCTTTTTCTTCTTCTCCTTCTGTTATCGTCTTCTTCTTTCTCCTGCTCATAACACACTTTTCTTTGCAAACTTTCCTTTACATGTCTTTCTTTTATTTCGTTACCACCACCACCACCACCACCACCACCACCACCACCACCACCACCACCACCACCACCACCACCACCACCACCACCACCACCACCACCACCACCACCACCTACTACTACTACTAACTACTAATCACTATTCGTTACAGAAACACAGCGTCCTTCCCTTTAGCCTTCCTTCCATCCTCCCTCCCATTCTTCCTCCCACGGCTCACATCAAAGAAAAATAACCTCCAGCACTTTAAACTTTACCTTCACCTTTAAAAACCAAGGCCAGCTAATTAATACAGGTAGTCAGTTTGATCCTCACCTGGAGTGTATGTAGATAATATGTTTGTTGTCTTAGGTGAGTGTGTGGGAGGGAATGGAGTCTGCGTGGGAGTGTGTTGGTTGAATGGTCATTTTTTCGGTGGTTGATTTCCTACTGTAATTGCGTTGTAACCTTTCTCTCTCTTTTCTTTACTTTCTCGCTTTCTCCTTCTTTCTTTCTTGCTTGCTTCTTTTCTTTCTTTCTCTTGATGCAATGTCCTTCATTTCCATTCACACAAGAGTTGTTTGGAAGCAAATGTCACCCCGACACAAGGGAGGAAACCACTGAAACGAAACGAGAGACATTTAAGAAGTGCGGTAGTGCGTCGCTTTCACCTGTGTGCTTCTGATGTGACCGTGCGTTACCTGCGTGCGTTCAGGTGTGGCGTTATTTTTAGCAACACCTGAGTCACTAGAAGGTTTCTGGGCCATTTCATTACGTGACGCTGATATTGGTTTGGGTTCAGCGAAATTATCGGTTCGTGTAAAAAAAATTGGCTATTCATTTTCTAGCATCGATTTGGTTTTGTTATTTGTGGTGTCTGTCATTTTCTTTTGTGATTTAGCTTTGGTTTTCTAGTTATTTCTAGGTGTACTGTTTTTAATGTGCTTTAGAGTTCAGTGAATTCGTTCTCTTATGGTCTTGAGACGGTCTGGTTAAAGGGGATCCGGCCGCAATTCCTCATCCGTATCGCATCTCATTAAAAACTCCTTGGATTCCAATACCATCACATCACTTATTCCAAAACTCGTCCAGAAGTTTTTTCCTCCCTCATCAACTTTGAAATGACGGGAGACTTTCCAGTGATAGATACAATTAATATCTTGGAAGTAAGTAGAGTCCAATTTTTCCCTTGAATTCCTCCGTAACTCTACTCCAGAAGAACCAAAAGGGAAATTTATGGAAATCATGATTGGAGGTCGACGGTTTTCCTCCTTCAACTATTAATCTCTCTCTCCCTCCTTAAGGTTTCCATCAAAGACCACTTTTTCTTCTTTTTCTTCAATGATTTCTTTTCCGTTTTCAGTAATCTGTGTCTGGGTTTCTATCTTTTATATTTCTATCTTTCTTTGTGTGTATATGTCTGTTTATGTCCCTCTCTCTCTCTCTCTTACTATCTCACTCTCACTTTTCTTCCAAGTTTATAGTGTTTGTTTTGAAGCGGATGAAACATGCTAAACACAGGATTAAACACTAATGTATACAGACTCTCCGCTGGTAATTAAAAAACAATATCTTACCTACACTGACGGCAAGATCTCCAGGTGTGTGTATCTCACCTGGATTACTTCGTCTCGTGGGTGTGTGTGTGTGTGTGTGTGGTGTGTGTGTGGGTGTGGGTGTGTGTGTGTGTGTGTGTGTGTGTGTGTGTGTGTGTGTGTGTGTGTGTGTGTGTGTGTGTGTGGCTTTGCATTGTACACCTTTTTTTCCCTTTCATTATTGAGTTGCACTGTTTCCATCATCAGCGTGTGTTTAATCCGTACAAATCTGCTGTGCTTCAGGACGCTGCTGACCAATGGAAAACTAATTTGCAATAAACCTTGATTTCCTATTGGCTGAACCTCCGACATTTGATCACACCAATGATAATAATAACAACAACAACAACGACAACAAAATTAACTTATACACAAACACATATACCATTTCTTGTTTATCATTCCTGTAAATATAAAAGAAAATCCCGAAAGAAACAATAAAACTAACTTGAAACACAACGTCTCAAGGTCATTTAATCAATACCTCACCTTGACCTTACCTGTATTCAAGGTAGTCTTCCCTTTTACTCTTTAGGCTTCAAAGGGGATAAGGGGAAAGGGGGTACAGGACTTGAGGGTAGACTAAAGGGTTTGGGGTTTAGAGTGAGGGTAACAGGAGGAAATTCAGGGCTTGATTTTAAGGAAGGGTAAAGGGTGTTAAGGGGAAAGGGGGTTTAAAGGGGACTTAAGACCTTAAAGTAGCTACAGAGTTGACCTAATGACCTTGGGAGTGAATTTAAGGTCACAGTGGTCACAAGGAAAGGGTTATTTGCAGGTGAGAGTGAGAGTCATCAAAAGAGAATCTGTTTGATCTGTAATTGTGTTTGTGTTTATTGTTATTTTTTGTGACCTCGATTTAGTATTTTTTTTTTATCCAGATGTGATTTTTTTTATGACTTAATTGGAATTTGTTTTTTGTGTTACATATTCATTTCGTAGTTTTGTTTTTTGGGTCATTATTATTATTATTTTTTTTTCTGTCTTTTCTAGGTGAGATTTTTTTTTGGAAATATAAGTTTTTTTCAGTTTATTTCAAAGATTTTACATTTGATATGCAATTTTCAGTTATATTTTTCTATCAGTAAACCTCTATCTATATATCTAGTTTACTATCTGTTTGTCTATCTCTGCCTGTCTGTCTGTCTGTATGTCTATCTCTCTCTCTGTGTCTGTCTGTTTGTCTCGTTTTTATATTTATGACTGTTATTCTTTCTCTTTCTTTTATTGTCTCCTCTTCCTTCACTGCTGTGTTTACCTCCAAAGACATCCATATCTCCCTTCGGACCTCCCTCCCTCCTCCTTCCTTACTGTCCTTCCTCCCTCCTTCCCTCCTTCCCTCCTTCCTTACTGTCCTTCCTCCTCTCCTCTCTCACTCCCTCCACTTCCTGTCTTCGGTTCGCATTCTATCCACGTTGACTCCTATTCCTTTTCTTTCTTTCTGCTTGCATGTCCTCGCCCCCCCCCCTTTCCGTCTCTCTCTCTCTCTCTCTCTCTCTCTCTCTCTCTCTCTCTCTCTCTCTCTCTCTCTCTCTCTCTCTCTCTCTCTCTCTCTCTCTCTCTCTCTCTCTCTCTCTCTCTCTCTCTCTCTCTCTCTCGACCCTTTGTTCCCATCGAATATCTTCTTTTCCCCCAAAATATCTATCCCCTTCAAACCCTTTCCTTCTTTTTCCTCCCTCATCCTCCTTGTCCTCCTCCTCTCTCCTCTCTCCACTTTGTTCCTCATTTTCTCTCTTTCCACTCTTTTATTTGCGTTTATACTTCCTCACCGTTTTGCATTTAAATTTTTACCTCCTGCCGCAAAATCTTCCTCTCTCTCTCTCTCTCTCTCTCTCCCCCCAGTACTTGTTTCTTTACTCGTCTTCCTCCTCCTCCTCTTCTTCCTCCTCTTCTTCTTCTTCTTCTTCCTCCTCCCCGTCATCATCGTCGTCATCATCGTTGTCGTTCAGGTGTAGAATGATGACGTGTCTCCTTAGGTGGAACGAGACACCTTTAACAACTCTCTCTCTCTCTCTCTCTCTCTCTCTCTCTCTCTCTCTCTCTCTCTCTCTCTCTCTCTCTCTCTCTCTCTCTCTCTCTCTCTCTCTCTCTCTCTCTCTCTCTCTCTCTCTCTCTCTCTCTTTATTCTCGTATTCTTATTCCTTACCGTTCAACATCCTTATTCACACACACCATCTGCATTGTTGTCTTCTTTCCTTATCTTCTTCCTCCTCCTCCTCCTCCTCCTCCTCCTCCTCCTCCTCCTCCTCCTCCTCCTCCCCCCCCCTCCTCCTCTTCCTCCCCCCCCTCCTCCTCTTCCTCCTCCTCCTTCTCGTATTCGTCTTGCTTTTCCTTCCTTTCTCTCTCTACTTCCAAAAACGCATCCCATTGCAAACCAAGGCACGTATTTCCACAGCCTTTCTGAGAGAGAGAGAGAGAGAGAGAGAGAGAGAGAGAGAGAGAGAGAGAGAGAGAGAGAGAGAGAGAGAGAGAGAGAGAGAGAGAAGAGAGACAGAGAGACAGACAGACAGACGTAAAAGAAAATAATCTTCCATTCGACAGAGACAGACTGGAAATTGACAGAATCCATAAATCGAAGACAAAGTTATGATTAAAGTTTCTTAAGTTAAGTTTTTTTTTTGTCTTGCTCTTATTCTCTTACCGTGTCTTTTGTTTGTTTTCTCTTCTGGGAATAACGAGGAATCTTGGAACTGTGTATGTGGAAAAGAATTTTGTGAATATAGATTGTTAGGTGAACAATAAGATCATTGTGTACATTTACGGATGGAGAAAAGGGGTTTGCAATGGGAAGAATGGATGGTAAGGAAACATGGAGGAAAGTGCATGAGAAAGAGAAGCAGGAAAGGAAGGAAAGAGAATATGGAAAGCGTCAGGTGAAGAAGGAGGGAATAAAGAAGAGAAGCAAGGTTGTTTGGAAGAAAAATGGGAAATAAAAGAAAAATCATGTAAAAAATAGAAGCAAACGACAGGAAGTATATATAGAAAAGATCGAGAGAGAGAGAGAGAGAGAGAGAGAGAGAGAGAGAGAGAGAGAGAGAGAGAGAGAGAGAGAGAGAGAGAGAGAGAGAGAGAGAGAGAGAGAGAGAGAGAGAGAGAATGTCGTATATTCTGCTGTGCGCTATTTCATGACAATATTCTTTGCTTCTTCGTCCTTTTTACTCCTTTCTCTTCTTCTATGCCTCTCCCCTTTTCACTCCATGTATGCTTTCTGTCTCCTTTCCTTTGAGAGAGAGAGAGAGAGAGAGAGAGAGAGGAGAGAGAGAGAGAGAGAGAGAGAGAGAGAGAGAGAGAGAGAATAATCATAACCAAAATCGTATACATGACCTGGAAATATCAATGAATGAAAGTCGAAGTAGTAAATGAATAATACAAGAAAAAAAAGAGAGAAAAAAAGGAGAAGGAAGAGTTGAATAAGCAAAAATAGATTCGTAGAAGCAGTGTAACGAAAGGAAAGAACAATTCCAAATATTCACGATTCTATTGAAGATAAAGTGCTTCGCTTCATTCCATCTAAAACACTTACCAATGATCTTAAAAATTGCATAAAACAGAAGGGAGATAATGCATTTATTATCTTCAAAATAATTCAAATAAATATAAAAATATCATAATGGTACCAATAAACAAAGAAAAATAAGAATCTATGAAAAATAACCGAAAATATTAATCATTAGAGGAAGAGGAATACAAGGGAATACGAACAGCAACAGACCCTAGGGTCCCTGCAAAGGTTGTTTGATATAACTACTCAACACTAACTACTTGAATTAGAGAAAGGATAGTACAGTGGAAGGCTTCTCCCCTCCAGCCGAAGCTGGCAGGAAAAGAAGTGATACCATGTAGTATAGAAAAACTACATGGAATTTTCGAGGAAAGTGTGAAAAAGTAAAGAATGAAAATAGAGGAGGATACTATACTATACTAGACTATACTATACTAGACTAGACTAGACTACCTCTAATGCTGGTAATGCTGGAATCGTATGATCATATCAAATGGGAACCAGTGAAGTAGACACAGACCAGAAGGAGGAGGAGGAGGAGGAGGAGGAGGAGGAGGAGGAGGAGGAGGAGGAGGAGGAGGAGGAGGAGGAGGAGGAGGAGGAGGAGGAGGAGGAGGAGGGAAGAGGAGGAGGGAAGAGAAGGGAAGAGGAGGAGCAAAGTAAGTGTGGTTGGAATACTTAAACTTCCCGAAACTGTAAGATCTGTGCATGAATTTTGTAGATTTGCTTGGCGAGGGGAAGTAGAAAGAGGCAGGGAGAGAAGGGGAAGGGAGGGAAGATTGCACCTCAGATACAAAGAGAATAGGTAAGTGGAGGAAGAGAAGGAACAGAAGGACAAAGAAAAATCTAATAGTAAGAGTGAATTAAGTTTTTTGTATTATTTCTATGTATATTATATTCAGTCAATCCATCAGTCAAACAGTCAGTCAGTCAGTCAGTCAGTCAATCACCTTTCCCCTCTACACGACTTTCTTCAAAATATCACCATCTTGGGTCCTATTACTGCATTTTCCCTTCAATTTACATCCACTCTTTGGTTTCCGTACAAGTAATACCTTCCTATTCTCACCTCAAACAGTCTATCCTTCCTTCCTTTCTCGCTTTATTTCCTTCCTCCTCCTCTTCTTTAGTCGCTACCTTTTATCTCAAAGGCGACATGTTTCTTATACTTTTTTTTATTGGTGGTGTAGTTGAAGCCGTTTTTCTTAATTGTTTTATGTTTATGAGTGTGTGTGTGTGTGTGTGTGTGTGTGTGTGTGTGTGTGTGTGTGTGTGTGTGTGTGTGTGTGTGTGTGTTGTGGTGGAAAGAATGAATGAAGGAAGGAAGGAAGGAATGAAAGAAGGAATGAAGGAAGGAAGGAAGGAAAGTAGGAAGGCAAGCAGACAAGAATAGTAGTAACTTTGAATACATCTTCACCTGTGTTTCATATTCTTACCTGTGTCTCGTATTCACCTGTTCATTGTATTTCACCTCAGGTTAATTCTGTCCCACGTAAGTCACCGCCTTTGATGGTACTCCGCAGGGAAATACTGTAACTAACCTTCACAGTCTTGCCACAGTCCCCTTTGCGGTACTTGACTTACACGTGGGGGAAAAAAAAGAAAAAGAAATAGTGAGAGGAAAAAAGACAACGGATATAACAGAAACAAGCGGTGTAGAAGACATACAGTTTTTTCGTTTTTGTGTGTGTCTCTCGTTTCCTGTGGCAGAGAAATGGGGTGGGTTTTATTTCTTTATATTTTTTTTTTGTTTCTTTCTCTCTCTCTCTCTCTCTCTCTCTCTCTCTCTCTCTCTCTCTCTCTCTCTCTCTCTCTCTCTCTCTCTCGCTCTCGTCTCTCTCTCCTCTCTCTCTCTCTCTCTCTCTCTCCTCTCTCTCTCTCTCTCTCTCTCTCTCTCTCTCTCTCTCTCTCTCTCTCTCTCTCTCTCTCTCTCTCTCTCTCTCTCTCTCTCTCTCTCTCTCTCTCGCTGACGAACAGGTGAAAGGTGCATTTTTAGAGATAATTAACCTGTGGCCTCTAACAGTCTTGCTATTGCTGTCTATCTGTCTGTCTTTGTTTGTTTGTCTATGTGCCTCGTGTCTCCTTTTGTTTTTGTTTGTTCGTGTATCTACTCGTGATTTCTCTTGTTGTGTTTTTTGTTTTTTATTCGTCACGTTTGTTTCTGTCTGTTATTTTTGTTTCTCTCTCTCTCTCTCTCTCTCTCTCTCTCTCTCTCTCTCTCTCTCTCTCTCTCTCTCTCTCTCTCTCTCTCTCTCTCTCTCTCTCTCTCTCTCTCTCTCTCTCTCTCTCTCTCTCTTCCACGGTCTATTAATCTATGAAGTATTTCTCCCTGAACTCTTTCCTCCATCCATGATATCTCCCTCCATAAACTCTCCCTAGTGATCTCTCCCTCCTTGAGCCTTCCCCCAATGCTACCCTTGAGTCTGCGTTTCCTTGATATCACTACGATGTTCTTTGAAAGTTTCCCCCAAATATTTTCCACCCAGAACTGAGGTGAAAAGTTTTGAATTGCGATAAACACCTTTTTTCTTCGGTGATACGCTATCGTCATTGGTATTCAAAACCTTGATCTGTGTTGCACGGATCCTGAGCGTCACTGGAGGGTGTAGTTACGCCTTTCCATCTGCTCTGTAACGCATATCTTTACCGCAGTCACCCCGGAGGCGAGAGTCCACGCACAAAGGACGTGTACAAGCACTCAGAGTCGTTCCTTCTGCAGTATTCATCGTCAGCGTCGCTCGTGCTTGCCTCCCGGACCCACTGTGTTTACTCTGTCCCTTCCCCCTCCGCCTCACGCCTCCCTCCCGCCGCATCTTTTTTTAGTCGCAAGCAACTCCCTCTGAATAGGCTATTTTACAACATAAATGGCTCCCCTAGGCAAGGCTTCAGTCTGCGGGTGGGAGTGGCAATATGGCCCCTGTGAGCATGTCTGTACAGCCAACGTGTGTCCTGTAGGAGGGGCAGGAGGTGGCCGTCCGTCTTGAGGTGTTTTATGCGTGTGTGTGCGTGGTGTGTGTACGTCTGAATTCCAAACACAAGGTGGTGGTGGTGGTGGTGGCGGTGACTGTAGTCTGTTTATTGTCTTGTCCGAATTCAAGTGGAAGGTCGGGCCTCCTCTCTTGTCTTGCCCGAAAAGATGGAACGCAAATAATGCATTTCAGAGCCTCATGAGTGTCTGTAGAGGAAGGGTTCAGAGGGGACACTGAATAGAGGAGTTCCTGACTTGTCTACATCTTAGAACCATCCTTTGTAACCTTCCTACTCTTCCTTATTTATTCACTTCCCACCATTTCTTTGTCCTTGCCCCCATTTTACCTTCCTTCCTTCCTTCCTTCCTTCTTTCCTTCTCTCTTTCCTGCCGAACGAGGACCTTAAGTCGTAACAAAAACTCTGCCAATATCAGAGTGAAAATGTGTTCTAAAAATATGACGTAAGGAGGAACAGTGGGACGGAGCGTCGTTTTTGTAGACAGTTAAAGGGAGAGAGTGAAAGCTTAACAGCCAAAAATTGTCTCTAGACAGAATAATTTCCAAATGTAGGCCCTTTTGAGAGAGAGAGAGAGAGAGAGAGAGAGAGAGAGAGAGAGA
>JAPQNM010000020.1:390274-415274 GCA_029783475.1 Metacarcinus magister
ACCACCACCACCATGTAATTATTATGAAACCTATGGAAGAAATTAACCTTGTATTCTGTTGAGAGAGAGAGAGAGAGAGAGAGAGAGAGAGAGAGAGAGAGAGGAGAGAGAGAGAGAGAGAGAGAGAGAGAGAGAGAGAGAGAGAGAGATTATGCTAATTCTCGTCATCTGCTTGGATTATTTCAACAGGGAATGAAATACGACACTGAAGTAAGAGGAAATAACATTACGAATTAATTAATATACCAGGAAATGTGAATGTTTTTAATTGATGACGTATACGAAATAATTAGTTAAATATATACGTCAATAAATAACTTATTCTATGCTTCTGTGCCTCGAAAAATTAAATTATTATTATTATTACTACTATTATTATATTGTTGCAAAAGAATGGTCACAAAAAGGTTGTTACATTTTACGTTATTTACACAAAGTGACGAACATTAAATGGAGAATTTTAAGCATGCAAATACCAAATAGAGGGTAAAGGTGGGAGAAAAGGGAGGATAGAAAACAAAAAACACTGACGTTGGAGATAGAAAAATAATGGATAGGGGAGAGAGGGGAAAATATGGATATAAAAATGGAGAATAAACCTAGAGGGGGGAGGTAGCTTAAATAAAACATGTTTATCCACTCACTCCACCGATTGCCCTATCATCCTATCTCCCTCGCCTTAGCACCAAGCAATTATAGGCTTATTATCAGACATTAGCGGCAGATCAATGCTTCCCTCGAGGGGTGATAGAGGGCCCGATAGGGTGATACTGCAAGACTGGGGGAGGCGACGCAGGGGGATAAGGCAGGAAGGAGTGACATAGTGTGACAGCTGTGGTGGTGATGGTTAAGGGACCTCGTGAAATGGTAGTAGTAGTGGTGATAGTGGTAGTAGTGGTGGAAATAGTAGTAGTAGTAGGACGGAAAAAGAGCAGGTAGGCAAGGGAGGGAAAGTGGAGCCAGGGACGAGGGCATGATTATCACGGCTTATCATAGGGATCAGCAGTCCTTCCCGCAGCGAGACACGTGCAGGTGGTGACAGCTTACCTCGAGGCTGGAAAGCAAGCGTGGAGGCGGAGGTCACTGCAAGAAAAAGTGAGTTAAAAAAATAAAGAAAAACACACACAGGAAGATGGAGAGATACGATCCGCTTGTGAAGATAAGTTATACCGTAGCCTTGTCTTAGAGGAGGAGGAGGAGGAGGAGGAGGAGGAGGAGGAGGAGGAGGTGGAAGAGGTGGTGATTGATTAGACAGGTGTAACTAATCAAGTGCCAAGTGCCAAGTGCCAGTGAGCTAGGAATACTACAGAGGTGTGCAAGTGAAATGTTGAGAATGTTATACTACGCCTGACCTCTGTTCTTGCATCACCACGCAGCCTCCAGCATCCGTCCTTCCCGGCAGAATTTACTCACTGCAATCTCAACTGCCATTTACTTTTCTCAGATCACCTTCACCCATCTCACACCTGCCTCACTCATATCCGTTTCCCTCCTCCTCCCTCATACCTTCCTAACCTCCTCCACAGACAAGCATGACGCATCTACATTCTCCTCTTCCTCCTCCTCTTCCTCCATTCCCTTCTTCTCCTCTTCCTTCCTCAGCAGCCTCACTAATTTCCCCTCCCTCTAGCCTCCTCATCGCATCCTCTCTTATCCTTATAGCCATTCCAGCACGCCGTCTCCTCCTCCTCCTCCTCCTCCTCTTCTTCCCTCCCTCAGGCTGCCAGTTCTGCCACACAATAGCCTCACTTCCATGTTCTTTGCCCTCGTTTTCTTCTTTATACGTCGCAGGGGAGACTAAAGCGTGTTTGCCTGGAGGCCTACGTAGGTGTAAATGACTAATTCTGGAGGAAGGACCGTTTTACAGGCGGGGGAGCGACACACACACACACACACACACACACACACACACACACACACACACACACACACACACACACACACACACACACACACACACACAGACAGACTAGGCGATAAAGGGCCAAGTGACGCTAGAAAAAACAATAATAAAAGTGAAAAAAATATAAAAAATGATAAAGAGAGTGTGTAGGGGATGGAAAAGAGAGAAAAATGTATAACGAGAGAGAGAGAGAGAGAGAGAGAGAGAGAGAGAGAGAGAGAGAGAGAGAGAGAGAGAGAGAGAGAGAGAGAGAGAGAGAGAGAGAGAGAGAGAGAGAGAGAGAGAGAGAGAGAGAGACAGACAGACAGACGCCCCTTCCATCAAACCCACACTTTAGTATACTCTGCAGTGCTGTTAGCTTGACGACACAGACACACACACACACACACACACACACACACACACACACACACACACACTCTGTTGCTTCCATGGTGTTGTTTTGAAAGGCTTGTGGGTGGGTTCAGTGTTTTGATGAGCCACGCCGCTAAGTGCATTACTGAGTTTTATTATCCTTGGTTTTTTTTCCCCCTCTCCTGTTTTTTTTTATTTCTCTCTCTCACTGTCTCTATTCAATTTTGCTTGTGTCCCTATTCTCGTTTTTTATTTGTGATGTATCGTGTTTTATATCTTTAATGTGTTTTTTTGGTTATTATTTGCTTTATTCTTCCTCTTCATATCTCTCTCTCTCTCTCTCTCTCTCTCTCTCTCTCTCTCTCTCTCTCTCTCTCTCTCTCTCTCTCTCTCTCTCTCTCTCTCTCTCTCTCTCTCTCTCTCTCTCTTCTCTTTGCCATTTTCACTTCTCTTCCCCCAGTCTTTTTTGTTTTTTCTTTGTTTTTAATTTGCGTGTCCATCCCACCGAAATTTTTATTCCCTTTTTGCTCTGACTCTTCGTTTTTTTTTGTCTTCTACCTTCCACCTTCATGCTGTCTCTCCCTCTCTCTCTTTTTCAAGTTTTCTTTATTTATTTTATTTCTTCTAGTTCTTTGAATGTTTTATCTCCATCACCATATATTCCCTTTCCATTCATCTTTTTGTACATACCCTCAAACTACTTTTCTTTGTCCTCGTTCTCTCTCTCTCTCTCTCTCTCTCTCTCTCTCTCTCTCTCTCTCTCTCTCTCTCTCTCTCTCTCTCTCTCTCTCTCTCTCTCTCTCTCTCTCTCTCTCTCTCTCTCTCTCTCTCTCTCACTAATGTTTTCTTAAGTTCATCGTCCTCTATTATCCCTCTTCCTTCTTTTTCTTTCCATTATTTTTTATATATTTTTTTCCAATTTCTTGCTTTTTCGTCCAATTCTTTCTCACTTCAGTTTTTTCATTTTTCTGCTTCATTATCTTTCTCTCTCTTTCTCACCGCGGTTTTCCTTTTCATAGTTTTCCTCCTTTTTTTGCATTGTTTTCTTTCATTTTCCTCTCATATATACATTTTTTCCTTTTCTATCTTTCACCTTTTTTATTAATTTTCTCCCTTTTATTTTGTGTCTGATATATATATCTCTCTTTCCCCTTTTCCTTCCTGCCTATATTTCTCCACTTTCTCATCTGCCTCCTCTCTCGCTGTACCTACATCTCTCTCCTTTTATATATTCCTCCCTTTCTCTTCCTATTTCTCTATTTTCTTTCCTTTAAGTCGTCTATCTCACTTGAATGCATGTAGCTTGTCCACATTAATCTCCACAATTTTTGACTTCCTTGTTTCCCCATATGCTATCCCTTATAACTTTATCCCCTTATTCTTTTTTTTAATTTTCTCTTAACTTTTTTTTTGCATGCATTCTTAGTGTTTTTATTTTCTCCGCGTGCTTGTTTCTCCTAAGTGGTATTGCGTCTCCAGTTTGGGATTATGTGGATAAGTGTGAGTAATTGTAAATATCTGAGCATTGTGAGGTTTTTGCATAACATCGCCTCTGTCTATTTCCCTCCGTCAGTCCCCCGGTAGAGGAAAATTTCTCTCCTCGTTCTATTCTTTCATATTTTCACTTGTGTTCCTCATTTTCTTTCTAGTGTAATGCTTCCTCACCTCCGTTTTCTTTTCTTTTTTTTTTTTTTTTTGCATTAGTCATCGAGTTGAATTGTGTGTTATGTTTTGTTTTATTTTCTGTGTGTGTGTGTGGGGGGGGGGTGTATTGCTGTCTTTAGCTAGTTTCTTTTACGTGATTTTTTTTTCTTTTCTCTCTCTCTCTCTCTCTCTCTCTCTCTCTCTATATATCTAGTATATATATATCTATATATATATATATATATATATCTCTCTCTCTCTCTCTCTCTCTCTCTCTCTCTCTCTCTCTCTCTCTCTCTCTCTCTCTCTCTCTCTCCTCTCTCTCTCTCTCTCTCTCTCTCTCTCCTCTCTCTCTCTCTCTCTCTCTCTCTCTCTCTCTCTCTCTCTCTCTTCACACACACACCAGGAACTTAACAAATTTTTTTTCCATGACAAACTATTCTACATTACAAACACAATTTTTCCCAGTTATTCTTTATGATTCTTTCCTCCTTTAGCAAATTTTCCTCTTCTTCCACACCTCGTCTCCGTTGGGAAACTCGTCTTGTACTCGTATCTTATCTTACCGTCCGTATAAATTTTCCCTTTTTTCCTACCATGCTGTATTCCATTTCCTTGTGTATTTTTCCTGTGCCGTCTTATTCTGCGTGACACCAGTGCTCTGCTGGACGCCTCACCCTTACCCCTTACCCCTTACCCTGCCGGATCACACTGCATCGTAATATCACACCAGTGGGAGTCTTCAATAAGCATGAAATTTCCGTGCTGGGCAGGTGTCCTTTCATATCACCAGTTTTCAGTGCCTTGGGAAATTGCAGATGTAGATAAGGTGGTTTTCAGAGCATTTCATTTTTCTCTCTCAACTTTGAGCTTCTTTTTCCTTTCTACCTCTCTACCTTCCTTCCCTCCTTCCTCTGATTAGAAACGGGGAAAGGAGTGAGTGTCCGTAGCTATGGGAGATGAAAGGGTGTTTGTGTGTGTGTGTTAATATTAGTTTCTGGTTGTCTCAAGGAGGTTCAAGTGAGCGTCTGTGATTCTAAATGCCAAGGAATGTTGGTGAAACGATCCACTAATTTCTTTTCGATACTTCCTGGAAACCTCTTCACGCACTTCTCGCTTTCTCTCTCTCTCTCTCTCTCTCTCTCTCTCTCTCTCTCTCTCTCTCTCTCTCTCTCTCTCTCTCTCTCTCTCTCTCTCTCTCTCTCTCTCTCGCTCTCTTTCTCTCTTTCTATTTTAAAGCAAAGTTAATATGAGAGGGAGAGAGAGAGAGAGAGAGAGAGAGAGAGAGAGAGAGAGAGAGAGAGAGAGAGAGAGAGAGAGAGAGAGAGAGAGAGAGAGAGAGAGAGAGAGAGAGAGAGTAAGAAAGAAAGAAAGAGCGAATTAAAGAGCTCCACAACTCTTAAAAATATCCAAGCGCTGTCTATAAGAAACTTCCATCGTTTTTTCTTGCTTTTATTTTTCTTTTTGTTTTTGTTTTGTTTGGGTCTTGTATCCCTCCGCCATCTTCCTCCTGCTGGTAATGGCTTCCACTGAGCTAGTATTTACGTTTTACCTGGCCAAGATATTTTTTTTCTTTTGCTATTATTAACTTTAAACGTCTGCCATTCCCACATAATAGCAGATATTCAACTTTTTTTTCCAGTCATTTTGTAATCAGGTGCGTGCGAACAAGTAGGTCGGTTGGGTGAGGCCAAGAGTCGCAGGTTATCGTACACCTTTACCTGGGGAATGTCGTACAATGAGGAGAAAGTTGTCGTTTTTTGCTTTTTATAATGTGCGTGTGTGTGTGCGTGTGGAAATTTGTTGTACGTGTCTGTGTATGATTGTAAGCTTGTTTTCTTTTTCTTTTTCTTTTGTATGTAAGCTCTGTTTTGTATTTTCTCTTCTGTGTGTTTTTTTATTGTTTATTTTTATGTTGTAATACATGTGTACGTAAAAGTAATGTATTCTTTTAACACGCTTTTAACTTTTTTCCCCAAAATGTATAGCTTAAATAACTAATAAACACATTTTCATTTATATCACAAGGCAATATTAAAAAGGAAAAAAAAAAAGTTCCAAAAATTTTCATTATCCATCCTATTTTGCATATAATCCCGGTATGTGTATTCCTGTTTACCTTTCCTGCCGTTCATATATCCCTTGTTTACCTTCCTAAAATGTTTTCTTTTCGGAAGCATCATTTTCTGCCCTGCGAACATGGTCCAGATTTCCAGATGGAGGTTATCTCGGGTCCTTAACTTTTCCATTTGGCGAGGATTTTGCTCTCGGCCGTCAAGAAGTGGCTGGAGAGCGGAGGAGTGGCAAGGGTGGAGTAGGAGGGCTGATGGATTAGTAAGTGGAGTGATGGGGAAGAGCCAGGAGGGGCGTGGTGAGAGTGGGGGAAGGAGGGACGGGTTATGTGAGTAGAGAGAGAGGTGGGGGGTATTGGAGGAAACGTTGGTGGAGTGAGAGAAGCGTGTGAGTGGCAAGAGTGGATTAGCGTGAGGGGTGTTGTGTGGAAGTGGGTGATGGGTGCTGAGTGGGTGAGGTGGTGAATGGGAGGCTGGAAAGGGATGTGATTCGTATTTTGTAGACTATCTCCTTATGTGTGTGTGTGTGTGTGTGTGGGTGTGTGTGTGTTGGGGGGGGGGAGTGTAGGTGTGTGTGTGTGTAAGAGCGTTGAGGAGTACCACTTTAAGAATCTTAGTCTAGAAAGAAATAAGAAATAAACAACAAAGAATTCTCGTAACTAACCTAACTATTATATTTTTTATCTTTTGTCTGTGCATCGAAGAACAAAACTTTACCTCCACATATTCCAAAAATTACATATCGACATATTGTTTATTTTCTTACTCCTAACAAGGATCTAAAACACCCCACACACACGAACGTTGACTTTCATTGTATTAACCCTAATTTTTCAGACCTTCGCTTGTTTTCCTCAACTTTCTGGGGTAAAAAAAAAAAAAATCTATCAAACTTATGACATCCAGTAATTACAAGTGTTCGCAAAATAATTAAGGAAGAGAAACGTGTATTGAACTACAACTCCCTCGTATTAGCTTTTAGGGAGAAGGAATACGTTTAGTCCCTTCTCCTGTCTTTCCTTCCTTGGTCTTTCTTCCGGCCTTAAGTGAACTCAAAGTGGACTCTGCCTCCACTTAGCCAACCGGACCCTCCGACTTAATTAGGAAAGGATGATGGCTGGACGCGAGGGGTTACAAGGAGCTAATTGCCTCACGTTACCTCCTGCACACCTGAGCCAGCCAGGGCACACGAAGGGCAAACCGCAGAAAATGTAGGAGCCTGGTAAATAGATTTTTTTTGGGGGGTCGGTAAGGTTACAAGTTGGGTGAAAAGTTTATTTGTTAACTTTGGTTCTTTGGCTCAGTGCATGGTGTTTGTAGGTAATGGTGTTTGGGGGGGCGGGGGGGAGTCTGTGTATATCTGTGTGTGTTTTTTGTGTGTGTACGTGGGTAGGTAGGTAAAGATCAGTAATTTTCTTTAGTGTAGTACTTACCTTCGTGTATATCCTCCAGCAGACTCCCGTTCAGCCTTCATTAACGCCACCTGTTGTTCATTTGTTAAACCTACATAGAGTTCCAAAGCCGAAATGCGACACAGTTTTAATGGCGGCATCTATAGCCGTAACAAGGATTATCGTCAATTTATTACGGATTAAGAACCATATACGTAGAGATTATGCATACACACGCACACATACATTACATACACACACATACATATACACACACAGGATTATGCCTCATTATAGCTGAACACTTTTTGTTGTGGCGTCAGGTATAATTATCTAAATGTTTACCCCACAAATAAACAACACTCGCTGCAACACTTAAGCCTCGTGCGAATATTTGTATACTCTGTAATTTTTTGTGTGTTGTTGTTCTTCAGTAAATAAGGCTACGTATAAACACATTGAATCTTTGTTATTTGGTCTTATCTCTCTCTCTCTCTCTCTCTCTCTCTCTCTCTCTCTCTCTCTCTCTCTCTCTCTCTCTCTCTCTCTCTCTCTCTCTCTCTCTCTCACGGCAAAGAAAGCATTACTGAAGACGAAGAGAAAAGGATCAACCCGCATCCCTTGGCTTCGCTTCGGGGCCGCGGAGGAAAGGGAAGAAAAAAACACAACTAAATTCTGGTGTAATAGGACGGTTCGCCTCACACCACCTGCGACCAAACACATTAATACCAGGATGGACGATATTACGAGTGTTTTGCTGAAGAATGGACGGCGCAGGGGGTAACGAAGGAGGAGGAGGAGGAGGAGGAGGGTGGTTGCGCTGGATGTGGAGAAGATAGAAGAGGTAGTGGAAGATACTGAGGTGGAGGAGATGGATGGGAATGTAATGCCAGATGAAAAGGTGAAGATGGAGGAGGAGATAGTAGATGATAAATGAAAAAAGAAAGGAAGGAAGGAAGGAAGTGAAGGAGGAGGACCGACCAGGATGGATGCAAGAGAAAGGAAAACAAAACTATAAGATAACAATATAGATAAGAAAATAAAAAAAAGTGTTTAAGTAGTCCAGTGTTGCTTTACTTAACAACATCCACTTAACTGATAACGAGTCTCAGAAGTGATATAGTAACTAATAAGACTTTGACACCTCCACGGGCGCCTCTATATAGCTATAATCCAACCTATAATAACTTCAGAAAACTTTGCAATTATGCTTAAGACCATGGCCTGATTTGCACGTAATTAGTAACTCTCCTGTTTATTGGTGAAGCGAAGGTCATTAAGGATTTGAGGGTCCAGGGTTATTATCTTGAATCTGAGCTAATTAAAGGACTTCGTTATAGGGGAGGATCAAGTTCATTATAGGATTTCGCTCTATGGATCCATTACACGGTATCTGATGCTCTTACGTTATCTCTCCTAAGGGGGTTCTGAAGGAGGGGAGAAGGGTGATTGTAGGTTTTTTTTATTATTCTCTTGCCTTCTTCTTTCTTTCTTTCTTTCTTTCTTTCTTTCTCTCTCTCTGTCTCTTTCTCTCTCTCTCTCTCCCTCCGTTCCGTCCATTTACTCTCTCACCTTCCTCCTACATTTCCTCCCATGTTGTCACTGTTTTCCTCACGCCCTTTAAGCCTCTGCCTTCTCATTTTTCCCCCTCTATTTCCTTCCCTCCATTACCTAACAAACCCATTTCAACTACCATCAACTCTTTTCTTTTTTTTCTTACACCTTCCTCCTCTTCCTCTTCTTGCCTCCCTCTTAGTTTTGCACCTTCCTCTTTTACTCCCCTTGCTTACAGGTATACTCTTAGGTGGTGTGCTAAGAGGGATGAAGTTATAATGTGACTCTTTTATTTATCTCTCTCTCTCTCTTCTCTCTCTCTCTTCTCTCTCTCTCTCTCTCTCTCTCTCTCTCTCTCTCTCTCTCTCTCTCTCTCTCTCTCTCTCTCTCTCTCTCTCTCTCTCTCTCTCTCTCTCTCTCTCTCTCTCGTGACTGGTTATTAAATTTTGGTCTCATTACCTTTTTTTTGTCCATATTAAAACATCTCTTCTTTTATTTACGCACGCACGCGCGCACACACACACACACACACACACACACACACACACACACACACACACACACACACACACACACACACACACACACACACACACACACACACATTATTTTTTGTTTTAATTATTTACAAATCTCTTCTGAGCATTTATTTTTGAGGAGAAACACATAGAGGTTTTTTTTCTCCATTCCTTGGCTCTCTGAAACGAACATGATAATAATAATAATAATAATAATAATAATAATAATAATAATAATAATGACTAATAATAATAATAATAATAATAATAATATTCTTTTGCTTAAAATCGTACTTTTCCTTCGGTGGCCATGTTTCAGTATTGTATTATAAAAATTTGAACACATTATTATGAGGCGATGAATTTAACCTTTTAAAGTATCGTCTATTTCCGTATTTCATAACACATAATTTATTTGCATACTGCTCCACCTTTATACTTTGGATCGTAAAAGGTCATGTGTATACCTATTAATATTACTGTATAACTCTTGCGAAATTATATTCTATCTTTGTGAGGATGTATACGTGGCATTTGCTTTGTATTGTCATTAATTTTCAGTCTTTTCCCTTGGGCTCAGACACCCACCTGTGTTGTCAGACATTGTATAGACGAAAGGGGAAGAAGATAACATAACGTGGGAGTGGTGTGTGTGATGAGACTAGACACACACACACACACACACACACACACACACATACACACATACACACACACACACACACACACACACACACACACACACATACACACATACACACACACACACACACACACACACACACACACACACACACACACACACACAATCAGAATCCAATCCATTCCCTGCAGTGATCTCCACACCCCATTAGTGCCTGAGTTATCACCGCAGCTCCCAACAAATGGCTGCACCTCGCATCCATTAGCAAAGAAATTTCATACACTGGTCTCGGCGGTGGAGGAAAACTTGGAATTGAATTGAATTAATGCTAATACTTCCCAGTTAAACACGTCGCATGGATTATATCTGTCGCCAATATATAAACTGATATCTGCTTGAGCAACACTCCTACTCGAGGCTACCCATTCCTTCCTCCCTCTTCTGGAAACGGAGAGAGAGAGAGAGGAGAGAGAGAGAGAGGAGAGAGAGGAGAGAGAGAGAGAGAGAGAGAGAGAGAGAGAGACAGAGAGAGAGAGAACGTCGCCCCATAAAAGGGATTCAGACTCTCAGGTGAGCGTGTTCGATCCGAAATTTGAACCCATTTAACACCACATCTGTTGATTACACGCTGATGAGTATGGAAGATTGTCGAGCCGCCCCGTGTGCTAGGGAGGGGTGTCTGGGGTTCCAGTGGGGTTTGGGGGGTGGGTTGGGGTTATAGGTAGCTGTAACATGTGTGGAAGTGGAGTGCAGGACCGGGAGTGTGTGGATACCGGGGAAATTTCTGTAAGGTAACGGAGTCTTTTGGCTAAAGTTTGTCGACGTAAGGGAAAGAAAGTTTTAAAGAGGAACACGAGGTAGGAAAGAGAGCGAGAGAGAGAAAGGGTAACAACATCCTGCTAATAATATAGTTAAAGAATCAATAACTTAATATCTATATATATGCAAGACTTAGAAAGAAAATAGAAATAAAACAGTAGAAGATGGAAAGGAGGCATTTACGTGCTACATCTACGAAGGGAAGTGATTGAGGGAGGGAGGCTGGAAACTGGAAACTGGAAGGAGGTGAAGGAATAGAAATCTACCCTCAATGCTACTGGAAACTGATGGTGGAAAGAACGGGAAGTAGTGAAAGTAGTGTGGGCATCGATTACCGACAGAGGTATAGGCAGGTAGAGTAGAGTGACAGGTTTGAGTAGAGAATAGAAATGTGGTAGAGGTGGTGAGTGGCGGTGGCTGCACGTACGCTGGCTATTGCTGTGGTGTGAATTCAAATAGGAAAGGTTGGGGAAGCGTGTCTGAACGATTCGCTACAAAGTGGATATCGGGTCTGCGCGCCGTGTGGATGGTGGATATTGACGTTGTGAGGAATGCGAGATGTGGATATGGAGAGAGAGAGAGAGAGAGAGAGAGAGAGAGAGAGAGAGAGAGAGAGAGAGAGAGAGAGAGAGAGAGAGAGAGAGAGAGAGAGAGAGAGAGAGAGAGTTGTTATTTGAAAGCATAAGAACAATGTGGATGGTTAAAATAATGGTATTTAAAGTGCTGTGGATTTTTCAGGAATGGACATTAGCTTGTGGAAGTAAAAAATGTTTCATAATATGTGAGTTTGGATAAAAATATATATGATGTAAGTGCAAAATTCCTGTTTAAAAAGAAATGTTATGTGTATAGAGAACTTTAGGTACATTTGTTTATTGTTGTTTTGATGTTTTCCGTCATGGTAAGAGGACTCTGACTCTCTCTCTCTCTCTCTCTCTCTCTCTCTCTCTCTCTCTCTCTCTCTCTCTCTCTCTCTCTCTCTCTCTCTCTCTCTCTCTCTCTAGTTCGTGACCAAAACACACTGATCGTCCTAGTTTTCCTTGTCCTTCCATTTTGGGTGAAAACTACCTACCAAAACACCATCACCCCCCTGTTTGACCCCTTGTCCCCCCCTCCCCCCTTTTGGCCCACCTCCCCCTTGCTCCCAAAAATCCCAACTCACGCATTATAGTAAAAGTTTGAAGATTTAACTCGCTGGAAAGGATATTAGCAGGGTTTTGTGAGGAACAGCGCGCTAGGGAAGAGGATTTCACTGTTCTTCTTTGATGTGTAAACCCTAATCTGTTTTTCTCAATCGTTCTGAGGTGGGTTAGGTTGCTGGAGGGGGGGGGGAGGGGGGGGAGGGGTGGATGAATGGATGGATGGATGGATGGATGGTTGGTGGAGGTGCGTTGTGTGTATCCACTTGGAACTTCATGTCAAAAAATAAGTTTGGGTAATTAGATTGTTAAGGTGGTTTTCGTAATGGATATCTGAGGTGAGTGAGTTTCTGGGGGTAATTGTGTTTTTTTCTTTAATAGAGTGTAATTGGCTGTAATTGGTTATGCTAATGGTAGCCTTCATCGTTAGTATATCTGTACTCGTTATTATTAGAGTCATTTACGCCATTTTTGTACGTGGTGTGTGTATGTATGTATGTATGTGTGTGTGTGTGTGTGTGTGTGTGTGTGTGTGTGTGTGTGTGTGTGTGTGTGTGTGTGTGGTGATGTGCATGAGCGTTGGCTTATGTGCGTACGTGTTTCCTGTCCAATTCATCTTTTGAACTATTTTTTTTTCTTTTCTGCTTTTTTGCTTCAATATCTGCTCATGCTTCTTCGCATCCACCTCCTCATCCACTCGTCCATCACTCTCCTGTCATCCATTCGCATCCCTGTCGGTCTCTCAGTGGATATACGTCGTCATTTCTCTTCGTCACCCCTCCGTCTCTCCTCTCCCTCCTCTCTCCTTTCTCTTTATCTCAAACTCTCTCCCTTCCTCCATCTATCTCCCTTCTCCCCTGCCTCCCTTGTCTCCTCCCTCCCTCCTTCTCTCTCTCTCTCTCTCTCTCTCTCTCTCTCTCTCTCTCTCTCTCTCTCTCTCTCTCTCTCTCTCTCTCTCTCTCTCTCTCTCTCTCTCTCTCTCTCTCTCTCTCTCTCTCCCTGTTATTCTGCAAAAAAGAAGGAAAAAAATTACCTCCAGATGGTGAATTGGATGGCGAGGGAAACATATGGTGTGGGTGCCTGCTGGTGTGTTCAAGTGGAGGATTGTGGGTGAATTAGTGGATGACAGTAGTGGTGGTTGTTGGGGTGGGTTTACGTGGAGCTGTGGCATTACTGGAGATGAGAAGATTTTTGTGGTGGTGGTGGTGGTGGTGATGGTGGTGGTAATGGTGGTGGTGGTGGTGGTGGTGGTGGTTGTATTCATCTGTAATGGTGAGGTCGTGATGATGTAGAAATTCTTGGTAGCAATTTTGTTATGTTGTGTTTGTATATTTTTCCTTTGTTTACCCAGATCGTTGGTGAGTTTGGAAACAGTGTTCATTAATGGGTGAAATATTTGGAACGTATTGCTATAGTGAATCAGAGTGACGTTAGTGAGTGACTGATGTAATTTCAAGTATCACAGTATTGCCACTACAAACATCAAACAACTGTTCAAAAAATAGCTTAGTAAAGGTCACAGAGCATATATTTCTCTATGAATATTGTATTTCTCTTTCATTTTTACATAACACTATTGCGTCACTTCCTATGAACTTTTTTTCTTCATTTCACCTCCGCCAATGATGTTTAGCAACATCACAACGCTCTGCAACCTCATAAAACCTTACCAACATGACCTCCAACCCTAGAGGTCGACTCCATTACATTATGAAAGCTCAAGGTCAAATGTAAAGTTCAGGTAAAATTAAAACTCCCCATTAGTATTCCTCTTCGGTGCCACCTTCAGGAGTGCCAAGAAGAGGGATGACTCAGCAGGGCGGCAGTGGTTAGAAGGGATGCTATGACCTAATACCAAAATTATCTACTCTAATTATTTTTGTTAAAGGTTAATTACAAAATGTCAAGGTCAGGTGAAAAATCATGAATATTACCGGATGTTAAAGTACTTACGATTTACTATTTGTTCCTCTAGTTTTTTTTTAATAATTTGTTTTATTTTGTTTGTTCTTCTAATTTCTGTTGTCTCCCTAATTCCTTTATCCTCCTTTGTTCTTACTTTCTAGCTTAGAAATATTCTCTCCGTCACACGTAGTATCTTACCTGTTTCCCCATTTTTGTTTTTCTTCTTTCCACACGTACCTGTTTTTTACTACTACTACCTGTGTTTCCTTACTTTCCATGACCTCTACTTTCCTCACGTCTCCATGTTTTATTTACTCTCTCACTCCTTCACTCCTTTACTCCCTTACACCTCACTATTTACTCCTTTCACTCCTCACCTAAACACTCCAACGGTCTATTTCCCATACTCCTCACCCAACAGTACTCCGTTACCTTTCCCTCTTGTTTCCCTCACCTCTGTTTCTGTGCTCCACGTCCCCTCCTCCCCTCGTCACGCACCTGCCGCCCTTCCCCCCCCCCACGCCCCCCAAAGTACCTGAGGACGCCACGGTCCCGCACTTACCTGGCTCGTTCGTGTCTCTCGCGAGGCTGAAAACTTTTGTGGACGTGAGACAGAGAGAGAGAGAGAGAGAGAGAGAGAGAGAGAGAGAGAGAGAGAGAGAGAGAGAGAGAGAGAGAGAGAGAGAGAGAGAGAGAGAGAGAGAGAGAGAGAGTAAAGAGAAAGAGAGAGAGAGAGTATTTTGATGTGTCTATATGGTCACTTACTTGCCTTCCCTTTTTTCTTCCTCTTTCTTTACTTTTTCTTTCGCCCTTGATTCTGTCTCCTGCCGGCCACTCTCTCTCTCTCTCTCTCTCTCTCTCTCTCTCTCTCTCTCTCTCTCTCTCTCTCTCTCTCTCTCTCTCTCCCTCTCTTCCCCTTCCTTGGCTGTATATTTTCCTTTATTTAAGCTTCACTTCCTCCCCCTCACTCACTCCTCTCCGCATGTTGCCTTTCCATGACATTGCTCTATTCCCTTCCTTCCTCCTTGTTTCTCTGCCATTTCTTCCTCTCCTTTCCTTCCTGCCATCTCCTAATAGGTTTTTTTTTTCAGTATTGTGTCAGCCTTTATAAAAAAAAATGTTTGGTTTTATTTCGTGTTTATTTTGTGTTTTAGAGTCTTTTCTGGGGTGTTGTTGGTTAGTTTTTCTTGGGTTTTACCTTGTCTACGCTACCTGATCCTCTATTTACCTTGAAACTCCAGCATCACTCACGAAATTCTCCTTCCTGCATAGCCTCGTCCCACACCATTCTCCTCTCCCTCTCTCTTTCTCTCTTTCTTTCTCTCTCTCTCTCTCTCTCTTCTACTTACATAATGTCTACTGCACCCTTTTTCCTTCCACTTCTCTGCATCATCATCACCTTCCCTCACTTCCCCTCTCCTCGCCTCATAATGCCACATCCTCACTCAACGGCTCTCCTTTCCCTCCTCACACGGCGTCACTACCTCCCTCCTTGTCGTATCTCCACCCACATAACCATTTCCTTTCCTCCTCCTTCTCTTCCTCCCTCTCTCCCTCCTCCTTCTCCTCCTCCTCCTCCCTCTCTTCCTCTTCCTCCTCCTCTTTATGCAGCACGCGAGTCCAGTCACACACAAAATACACCTCAAGGCGTCGCTCGTGGGCACCTTCCCTTCGGTGACCGCAAGCTGATGACGCCGGGCTGAGCGGTGACCTTGGAAAAAACCCGCTCAGGCGAGACTCTCCGGGCAGACTCGCAGCTCCGCGGGACGACTTAACTTTGTGACTCATGAAAGAGAGAGAGAGAGAGAGAGAGAGAGAGAGAGAGAGAGAGAGAGAGAGAGAGAGAGAGAGAGAGAGAGAGAGAGAGAGAGAGAGAGAGAGAGATCACGTAGTCGTTCATTATGTATCCTTTAGGCATCCTTTAGGCAGTACATTCTTATCTCATATCCTGTAGCCATGTAGTTGTGTGGAGGTGAAGGAAGTCCTGAGGCATTCATTAATTCATTTATTCATTTATTTATTCATTTATTTATTCATTCACTCATCGTCGCTTGAGATGGCTGGCTGGCGTTCCACATTGTAGCTGTAGTTGTAGTGGTACTCTTGTTACCTTCATTTGTAGTTCAAACTTGTAATCTTGTTAGGTGATGATGTAGCTTGACACTATACCGTAATTAACTCGATTATTCATCCTCCTCTCCTTCTATCCCTCACTCCCTCTCGTTATCCCTCCTTGTCTACTCTCCTCGCTACTACCTTTCTCTCCTACATACTTGAATCCTATACTAAAGTTCGACCCTTGTATGTTGCTGCTGCTGTGAGAGATAGTCTAGAGTATGTGAAGAGAATATTTACCTTGGAGTCGGTGATTTTCGTGTAATTCCTCAACACACACACACACATAGACACACACACAAAAAAAAAATCACACACACACAAAGGAAACCCCGTACACTCAACACTCAACGTCTTTTTTACTCATTGTATCATAACTCTGGGGTTGAGACAGGTAAGTCATCTACCTGTAATCACACACGAGTCAGGTGGATGAGGCGGGAGGTGAGTCACGTCGCCTTCCTTCATAGCCAGACGAGACCAACACCGGAAGCCACATCACCACCAGCAGGTAACCGTCGCTTCGCCACAACACCTAATGGCCCCACTAGTGAAGGTTTTTTGCTCTCCTCTCATTGGCTACACGTTCCCAACCGACCAATGACGTGAGAGTGCATCTTTTACGTCATGGAATTCTTGTCATGTGATTGGTGGCTCGTGCGATTGTGATTGTGGTGGTTGAAAGGTTGTTATTTATTGGTGTTATTTGCACTTTTATTGTTCACTGTTGGGTTTTTATATATATCATTATTTATTTTTTTTTTTTTTGCCTGATCTTTTTTCTTTTTTGTTCGTTGGTACGGACGCTGCACTTCCTTCTTTTCTTCTCTCTTCACCTTCGTTGTTTTCCTTTGTTTTCTTTATTTTCTTTATTTTCTTTATTTTCTTTATTTTCTTGGTTTCCTGTTTTAACTTTCTTTTCTTTGCTTTGCTTTGCTGTCTTTACCTGTTTCCTTTCTGCTGTATGTGTGATTTTGTTATTAGTGTTTGTTTTTATATTCTGTATTTACCTCTCTCTCTCTCTCTCTCTCTCTCTCTCTCTCTCTCTCTCTCTCTCTCTCTCTCTCTCTCTCTCTCTCTCTCTCTCTCTCTCTCTCTCTCTCGTTGACATTACTTGATTGCATAATTTTTTATAGAATAGTGAATGAAGTAAAATATTTGCCAAGCACTCATCTTGTGCTTCCTTGTATCTATTATTCCCTCAAGCGGAGGAAAAGTGGTGCATTATTTTGATGTGTGCAGCAGTGACACACCCACACACACACACACACACACACACACACACACACACACACACACACACACACACACACACACACACACACACACACACACACACACACACACACACACACACACACACACACACACACACACACGCACACACAGTATAACACAGATATAAGAAAAATTGTCATGTTTGTAACTCTCTCACCTTCAAGGAACATTTATGTGATTAGAAATACCAAAAAAAATGAAGAAAAAAAAAAGATAAATGTCATCATCTAGAAAAAAAAAAAAGATATATTGTGTCATTTTAGAGAATTTGAAAACTTTTTGGAGAATTATTTTTTGACATGTCTTCACGTAAAAAAAAATATATAGATTTAGTTAGTCCAGACTCCGTGCATGGCTTAAAAAAAGGATAAAAAATGGAAATGAAATCTGGACGTGGCGGGGAGACGAAGAAATTTCACGATGACAAAGGAAAAGGTAAACAAATATTTATTCCGAGGATGATCAGTGGTGGTGGTGGTGATGGTGGTGGTTGTGGTGATGGTTGTGGTGATGGTGATGGTGATGGTGATGGCGGTGGTGTCTGATGCTTTATCTCTCTCTCTCTCTCTCTCTCTCTCTCTCTCTCTCTCTCTCTCTCTCTCTCTCTCTCTCTCTCTCTCTCTCTCTCTCTCTCTCTCAGCCACGCATGTCTCCCACTGATAACAGATGCGCCAATCCTGCGTCTGATCTCACTGCCACTCCCGAGGGCTGTTAGGGGGGGCGTAGGGGAGGGGCGCGGTGAATGGGAAGGTGATGGGAGTTAGAGAGAAGGATAAGGAGTGATGGGTGATGGGTGAAAAAGGGGAAAAGAGGGGAAAAGAGAGTCTCCTGCCGATTTCGCTATCAGGAAATTAGGATTGTGAGTTGAGGGAATTTTGAGGAGGAGGAGGAGGAGGAGGAGGAGGAAGAGGAGGAAGAGGAGGAGGCGGAGGAGGAGACAAACTAGCAACCCTTAGCTATCTCTGTCTGGCAACACTGCTCAGACACAGTCGGGTTATGCTGAATTGGCAACGATGACGAGTGTTTTTTGAGATTTTTTGGCCGAAATTGAACAATGATCCGCCAGTGAAATCCAGTAACAAGCCTTTGATGTGCTGATCTCTTAAGACGGGGTGACATTCCTCTAAAGAATGTGGTAACAATGCCTGGAAGAGGATGGAAGACAATACTAGAAAGTGCTGGAACCTGGAACCCAGTCATTTGGTAACACTGCTCTCAAGGGGCTGGAAATAAGGGGATTTGGCGTCACTGAATGACATTGGAGGAACCAGACGGTGATTCTGATAACGCTGACGAAGGGATCTGACGGAGGACTTCGGAACAATGCGAAAAATAAGGAAAATATAAGATAAAAAAAATCAATCGTAAACAGCTTTGCATTATAATTCATACACATTTTTTTTCTTCATAATATTTACAGCTTTCTAAACAGAGACAAAAAAACTAAAAAAATATGGCGAAAAGTCAAATAGATAAAGTCAAATACTTCAACATCTGCATAATATATTACATTTAACTTTATTTTTCTCTCTCTCTCCCCTGGTTTTCTTGTCCGCTTCCTTTTAGTCGAGGTCGTAACGAGATGAAGGAGACACCCTTTGGCTTCTCGTGCCCGGCTGCCCCTCAAAGCCTCTCTCCACCGCGCCTCTGGGAAATTAAGAAAAAAAAAAATGAGTCCTCGCTACGCTAAGTGAAGAGGAATGTAAATTTGCTTCTGTGTTGTCTCTCTGATCATGTATTTGGCCTTTTAATCAGCCTCACCTCGGGTTTTAGGCTCTGAAAGGAATACTAACTTGATTCCCGCCTCCCAAACCCCGGAGTTAATGTGGCTGCAGGTCATGGAAGAGTTAAAAGAGAGGTTTGCTTTGCACTATTCACGCCTCTTATGTCACCGGGTAATTTGATCCATTTTTTATGTTTTTTTACCTGCGAATTTGGGTTACATACGTGAACTTTTAATTCCAGGTAGTGTGAAAGGGAGGGAGGGATGGTTTGGGGTTCTGGGGGTGGATTTAGTGGAGGTAAGAAGGGAAAGGGATTGGTTTCAGGTAAAGGGAGAATGTAGCTTTGGGGGAGAAACGTACTGATGTAATTTTTTTTTTGCACTCTTTCTTCATTTTCGAGTGAGGAATAAAAACGTAATATGTGTCTTGACTTGAGTGAATGAGATGTAGATTAAAGATGCATTTTCTCATGAATGGAAATGGAATGTTTGGCAAATTGTTAAATTAGAAAGTGGAGGTTTTTTAGTACATGTATTCTCTGAAATTTATAGAGGGGAAGCTTCCTTTAATTTTCTCCTCCGTGCTTTGCCCAAATTTAATACAATTTTTTTCTTCTTCCCCAGGTAAGTTGAGTTCCAAGGAAGAACACGGCAGCGGAGAGCCTTCTGGCAGATTGCAAGGGGCAGGTGAGGTCTCTCGGGTGAGTGTTACCTGTGCAAGGTGAGCGGGTGCGGCAGGTGTGGTGGGGAGGAGGGAAGGAAGGATGTGGCGGTGTTGGGAGCAATGAAGGGAGGGGAAAGAGAGAGGAAGTGAGGGAAGAGACGTAATGGAGAGCAAGGATGATAAAAGGAGTGTACAGAAAGGAAAGGCAAGAAAAAGGGGAGAGGACAAAGACGTTGATAGGGATTAGAAGAGTGGAGGAAGAGGAGTGGTAAAGAGTGCAGATAAAACAACAAAAGGGGAAATGGAAGAGATGGATATATATCATTTCAAAATAGAAACCAAGTACTAAAAATAGATAAAGAAAAAAAAAGTATATATGACAATAACAAGTAAGGGGAAGGAAGAAAAGTACCGCAAAGAACAAGGAGTAAAGATATAATAATAATAGAGAAGAGAAGACTTATTAAATATTTCTCGCCACCCGAATTCGGGGGCGAGGACCCAGCAGGTTGTGGGCGAGCTTAGTCAGTGACAGGGGAAGCGTTTTAAACTTAAAGACTTTGTGGTGGTAGTGGCGGTGAGGTAATGACACCCTTCCCCCCTCCCCCCCTTTCCCCCCTTCCCCTCTTTCTTCCCCTCAACCTGTCCCTCGCCCTCCCCTCGCTCCTCGAAAAAGCCATTCGTCCCCTCCCTTCCCCTTCTCCTCCTCCTCTTCCTCCTCGCTTCAGTTTTCCTATTCCTCCTTTCTTTCTTTCTCTCTTCCTCCTCCTTCCTTTTAATCCTTGGCTGTCAGTCAGGACGGTGATTAGCGACTTGCATAGCTCTCCTCCTCCTCTTCTTCCTCTTCTTCTTCTTATTCCTCCTCCTTCTGTTGTTGTTGTTGTTGTTGTTGTCATTATCATACCTTATACACTTGCTTTATTATTATCGGGTATTGAACGTTCATGATAACTGTCCTAAAATAAATAATACATGAAAGGATATTTTAAGACACATTTGAAAGGAAATGATATAATATACATGACGTGTCTAGACCAACGACAAAAGGTAATACGTGATGCATTGCGTCGAAAAAAATAAAGATTACAAAGCAAGTAAATACACCTCAGAGGAGAGTGTAGAAATCCTGGTGAAATGGCGATGTTAATAATGAAACTGTGTGTGTATATATATATGTATTCTCGCAGCTACAGTGACAAAGAAAATACAGCATACAACATGAGGGTGAAAGCAATACAACTGTCTGAGTGACGAATAGATTGAACAGTGACAATAGCAATAAACCAGACATGAAAGCCGAAAAAAAATATTAGTCAATACATAAATATATTAATAATTTGATACATGAAGTAATGTTAGGTTGTGTGACAGTGTTAGAACCAACCAAGGTGACAGAATACAATAACTAGAGTGGAAAATAAAAAAAATATATATATGCATACAGCAAATAGTGTGACAAGAAGAAATACATGAACTAGAAATAAAAAAAAACAAGAACAAACAATGATTACGAATGAGAAAGAGAAAAAAAAAGACATGATAACTACCGTGTACAATAAATAAAAAAAAATATAATAAAAAACAGTAACAGAAATGCAATAACTAGTGTGACGGGAGATACACAAATAACAAGGATGATCAGAGCAACAGCAACATAACAGCAGACAGGATGACAAATGTAATAAAACAGACACAGTGACAACAACACCCACACAGCAGTCACACAGCAGTCACACACACACACACACACACACACACACACACACACACACACACACACACACACACACACACACACACACACACACAACAGTAATATAACAGCAGCGGTGAGAGATGTAATATAACAGAAGTTAGTCGGAAACCCACAACAGAACCTACCTTCCTAGCTATCTTCCCTACCTCCCTTCCGTCTGTCTTTATGCTTCCTCCTCTTCCTCCTCCTCCTCCTCCTCCTCCTCCTCCTCCTCCTCCTCCTCGCCTCTGCCTCAGTCTCAAGGGCCCCGTCGTCGCCCCGTCGTCGCCCCGTCGTCCCTGAGGCGTCTTGCTGCGGGGTATTTGTCGTCGTCGTTGTCGTATTCTTATCTCGAGACTCTTGATTCGTTACACTGTTTGTTCTCTCTCACTGCTGGAAGGTAAACGAATTGGTGGTGAGAGTGAGAGAGCTTTCTTTCTTTCCTCCTCCCCACTTCTCTCTCTGTCTCTCCCTCACTCTCTCTCTCACTCTCTCTCTCTCTCACTCTCTCTCGCCATTTCTGTCTCACTCTTCATCTCTCTCACTCAAAATAATAGAAAAAACTATAGTCCTATTTCAAGTGAGGAATGTAATTTTTTTGGGGTGTCTACTTCCTTCATCTGTTTTGGCTCGAGTCATGAATTTCAAATGTGATCCGAGTAGCAGTTGGTGAAAAAAAGAAAGGTTTTATTATGCATATTTTTGTGCTATTTTTTTTATTATTTTGTCCTCTGTCATTCATCCACTCAGTCCTCGTCTCTTGTCACCCTCGTCCTCGTCCTCCTCGTCCTCGTCCTCCTCGTCCTCGTCCTCGTCCTCCTTTCACACCTCAAGGATGGCTTTGGGTTGGAGCCTTGAGCGATATATCAACTTTCTCCTTTGTTCTCCTTTTCCTTCTCATTGCCCACCTCTCTCTCTCTCTCTCTCTCTCTCTCTCTCTCTCTCTCTCTCTCTCTCTCTCTCTCTCTCTCTCTCTCTCTCTCTCTCTCTCTCTCTCTCTCTCTCTCTCTCTCATACGCTTCTTCCTCACGTCTTTGTTAACATGCTCTTCGCTTCATCAATCTTTTTTTTTCTTTTTTTCTTCTTTCTCTTTTTCTTTTGTCTTTGTTAGGTTCATTCATTCATTTTCTTTATTTCCTGTGTAATGTTTTTGTATTTTACATTTCCTCTTAAATGTTTAGACTTTTTTTGTACATGTTTCGTTTAATTGAAATGTTTGTTGTTTTGTTTTCCTCATGCATTTCAATTTTCATTTCGGTTCTTTTAATTTTTTACTACTTTATTTTTGTGGCTTAATACTTTCTTTTTGCTTTACTTTCTTATTTATTTATTTATTTTTTAAAGTAACGTAACCTTACACGTGCGTCACCAGCGTCACCAGAATCTAGTTAGGTTAGGTTTGGTTTGGTTTGTTTTGTTTTGTTTAGGTTAGGTTAGGTTAGGTTAATACATTCATTAACATCAAGCTTCCTCTGAGACACATTAATCATACATATATACTGTAAAAGAAAAACTATTCTGTCATTTATTCAAGTTTACATCAATATGTATTAAGCATACATATATACTGTAAAAGACAAATTATTCTGTCATTTATTCAAGTTTACATCAATATGTATTAAGTCTTTCCTCCTAATGAAGTTCGAATACTTTATAATTAGAGAAACACAGCTTGGTCTTGATGTTAATTAAGAGAGATTTATAATTTGTGAATGTCATTGATGGAAGATTTTTAAGGAGAAATTTTGTATATGTAAACTGATAATGTGGATGAGAATACAGGAATAATACAGGATTGGTATACATAGCGATACAGTTGTGATACTAGACTAATACAGGAATAACATAGAGCCGATTCAAAAGGCGATACATTAACCAAACAAGAATGATATACAACACCAAAGGGATAACGTAATCATACAAGAGCCATACAGGAATGATACACGGACAATACATGACTGAATACAACAACAATGATATTAACGATAAAAACACACGCTGCTACAAAAAGATAAATGAACGATATGTTATTGAAATATTTTGCGACGGAAGCGTTTCGCCACACACTCACTAACATGACACGTGTACGGAATGTTGCACAACTGTTTAGGAGAGAAGGTGAAAAAAAAAGAGAGCCTAAAACTGCGTAATTAATTCTCTAACATTGCAACGCCGCTCGCCTACTAAGTATACTTATCATAATTAGTGTGTTATATGCATCTGAATAACACGCAATTATTTTCCTTTTTAAAACATCACAAAAGTCAGTTGGAATGTAATATCATGACTCATAATTTACGTGTTTAGGTTTGTGTTCAGGTGTGTGTGTGTGTGTGTGTGTGTGTGTGTGTGTGTGTGTGTGTGTGTGTGTGTGTGTGTGTGTGTGTGCTGTGCGTGTGTGCGTGCGTCGTTCACCGTTTAATACCACGTCGTGTTTCCATACAGAACAAAATCACTTCATCAAGCCAATCATACAGCGAAACAGTGTAGCGTAAACACACATTCGTCCATAACTCGACAGTAACACGATGAAAACGACGCTCAGGACGACACAATATCACCCTTTTGTCCACTTGCATTTAGAGGAATTTACTGCGGGTTCTAAAAGGGATCTAAACGCCTATGTGAGTATGCGCGACTCTATTTAATTGTAATATAGACATGAATATACATAGAGTGTAGTAAAGGGGCGTGGCTCAATACAGGACGTGGAGGAACGGAAGCAACGCCATCTGGTTATCGGGAATCGAAGTAATGTGCTCGATCATCCTTGTGAGTTTTTTTTATGTGTGTGTATGTGTGGCTATTCCTCAGCTATAATGTATCTAAGGTGTGTGTGTGTGTGTGTGTGTGTGTGTGTGTGTGTGTGTGTGTGTGTGTGTGTGTGTGTGTGTGTGTGTGTGTGTGTTGGGACCAAAGCCAGCGGTTAACCTTTGCAGCACATTTTGAGGTTCTCTGTTGCCACAAACTCTCGGTTCTCGCGGTAAATATTCTCGTCCAATGTTTGCTGTGAATATTAAACTGATGTGATTTTTTTTCTTCTTCATATATTCAAAGTTGCAGGGAAAGTATTGTAGTCTTAAACTTAATATTGCTTCAGGCTTAAGAAAGATGAAAGACCCGGTTAGTACTCATTTTTTTCAACTGTTCTTGTTTTATTGTAATCTCTGCTACCTGACTTACCACTCCTTCCTGGAAAATAATGAATGCAGAGAAGGAGAAAGAGGAGAGAGACGTGGGGAGATGTGATATATTGCTTAATAAAAAGACTAATTTTGAAAGCGTAGCAACCTGAAGTTTTAATCCGTGCTGAAACGCCATAATGAAGGATAATGTGAAGGAAAGAGCATGAGTGAAATGCTCAACGAGACCCACTACAGTTTCCTGCAGTAAATATGAACTTCAGCAATAGATGAGCAACGTGAGACTCCAAGCAATCATTGTTTTTCCCACTGAGAAAAATGTAGTCGTGGAAGAAAGGAACGCGTCTTTAGAAGGAGGAAGAGGAGGAGGAGGAGGGGGGTGACGAAGAGGAATAAGGGG
>JAPQNM010000020.1:420274-450274 GCA_029783475.1 Metacarcinus magister
ACACACACACACACACACACACACACACACACACACACACACACACTCACTCATCCCCCCTCCTCATTATAGACAGCACTATCAGACAGACAGACAGACAGACATACAGACAGACAGCTTTGATAATTACTTCATTAACACAACTCACGAAAACACGGATTAAAGAAAGAAAGAAAATAAGAGAAAAAAACATACCGTCATCAAATTACTTAGAATGTCAAATAAAACTAGAAAAAAAAAAAAACATGAATAATTAATAGAAATGTAAAATGTGGAAATGAAAACCGAAAACTTTCCCCTCGCGTACGTGTCTCAGTGTTTCCCTTTCAATCAATCGTCAATGTATGTATGTATGTATTTATTTATTTTTTCCCCTCTTTTCCCCCTTTTCCTTTTCCTTTCCTCGGCCGCGACACGAGCGCTTCTTCCCTTTAATTATAACTTTTGGCGCACTTTCCTGACGCATAATTCCCAGCCCGAGTTTTACATTGAAGCGTCGATGAAGTTACATGATTTTCCACCTTTTTGTCACTTGTTTAATGATATTTTGACAGGTATATTTATTTTTTTCATTTTTTGTTTGACTAATTTTTCTTTCCTCTTTTCCCTTTTCTCTACTTATTTCCAATTTTCTGGTGTTGTTTTCCTCATCCTTTTGTCTTCTCCGTCCCTCCTTCCTGTGCTTGTAATGTGGAAGGGAAAAAAAGAGATACACGAGATGGGGGGAAAAAAGTGGCTGGGAGGGAAAGAATGAATAAGCTGTTTTTAAGGAATAATTCATATTGTAATGATGGGAAAATACTATCCTGTGTACCCGATTATACTCTCTCTCTCTCTCTCTCTCTCTCTCTCTCTCTCTCTCTCTCTCTCTCTCTCTCTCTCTCTCTCTCTCTCTCTCTCTCTCTCTCTTCCCGTCCTTTATTCCCTTCATTTCCTCTCACCCTCTTCCTCTCCTTCGTACAACTCAAAAATTAAGTTTTACTTCCCTTTCACTTTTATCCTTGTAGTTCATCTAAATTCTCTCTCTCTCTCTCTCTCTCTCTCTCTCTCTCTCTCTCTCTCTCTCTCTCTCTCTCTCTCTCTCTCTCTCTCTCTCTCTCTCTCTCTCTCTCTCTCTCTCTCTCTTCTCTCCCTGTTTTAATCTCAATTTTCCCTTTCCTTCAGAGTTCCTTCAGTTATCCGCATTTCATGTTTCATTTGTTTTATATTTAATTTCTGTTTCGCTTTCTCTTCGTTATCTACTTTTCTATTCCCTTCGTCCATTTTCCTTACGTTACACAATTATTTTCTTCTAACTTTTCCCTTTTCCTTGTTTGCTTGTCTGCTTTCTTCCTTTATGACTTCTTTTCTTCTTCTCGTGCCCTGCCCTGCTTTCCTTCCTTCTTTCTTTTCATCGTTCCTTCCTTCCTTCCTTCCTTTGATCATTCTTGCAGTTTCTTTTTTTTTTTCCTGGAATTAATTACATTGCCTAACCTCGCTCCTTTTTTTTTCTTTCAACCTCTTGCTTTCCCTCCTCGTTAAGTCACTTCGTTAGTAAGAGAAAGAAGGGAGGAAAGGAGAGAAATGAAAGCACAGATAGAAAAGTCAGAGCTGAGATGGACAGAAACAAATTAACAAAGGTGGAAGGGTTAAGAATGATTTTGGGTAAAGCAATTTGTGTTCCGTTGTATACGTACCATATGTATGTACTGTATATGGCATTAACATCATCATCATCATCATCATCAGCTTGTAGTTTAGAAAAGAGAGAGAGAGAGAGAGAGAGAGAGAGAGAGAGAGAGAGAGAGAGAGAGAGAGAGAGAGAGAGAGAGAGAGAGAGAGAGAGAGAGAGAGATGGTAAAGATAACGTGAATCTTGATTGATTACCTTGTCCTCTCCTTTTACTTTACCCAACCTATCTTCTTTACCCTATTCTCCTTCTTTCTCTCCCCTCCCTCCTCTCCCCTCCCTCCTTCCCCTCCCTCCTTCCCCTCCCTCCTTCCCCTTCCTCCTTCCCCTTCCTCCTTCCCCTTCCTCTGTACTTTCTACCTTCGCCTTCCCTCCCACGTTAAGGTCTGATTGAGTGACGTTTGGGAGTCGTTCAAGGAATTCATGTTGCGAGTAAAGTGTGTGGTGGTTATAATAGAAGGTGTGTGGTTGGGGGGGGGTGTCGGGGGGAGGGGAGGACTGTGGTGGAGGTGGAGTGTGGTAGGGTAGGGGGGGGTAGGATTTAATAGTACACCCTTATTTTGCTCTTTAATTTGCTCTCTTTTCTTTCTGTCTATTTTTTTTTTTTAATGTGATTTGTGAGGTTAATGATTTTTACTTTCCCTGTTTATTCCATTTTCTTTGTTTTAGCTATTTTTTGTTTTACTCTCTCTCTCTCTCTCTCTCTCTCTCTCTCTCTCTCTCTCTCTCTCTCTCTCTCTCTCTCTCTCATGTTTGCCACGGATGCGCCCCTCACCCTTGTTCTATGGCCTTGTTTTTACGCCTCCACCCTTGTTATTGTACTTACCGTCTGGCGTGTCCGTCTCCGTTTTTCATGCCCCCACAAAATAGTTGCTTACACCCCGTTTTCTTTTATACCAGACTCGTGTCATCCCCGCGTTTTCTGTTGCCTAGGAATATATGGGGGTTAATTTCATGTTATTTTTGTTTTTCTCGTTGTTGTGTATGGTATGTTGTATGGTATTTTGTATTGTATTTTGTAAGGTGAGTTTATATATGTAATTTCCCTTCAATGTTGTAATGAGGAAATTTAAGAGGAAGAGGGAGGAAGTAAGGATTTTTTTTTCCCTACTTTTTTGTAATTGGTGTAATGGATCTTCTTCCTTTTTTTCATTTAATGGGTATTTTTACGATGAGAAACTTTCTCCCGCGTTCGTTCTTTCTTTTTTTTTCTTTTTTTTTCTTTTCTTGTAGTAGTTTCCCTGTCTGTCTTCTTTTTGTTTTTTTTAATGTTACTTCTTCTTCCTCTCACTTTCTCCCATTGTTTTTGTTTTTTTTATTATTTATTTATTCATTTTTTTTCCAGTGAACTATTATCTTACTTTTCTTTTTCTTTCTTTTTTTCTTTCTTTCTATTTCTCTTGTTTATATTTTGCCAGTGTTAACATTTTTTTTTTCAATTGCTTTCGTTATTTTTATATATATTGTTATTCTTCGTCTTTCTCAAGTTTCTTCCACAATTCTTCACTCACGTCTCTTCATATTTTTTCTCTTCCTGCACTGTGCATTTTGATATTATTTTCTTTTCTTTATTTGTTTGTGTTGTTTATTTTCCTCTCGTGCAGTTTGTCTAAGTCTTCTTCACTCTCTCCATTTTTATATCATTTTCTCTCTTCTTTTCCGTAAATATTCTTTCCTCCTCATCCTTCCATCTTTCACCTATCACTTTTTCCTCCAAGAATTATGCATCATATACCAACTCCTCGATTATTCATCTTTCCTCCCTTCTCCTACCACCTCCCCCTTCCCCCATCCTTTCCTCCTCCTCCTCCTTATTTCTTTTCCTCCCACCCCTCCTTCCTTCCCTCCTTCCATCAATTACTGAGGCAAACCACATAGTGTATAAGCTTGGACAGCCTTCAATAATAAGAGGGGAGAACTCAATAAAGTGTAGAAATACTTCTCTCTCCCCTCCTGGTTTTGCTCCTCCCCTCTTCGCAATCCCTCCCTTTCCCCTCTTGCCTCTTTTCCACTTCTTCCTCCCTTCCAGGCTTTTCCTTCTCCCTTCATCCTTTCATTGTATAACCTAATCTGTGTCTCGCATAGTGATTGCTTGTGTATCTATCCGGGGATGAAGGAAAGAGGGGAAATATGAAAGAGATGGAGGGAGGGGAGAGGGAAATAAGGAGGGTGGGGAAAAAAATGGGAATATGGGAGAGGAAAGCTAGGTTGGTGTGGAAGGTTATTTTTTTTCCCTCAGCTTCCTGTATCCTCTTATCTGTCTATCTTTCCCCTCTATCTTCCCCTCCTTTACGTCCTTCCAAACCGCCTTAAGTTGATCCTAATACGCTTCCGAAGGCTTTGAGTCACACCAATTCTCTATGTCAGACCCGCCCATTCCTTTCCCCTCGGGCCACGCTTCACCTCCTAGCACCTCCCCTCACTCTATCCCCTCACCATCCTCCCCTCACTCTATCCCCTCACCATCCTCCCCTCACCATCCTCACCCTCTCTCCCTGACCACCCATCCTCTCCTGCCATCCTTAACATTGACTCTCCTCTCTTCCTCTCTCCCCTCTCCCTCTTCCCCTCTCCCCTCACTGCCATCCACAGCTTTCCCCCCTCCTTCTCCTCCTCCTCCTCCTCCTCCTCTTCCCGTATCTTCAGACCTCCTTCCTTCTCCTGACACCCTTCGTCCCTCCCCTTCCTCCCTCCCGCCTATGTCTCAGCCATCTGACCGCCCCCTTCTCAGACACTCCTCCTCATTCTGGCATTCCTCCTCCTTTTTTGGGGGAGCGGGGAGGTTCCTTCCTTCTTCCTCTCTACTGCCTCCTTTTTTGAAATCCTTGCTCTTCTCTCCCAGCTCAGGTCTTCTTCCTCTTCCCTTTCTATCCCATCCTATCTCTTCTTACTCTCTTTCGCCCCTTTCTCCTATCTCTCCCCTCTCTCCCTTCTCCCTTTCTCTCCTCTCTCTCTCTCTCCTCTCCCCCTCTCTCTCCTCTCCCCTCTGTCTCCCCTCTCCCCTCCTGTCATAAACTGCCCTCGTACTTTCCAAGGTTAAAGATACAGCAAAGTTAAAGAAAAAAAAGTCACTCCCTTAAGGCTAAAATAATATAGAAAACGATAAAAGAGACAAATGGAGTTGTATTTCACCATATAATTTTCTTCCTTTTATGTGTGTGTGTGTGTGTGTGTGTGTGTGTGTGTGTGTGGGTGTGTGTGTGTGTGTGTGGTGTGTGTGTGTGTGTGTGTGTGTGTGTGTGTGTGTGTGTATGTGTGTGTGTAACAAATCCCTTTTCCCCTCTGAAAGTACTATTTTGTGGCACATTGCTTCGCCATCTTCCATTAGATATATATAATCCCTTCCTTCCCCTCTTCCTCCACCATCCCCTCCTCCCCATCCCCTTCCCCAACAAACAGAGAGGAAAGAGGGGAGGGGTGGGGGGCGAAAGGCTGTTATATGCCCCCCCCTCTCCTCCACACTGCTGGGAAACTCATGAAGCAGTTGTTTTGCCTTATATATCTCCTCCTCCTCTTCCTCTTCTTCTTCCTCCTCCTCCTCCTCCTCCTGATTTGTCTTTCTTTCCTTGCCTCGTGGACTTGACTGGTATGAATTGAAGTGAACAAAGACCAAACAAGTGAAGAAAAAGCTCAATCACATCCTTATCTCAGGTAGTAAAAACAGGTGGAGAGAGAGAGAGAGAGAGAGAGAGAGAGAGAGAGAGAGAGAGAGAGAGAGAGAGAGAGAGAGAGAGAGAGAGAGAGAGAGAGAGAGAGAGAGAGAGAGAGAGAGAGAGAGAGAGTGAGTGAGTATACACCCTTAGGAAATGTAATGAGCTTAAGTAGTTTTCAAAGAAGTATAAGAAGATTGAGGTGTATGTTTACTACCTTTATTTTTTTTTTCTCTCTCTCTCTCTCTCTCTCTCTCTCTCTCTCTCTCTCTCTCTCTCTCTCTCTCTCTCTCTCTCTCTCTCTCTCTCTCTCTCTCTCTCATAAAAGGAAATTCTTGCTAATAAATAAATAATAAAATGATAATGATAAGGCGATGTAAAAATAAACAATGATATTAAGTGACTTCCTTATATCTTTAAAAATGAGTTTGGAAAAAGTTTCTTCCATTTCCTCTTTGTCTTATTCCATCACTTCCTTTCCCTTGGCAATATTTCCCATACTTCTCTCTGCCTGTCTGTCAGTCTGTGTCTGTATGTCTGTCTGTATGTCTGTTAGTCTGTCTTCGTTTATTTTTTATTACATATCTTGTTTTGTGTGTCTGTCTAGCAATATTTTGTTTGTTAGTTTGTCACTTTCTTTTGTATTTGTTCTCTCTACCTCTTTTATTCAACGCCGCAGAGAGAGAGAGAGAGAGAGAGAGAGAGAGAGAGAGAGAGAGAGAGAGAGAGAGAGAGAGAGAGAGAGAGAGAGAGAGAGAGAGAGAGCACGAAAAACATAACAAAAACAAGAGGGAAGGAGGCGGGAGAGGCCGAGTAGGCATGGAGGGAGGGAGGGAAGAGATAGGCTGGAGAGAGAGAGAGAGAGAGAGAGAGAGAGAGAGAGAGAGAGAGAGAGAGAGAAGAGAGAGAAGAGAGAGAAGAGGAGTAGAAGAGTCAAGGGTCGTAGTGCATTGGAAGTCGTTGAGAGGGACAGAGAGGCGAGTCTACATCCCTCAAACTTGTCTCGAGAACAACTACAGGGCGCCAAAGGGTAGCCTGGAAGGGGTGTAAGAAGGACACTGGAAGGCGAAGAGTTACCTGGAAAACCCAACACACTGAACAGGTATTGGAGGTGGAGTAAAAGAGGGGAAGGAGGGAGAGTGAGGGGAAGAAGGAAGAAGAAAGAGAGGGAGGGAGTAGGTGAAGGAGGAAGGTAAGGGGATTGAAGAGACTTACAGCTGGAAAATAGGATACAGAGAGAGAGAGAGAGAGAGAGAGAGAGAGAGAGAGAGAGAGAGAGAGAGAGAGAGAGAGAGAGAGAGAGAGAGAGAGAGAGAGAGAGAGAGAGAGAAAGCACACCAATACAGCAAATCACAGAGAGCCACAAATTTCAGGAACAAGGCAATTTCCGGTCTGTTTTTGGTTAAAGACGCTGCCTCATTAAGCCTTAATACCTGCCTCGCCTCCCTGATGATGATGGTATTATATCTATTAGGCCTCGCGTCACCTTCATGGGGCGGGGCAGGGCTGCGAAGGGGCGGTTTGGAGGGTGGGGGTGGAGAGGGGAGAGGTAAGATGGAGTGGGGTGGGTTGGAGTGGGGTTGGGTGGAGTGGGGAGGTGCTAGTGTTTGTGAAGGTGAGGAAGGAAGAAAGGAAAAAGAGAAGAGGAGGATGTATATGTGTGATCAGTCTGTGGAGTTTCATTTGCGTTTCAACTCCCTTTTTCTCTTTTTTTCTTTCTCTCTTTATGTTTTTTCTTATTTTTTACTGTTTTTTGTTAATCCTTTTGCTTTACCTTTTTATCTTCCTCTTCTTACTTTTTTTTAGCTTGTTCCTCTTTATTGCTCTCTCCTCACTCCTGTTTTTCTCCTCTTGTTTTTATGTACGCCATTTCCTTCATACTTCCTCCTTTTACTCAGATTTTTGTTAATGTTTTTTTTTTTATTAGTGTTGCTTTATATTCAGTATTCCTCCTTTTCATGATTTTTTCCTTTTCCTCATTTTATCTTGTTTGGCTTCGCATTCCACTCACGTCATCACGTCCTGGATGTTTTCATCCTGTCGTTTCTTTCCTTCCAAGAATTTTGCTTTCATTGATTCTTTACTTTTTCCTCTTGCCTTGTCAACATGTCTTTTCTTTTCGTCAGTTTGGCATTTTTCTCCCACGTTCTGTATCTTTTTAGTGGAATTTTAGTTGCTGAACCATCGTTTTTACTTGCCATTCCTGTTTTTGTTGAGTCAGTTTACATTGAATTTACTTTTTTTTATCCAAAGTTCTTTAATCCTTTTCTTATTATTTTTTCTATTTCATTTGGTTACACTTTATCTATTTTTCTATATTTTTTTTCAATTCTTAGCAAACAATTTTTTCCCCATAGACTAAAAAATACCTTCGCATGTTTCTCTTCGTTAGGAAAATATAATATAATCATCCCAGTACTTTACTCCCTAACCTCACCTCACCTCACCTTACCTTACCTTACCTTACCTTACCTTACCTTACCTTACCTTACCTTACCTTACCTTACCTTACCTTACCTTACCTTACCTTTGGCTTGAGTCCCTCCTACCTTAATTGACTCACTCACAACCTCACTACCTGGTATTCATGACGACTCAACTCCACTGACTCATTCCTCTTCGTTTTACTTGACTCACCAATTCCTTGTCAAATAGTTACACAGGAGCTGCCATGTGTAAGTGAACTGGCCTTTTGCAGCCTCCTTATTATATTATGTAGCAAAGGCAACTGACTGACGTATTATCTTTTATTTACCTGATTTCTTTTTCAGTTTGTGTATAACCAAGTCTCTTTGTCAATCTCTCTCTCTCTCTTTCTCTTTCTTTCTTTCTTTCTTTCTTTTTTTCTTTCTTTCTTTTTCTCTTTATTTATCTATCTCTGTTTCTTATATATTTGTATTGCATTTTCTCACCTCCTTTGTCATATAATCACTTGAGAGAGAGAGAGAGAGAGAGAGAGAGAGAGAGAGAGAGAGAGAGAGAGAGAGAGAGAGAGAGAGAGAGAGAGAGAGAGAGAGAGAGAGAGAGAGAGAGGAGTCAAGAATAATGATATACTGAAATATGTAGCAGTTGGTAAATTCTAGGAAGGTTGAGATACAAGAGCGAACGAACTGTAAATAATATATAAGCTTTCTTTCTTTAATCAGTGAAAGGTTGACGTGAGTGACATTTATCCCTCCCTCCCTTCTCTCTCTCTCTCTCTCTCTCTCTCTCTCTCTCTCTCTCTCTCTCTCTCTCTCTCTCTCTCTCTCTCTCTCTCTCTCTCTCTCTCTCTCTCTCTCTCTCTCTCTCTCTCTCTCTCTCTTTCTAAGTCATTTATTTTCCTCATTTATTTAGTCTACTTGATTTCTCCTTCCTTCTTTGTCACCGTTCTCCTCCTCCTCCTCCTCCTCCTCCTCCTCCTCCTCCTCCTCCTCCTCCTCCTCCTCCTCCTCCTCCTCCTCCTCCCGTCCGTCAGGAAGCCTCTTGACCTGTAAAAGTACTTGAAGGAGATGAAGTTTGTGGTGTCATTATTTTGGTTAAATTATGATCATTATTAACATCATTATTATTATTATTATTATTATTATTGTTATTATAATTGTTATTATTATCATTATCATCTTTATCATAGGTTTTGAGAGAGTAATAATGAAAATAAATGTTTCTTAATGGAATTGTTTTCGTTACACAAACATTTTAACTGGAAAATTTATCTTATTTTATCGTACTTTATGAACCTTATCCAGCTCATCCTTTATTCTGCCTCCTCCTCCCCCTCCTCTTCCTCCTCCTGATATGTAGGTCACACTCTTAGGTAGCTCTAGTGAAGGAGGGAAGGGGAAGCAGGTAGGTCTTAACAGAGGAACAGATAAAGTTTGAATGAAGTAGAGAAAAAAAAAATCTATCTTCAAGTTGTATCAATGTTTTGTTTGGTGTTGGATCAGACTAATTAGTGGTAAGAGGATGGCGTGAAGGAGAGAAAGAAACTAATGAAGATGAGGTATAATGATAATGATAATGATAATGTTGATAATAAATGAAAAAAAGTTGAAGAAAAGTATATTAAAAGTTCATTATTTTCTAATTAATATTAACACGAGATCTGTTTTGTTATGTTTTGTTTTGTGTTTTTTTTTCAGTTTTTTTCACTTTTTTTCATATTCTTTCGTATATATATTTGTTTTATTTTATGTAATTAAGTTTTTTTGGGGTGTTTTCGTTTCCAGGTAATTGTTTTCATTATGTCTCTCTGTCTCTCTCTCTCTCTCTCTCTCTCTCTCTCTCTCTCTCTCTCTCTCTCTCTCTCTCTCTCTCTCTCTCTCTCTCTCTCTCTCTCTCTCTCTCTCTCTCTCTCTCTCTCTCTCTCTCTCTCTCTCTCTCTCTCTCTCTCTGTCTCAACACTTCACTTCTCACCTCCTACCTGCCCCTCCTCATTTTTACGCCCCCTTTCCTTCCTCTTCTCCCTCCCCCCCTCTCTCCCCCCCCTCCCCCCCCTCTCCTTGGCAAACTTAGAATATCGGAAACCAATGAGAATATCAAGAAACCTGTGGACCACGAGAGCCTGCAAATTCTCTCTCTCTCTCTCTCTCTCTCTCTCTCTCTCTCTCTCTCTCTCTCTCTCTCTCTCTCTCTCTCTCTCTCTCTCTCTCTCTCTCTCTCTCTCTCTCTCTCTCTCTCTCTCTCTCTCTCTCTCTCTCTCTCTCACATTTTTTACCTGTTTCTCTGTATCGTCTCCTCTCCCCTCACCTTCCCTTCTCTCCCTTCATCTCAAGGGGACCAGTGCATCTCATACCCCCTTAGATATCCCCTTCTCCTCTTTTTTTCAAGCCCCAGTTTAGTTTAGTTTAGGGTTCCTTAAACTTTGGATAGAGAAAGAATGTATCTCTACATCCTCTCCCCTCTCTCTCTTTTTTTTTTCTCTCTAACTCTCTCCTCTTGGTCTTTTTTCTCCTCTCATGAACTTGTAGAGACAGGAGTAGGTATTAAAATAGTATAAGGTGAAGCACTGCAAGATTTATAGTGAAGAAAACGTAAAAAAATCAGGTAGTTAGATGATGCTGAAATGTGTTGGAAAATGTATCTCCTGAACTTCAGACGCAGATGTGGGTGGAGTGAGGGAGGGAGGGAGGGAGGGAGGGAGGTGGATGGAGTGAAGGTAGTGGATGGGTGGAATGCAGAACATCCATGTGGAAAAAACGTGCAAATACTGATGCAGGTGGTAGGGACAGGTAAGGAGACACGTGCATGGGAAAGTGACCTTATAACTCTCGTAAACCAAGGTCGTTCTGAAGGTGAGGTGTGAAGTCTCTGAGCGGTGCCTCGTTCGAACACACTTCAAGAGAGAGGAGAAGGGAAAGGAGGGAAGGAGAAAAAGGAGGAGAGGGAGGGTAGAGGGAAATGGAGGTTGGATAATGGAAGGGGATAGCTGCAGGGAGCGAATGGAACGAAAGGAGAGCAGAAATGTAGAGGAAATAATGCACAAAGGGAAGGAAAATAGGCTGGGATATAAAAGAAATGGATGCAAGAAGAACGAACCAAATTATAGGAAAAACGAAAATGAAAGGAAGGAAGGTATGCGAGAGAGAGAGAGAGAGAGAGAGAGAGAGAGAGAGAGAGAGAGAGAGAGAGAGAGAGAGAGAGAGAGAGAGAGAGAGAGAGAGAGATACACACACAAACACACAAGGTTACTCAAATATGTAACTCTGGAAAGACGACCGATACTTGCCTGCTTGGACTGAAGGCTGATCTATTCTGGCACTGATTACAGGTGTGTGTGCCTTGACCTGAGGTGTTCGATATCTAGGTGAACCAAGACTCTCATTATGTCACCTGCAGAAGGGCGGAAGGTGAGGAAGAAGACTAGTGGGAAGGCATAAACGAGGAAGAGGAGGAGGAGGAGGAGGAGGCGTTGGTTGGATAAGATTTTGTGTAGAATTGGTTGTGGTGAAACGAAGGTGTAAGAGGAATATTCTCTCTCTCTATTTTCTCTATTATCTCTTTCTCTCTTAATTTCACGTTATGCTTCTGTAGGAAATGAAGAAAGAAAAAAAATATTATCTGATTACATTGGTTAATATTCCAAGGTTTTACGATATTCTTAATTATGTGGTGTTATTAGCGATAATGAGAGGACCACATCATTAAACCAAATAAGACACATTACACCACAATACACAGCAATCACGAGGTATAAAAATAAACCCAATCACTTCTACTTACACTCCAAACACTCCACTTCAAAACAACTCTGAGAAAACTTAAGTAGCACACGATTATATAACATTACTTTTACATTACCCAAGGAACGTGTCAGGTCCCAAGGTCAGGTGAGGCAGAAGGAATAAAATAGTGTGCCATTCCCTTGTGTGACGTGGTGTAAGTTAGTATTATGGCACGGCTACGTCTGGGTTGGGCAGGAGAACTCCCAAGGGCTTCCTCGCTATCAGGGTGAATTTGGGGCCTCACCACTACCACCACCACCACCACCTACTACTACTACTACTACTACTACTACTACTACTATAACCACCACCACCACCACTCACTGAATGTCTACAAGCTCAGGCACGGTACTTTGTCACCTACAACCCTTTCACTCTTTCTCATACCTCATTGGAGTCTTGTACCTTTCCTCTTTTTCTTTGGTATATCCTTAGTTCTCATCATATTTTCCCCTTTTTGATATTTTCCCCTTACTCTTTCTCATGTGTTATAGGAGTCTTGTACCTTTTTTCCCTCTCTTGGTTTATCTTTAGTACTATTCACATTTTCCCCTTTTTAGTATCCTCTTTCCCCTCACTTTTACCTCTCTTTCTACCGTCCGTGACTCACTTTTTCCTTCCTCCCTCACCCTGCGTCACTCTCCTCAAGTTCCTTCCACCCACTTTCACCCTCTTTAACCCTTCACCTAACGCTCTTTCACCCACTGTCACCCCTCACGCGACCCACCTTCATAATCTGACCCCTCATTTCACCCCTTTCTCACCTCTCATCCGGCCCTCCCGTCCCTCTTCCCTTCCTCCCCCTTTCCCCTCCCTAACCACCTGACATCCTTCATCCCATTTCATATTGACCCACTTATTCTTATCCCCTCTGTGACCTCTCCTTCACCTCCTACAGTCCCCTCCTTCACTATACCTCATTCTCCCCCCCTTCCTCCCTCACAGTCACTGACCACCAGACCGTATGAGTTATTAATATTACCCCCAGACCTCATTATGCTTCCTCTTGGTAACACCCACACGTTCTCTCTCTCTCTCTCTCTCTCTCTCTCTCTCTCTCTCTCTCTCTCTCTCTCTCTCTCTCTCTCTCTCTCTCTCTCTCTCTCTCTCTCTCTCTCTCTCTCTCTCTCTCTCTCTCTCTCTCTCAAAATATTTATTACACTTCCATAGACTCCAAATAGTTTGCTTGAAAATAATTGTTCGTATTTGTCTTGAATGTTGAATTTTTTGTCTTTTTTTTCATAATTATGTGGTGTGAGTTTTCTCTATTTTCTTTTTATAGTGTTCATGTTTTAAAAAAAGCTCGTTTGGAAGAGGCAGTGGAGAGCTTCGTGGTGTGTGTGGAGTGAATGCGGATGAAGCTGCCCTGTTTTATGAAGCTTTCTTCTGTTCCTTTATTAAACATTTCCATATATATATATATTTAAGAACTTTTTTTTTAGTTTTTTATTATTATGTCTTTTCTGTTATATGAATGTCTGACACACACACACACACACACACACACACACACACACACACACACACACACACACACACACACACACACACACACACACCCACCCACACACACACACTACCACTCTATACATATCTCCTCCCTTCCTTTCCCTCATCTCCCCTTACATTCCTCTCCCTTCTTCCATCCCATCCCTCGCTCTTCTCCCCTCTCCCCTTGTACGCCTATACCCTCGCTGAGACCTCCCACGGCAATAGTAATGGATTTGTCACGCGCTCAATTGAAGTTCTGAGCTGTGTGGTGGTGGCGGTGGTAGTGGTAGTGGTGGTGGTGGTGGTGGTGGTTGTGGCGGTGGGAAGGGAAAAAGGAAGAAAATGTTTGCGTGGATATATTGTGTATGTGATGGATTTTGACATCATTAGTCGTGGTATTGAGTGATGGTGACGGTGAATAGTGAAGGTGGTGATGGATTGTGATATCAGTGAAGGATTAAAGATGATTGTATGACATGAATAAGAGCGATTATGTTAATGATTTGCAGCCTTGATCCTCCTGCTGCTCCACCTACATACATATCCTTCTATTTCTTTATTATTATTATTATTATTATTATTATTATTATTATTATTATTATTATTATTATTATTATTATTATTATTATTCATACTACTACTACTATGCTTTCCACTTTACCTGTTACCTGTCGTCTTCACAATGTGGCTTCTCTTCAGGTAGAAAAAGAGAGAGAGAGAGAGAGAGAGAGAGAGAGAGAGAGAGAGAGAGAGAGAGAGAGAGAGAGAGAGAGAGAGAGAGAGAGAAAAAAAAAAAAAGAGGAGAGGCAATACCGGTTCTCTACTGGTATATAGAAGCAACATTACATACAAACATTAATATAATACCTTCTACTAGGGTCGAACCATGGTACTTCTTACATCCAACAACTGCTTAGTCACTTTACCAACATGAAGAGTCGCTAGTTTGAAGATTACTTACACTTCGTCGCTAATTTTCCCTTTTAACTCAAAACTGTGAGGGAAAGAAGTGTTATATGAGGTCTGGGATAAGAGTGCTTGGCTGTGAGGAGGATGAAAGGGAGTCTGGGGGTAAGGAGGAGGGAGGGGATGAAGGGGAGGGAGGCAAAAGGAGGAGGGAGGGAAAAAGGAGGGGGGAGGGGATGATGGAGGGATTGTAAGAGAGATGTAAGAGGAGGGACGTTGGGAAGTCTGAAATCCATGACTAATAGTACATACAAGCGTTTAATAAAGGACATGTAACTGAGTTGTTATGTTCGCTAGCTAGCTCTCTCTCTCTCTCTCTCTCTCTCTCTCTCTCTCTCTCTCTCTCTCTCTCTCTCTCTCTCTCTCTCTCTCTCTCTCTCTCTCTCTCTCTCTCTCTCTCTCTCTCTTGATACTGAGGAAGAGAGAGAGAGAGAGAGAGAGAGGTGAAAGGAGGGGACGCCTGTTTCCCCGCGTGTCAATTGTATCTGAAAGACGCTATTAAAACTGTTTGGAGCGTTAGCGGCACAAAAAAAGGGAAAATACAAAGGGAGGGTCGTGATCTAAGCAATGACCCCGCGCGCTTTGCTGGGGGAGGAGGAGGGAGAAAGAGGGGAGGTAAGGGGGAAGGGAGGGAGGAGGAGGGGAGGTAGATATAAATCCGTTGAGAGTAAAGAAATAAACTGCACTGTGTAAATTTGGTTGAATTATAGGTGTACATGATTGAGGGGAAAAAAGGGGTGGAAATGGGTATGATAGTTTTGATAGAGTGTTATAGAGAGAGAGGGAAATAAATCTGTGTCCAAATAATAAATAAAGATAGATAATATTAGTTTTTATTATTATTATTATTATTTTTTTTTTTTGTGTGTGTGTGTGTGTGTGCGTGTGAAACATGTGATACATTTGGACCTTAATAATCAGACATTTTCAGTTCATAAGGGGAGGAAAAAAAAGAAGTAATAGTTCTAACATCTATATATCATCATAATTACTAGTATCAAAAGTGGTACCATTTCAGAGGAAGGGGGGAAAAAAAACATACATCCTAAAGAAAGAAAGAAAGAAAGAAAGAAAAAAAAAAGGATAGAAAAGGCAAGAGGCGGGACAGCAAAGAGAGAAAAGGGAAGAATGACGGTAAAAAAAAAAAAATAAAAGAAAAGAAAGGTAAGGAGGTAAAATGAAGACATTATAGAGCTTCACACAAAGGAATACAGGCTAAAGGAGGGAGACATAAACCAGGGTGGAGACGGAAGCAAGAAAGAGACGAGAGAGAAGGAGATAATCTATGGGGAGAGAGATTGTAAAAGCGAGAAAGAAAAAGAGAGAGAGAGAGGCTGATGTAGTAGTAGTAAGAGGATTTTGAGGAGTGTTGGGGATTTGCTTTTTCAGCTCAATTTTTCCTCTGCAAGCTGAGTAAACGAGAACAAACATGTGTGAGGGAGATTCAGGGGCTGGGGTCGTAGCTGTACGGCCTGGGAGCGTAACAGGTGTTTTGGGGGGTGAGAGTGAGCTTGGGAGATGCAGTAGAGGGGAGGAAGGGGGGGAGTAGAGGGGAGGAAGGGTGGGGGGCAGTAGAGAGGGGGAAGGGTGGGGGGCAGTAGAGAGGGGGAAGGGGTAAGTGAGAGGGCAGGGTGTTGAGAGCAGGGAGGCACACAGTTTAGGGGCTTGAGGGTAGAAGGTGTGTTGAGGCGTGGATAGAGGGCAGCTGTGTGAAATCTGGGGTGGACTGGGGTGTGGATGTGGAGGGGTGGAGGTGGGGACAGGTGTGTGTGTGTGTGTGTGTGTGTGTGTGTGTGTGTGTGTGTGTGGGTGTAAGTAAGGTCGATTTGATATGCACAGGATTTGTAAGGTCTTAGGTGTTACTTTTAGTCGTGAGAAGATTTGTGAATTTGTAGTGGAAGAGGAGGAGGAGGAGGAGGAGGAGGAGGAGGAGGAGGAGGAGGAGAGAAATAGGAGAAGGAAAATGGTGGGTTTTGGTAATGGAGTGTATTGAATTTTGCCTCAAAGTACGGGTGTCAATGAATATAAATGTGATTCTATTCTCTACTTTTTGTGTGCGTGTGTGTGTGCGTGTGCCTGTATGTATGCGTATGTGTGTGTGTGTGTGTGTGTGTGTGTGTGTGTGTGTGTGTGTGTGTGTGTGTGTGTGTGTGTGTTAGGATAGTGGTGTGGGCGCCCGCTGAATAGTGAAATGGTATTGTAGGAGTGTGAAAAATGTGGGAGTGTGTGGCGGGAAATTTGTATAGGGGAGAAAAAAGAGGAAAAAAGAGCTTTGTGTGCATGGTGGTGGTGGTGGTGGTGGTGGTGGTGGTGGTGGTGGTGGTGGTGGTGGTGGTTATTGTGGAGAAGGAGGAGGAGGAGGAGGAGCTCGTCGTCAGGTTAGTATACAGTTATTAGCTCAATTTGTTTATTTAGTGTCATATTGTCCTCTCCCTCTTTTCCTCTCTTCATTTGTTCCCTGTTCCCTCCTCCTCCTCCTCCTCCTCCTCCTCCTCCTCCTCCTCCTCCTCCTCCTCCTCCTCCTCCTCCTCCTCCTCCTCCTCCTCCTCCTCTTTCTCCTCCTTCTCTTCTTCCTCGTCCTTCTCATATGACTTCATTCATTTGTCACTTATTCTGTTACAAAAGTACGTAGTTATTTTTTTTTTTATCTCACCATGTTTTTCTTCATTTAACTTTTTTTTTTGGTTTCATTAATTCAATACATACCATCAATTTCAAGTGAGATTCAAACATTTCTCAACATTAAAAAAAAAACTTCGATACTGACCACGTGTTCCTTTAAATAACATGCCATAAACGTTTGATATTTCCCGTCAACGTTTCAAGAAGTATCGTGACTCATCGTAGAATTATCACCAAGACGTTCATCTCTCACAGTCAAACGGAAGACAATCACTACAAGACTTTCTAAACCGTGACTCAGGATGAAGAATGCATCACTACTGCGATAGAAACTGCGATACTTAGTTGTTCACGCCTCATATAGCGCAGTAGAAAGTCACTACCACCACCACGAGGGGAAGCTGTAGGCGAAGCGCGTGGGAAGTCGAGGTGTGAATAAGCCTTAAATTTAGCTCAATGTTAAGCTTTTTCTATGGGTAAAGGGAGGTTAAGGGAAGGTTTTCAATGACGTCACCACCAGCTGTATGGAAGGTATACATAGTGTATGAATGGCTATGGGGTGTGGTGAGGGGGGGTTAGGGGGGTAGAGGGTTACTGTGGTGGGGGTGTGGCTGGGTGTGGCTGTAATGGTGGAGGCTACGAGAGAGAGAGAGAGAGAGAGAGAGAGAGAGAGAGAGAAAAAAAAAAAAAAAGAGAGAGAGCAAATTTTGGATTAACGAAAAAATACTTAGTACTCCTCGATGGTAAGAACAAAAAACATATATAAAAAAGACCCCCTACTCGCCCCTCTGATTGGGTACAGATTCACAGCATCCTTCCTATTGGCCACGCGTTCCCAGGCTGCCTTCCCATTGGTCCGTCTCTCCATGAAGGGTCGGGATTGGCTGCTGGACATGTGGTCGAAATTTACCATCGAGGCAGGAGGCAACGATTAGGTTTCAAGGGATGACTGGAACTAGTGCAAGTGTGATTAGTCTTGCTTTTCCCTCCATCCTCGGGGTAAGGGAGGGAGGGAAAGAGGCAGCTGGCGGAGGTAAAACAGAGGGGGGTGAGTAATGATGGACTACGAGGGAGGAAGAAAGGAAACACAGGTATTAGGAAGATGAAAGGAAGAAAAGGAAAATGTTCTCTCTTTTTTGTTATGCTCCATGAAATGTTGAGTTGTGTTATTGTATTAATTGGGTTTATTTGCACAGGTAACCACATGTTGGTATTAATTAGGCATTCCTATTTGTCTTCAACATCATTAATTGCAGTGGATGATAAGGATTATATAATATTTTTGCATGTAAAATAATAATACATCACTGTGCAACAAAACATGAAAACCCACTTTACTTTACTTTCATTCAATGTGTGGGTGTGTGTGTGTGTGTGTGTGTGTGTGTGTGTTTGTTTGTGTGTGTGTGTTTAGTAATACCTGGAATTGCTTGCTACCTGTCCTCACTGTTTGTTCTCCCTCAGGTACGTTTGTGAGAGGGTCAGCTGCGTGTGCGTGCGTGTGCGTGCGTGTGTGTGTCCCTGATGCAGGCAAAGGTAAGCCAGATGCTCAAGTGGAAAAGGTCATGAAGAGAGAGGAGAGGAGAGTGTGTACAAGTTTCAAGTTTCATGCATATTATTACTTCTGTCTGTAATGGTAAACGTGTTCTCAGTTATGGGAAATATTTTAACAAGAGTTTTTACACATCACGTTTGCTTTACATTTTTTCTCTCTTTCTTTTCATTATTTTGTGTACTCTCTTTATATTTTGTGTACAGATCTGGCTTCAACCACAGTGCCTTTGTGTCTCTGTGATCTGTAATTCTGTTTCATCCTTTCAGAGCATGTACAGTCCTACACAGAAAGAGAGAGAGAGAGAGAGAGAGAGAGAGAGAGAGAGAGAGAGAGAGAGAGAGAGAGAGAGAGAGAGAGAGAGAGAGAGAGAGAGAGAGAGAATCAGAGAAAATCCACTACATCTGCATTGATACATTTAACACAGAGATAGACAGACACACAGACAGACAGACAATGACAATTACCTCACACTTTCCCTCGCAATTATTTCCATTGTCCTTGTCTTGCATTTTCATTCCACATTCGTCATGTTCTCTTCTGCAAACACACTGAACACACTTATTCCTCCCTCCTTTCCTTTCCTCCATCCCTCCATCGTCCTTCCATCGTCTCATCATCCCTCCTTTCCCTTCCCTACCCCCCCCTCCTTCCTCCCCTTCCCTCCAGCTGCGTGGCTGTTGAAGGGAACATCTGGGTGTCTCCTTACCAGGGTAAACACTATTAATTGTCACCCTTGTCACTCCTCCCTAGTTTTTACCTCCCCCTCCATGCACCCCATCGCTTAGGGAAGGGGAGTAGAGGGGAAAGGGAGGGAGGGAAGGGGGAGTAAAGCACATGGGGAGTATGGGTGTTGGGAAGTGCAAATGGGGTGATAGAAAGGGGAAAAAAAGAATAGGGAGGGAGAGGGAAGTCTGAGAAGGTAGCAGGTGACAGTCTCTCTCTCTCTCTCTCTCTCTCTCTCTCTCTCTCTCTCTCTCTCTCTCTCTCTCTCTCTCTCTCTCTCTCTCTCCTCTCTCCCTTTCTCCAGGACATACACAAAGAGAGAGAGAGAGAGAGAGAGAGAGAGAGAGAGAGAGAGAGAGAGAGAGAGAGAGAGAGAGAGAGAGAGAGAGAGAGAAAGAGAAAGAGAGAGTGTATGTGTGTTTACCTTAACTGACCCTCTGATATAATTGAATTAGTACTAATGAAGAAGGAAAACGGATTGCAATACTCTTTCGTTTAACTATTTTTTAACGCGAACCTGACGTTTTAGGTTTATTTTTCCATGCGTTTTTTTTCTTTCTTTTATCTAAATTTCGCTGTCACACACACACACACACACACACACACACACACACACACACACACCACACATCACCACACACACCACACACACACACACACACACACACACACACACACACACACACACACACACACACACATTTCTTTATCATTTATACCATGAAAATATCCGTAAAATTTAAGAGCGAGAGAGAGAGAGAGAGAGAGAGAGAGAGAGAGAGAGAGAGAGAGAGAGAGAGAGAGAGAGAGAGAGAGAGAGAGAGAGAGAGAGAGAGAGAGAGAGAGAGAGAGAGAAGAGATAAAGAAAAAGAAATAAGAGGTCAGAATAAGAGCCACCTTCATTTACCAAAAACATTAAAAAAAAAAAAATGAGTTAAACAAACAGGCTCAGTTTAACTCAGACTTATAATATTTTGCAAGTTTTCTGAAGACATGTAAAGTAGACTGAGTGAGTGTGTGTGTGTGTGTGTGTGTGTGTGCGTGTGTGTGTGTGTGGTGGGTGGGCAGTGTGTGTGTGGTGGGAGAGAGAGAGAGGAGAGAGGGAGAGAGGGAGAGAGAGAGAGAGAGAGAGAGAGAGAGAGAGAGAGAGAGTACTGATCATGTGTTTTTCTGTGTGTTGTTTAAGGGAGAGAGTAAGCTTTGTGTTGCAGTCTTAAGGTTGTGGGTGTGAGGGGAGGAAAGGGGAAGGCTAGTGTGAGGGAAGGGTGAGAGGGTGTCAGGGTGAGGTGAAGGGTGAGAGGTGAAGGGTGAAGGTAGTAGTAGCAGGAAGGGGAAGTATAGTTTGTGGTTTGCAGTGTGTGAGGGGGAAACAAAAACTTGGAGAAAAACATATAGAAAAACAAGATGAAGGAAAGGATAAAGTTTTTTTCTCCCAACAATACAAACAAAACAAAACAGGGAGAGAAAAGTCAAAACACAAAATAGAATATAAACACCACAATAAAAAACAACAATAAAAACAATAACAACTCAGGTTAGGTTAGGTTAGGTTAGGTTAGGTTAGGTTAGGTTAGGTTAGGTATTGCAAGATAGCAAGAAAAAAAAAGAGAAAGAAAAGAGAAAGACAAACACCCACATCTAAACACCATAAAAAAAAAAAAGAGTGAGATGATACAATACTGGTCTAACACGTGTCTTAATCCATAGGCAACATGAAACACTAATTCAACACAGTCTTGCATATCAGCCCACGACACGACTCGGATGTGTTTCCTTGTGAGAAGTGCAGTGCAAGGGGAGGGGAGGGAGGAGGGGAGGGAGGAGTAGGAAGGAGTGCTGGTGGTGGAGGTGGAGGGAGTAGGAGGTGGAAGAGGTGGTGGTGGTAGTGGGTGGGTAAGGGTTAGAGTCGTGTGTCAGGTGGTAACATTGCTAGGTTTTGGGTCGTAGTATTGGGGTGTGTTCCTGCAGTGTTGCCATTTATGTGAGAGGACTTAGTGGTGTTGGTTTGTTGTTATTGTTGTTGTTGATCTTGTTATTATTATTATTATTATTATTATTATTATTATCATTATTATTATTATTAGTATTAGTATTATTGTCATTATTACATTAACAGAAGTGAGTGAGTGGCAGTAATCCGATCCTCGCACACACACACACACACACACACACACACACACACACACACACACACACACACACACACACACCCACACACACATACACATACACATACACAATGATCCCCACCACTAATACGGAAATTATACATGTGAAATGGAAAGCAGAGGAAGCTTGTGTGGTGGGGGTGGTATGTGTATTCTCTCTCTCTCTCTCTCTCTCTCTCTCTCTCTCTCTCTCTCTCTCTCTCTCTCTCTCTCTCTCTCTCTCTCTCTCTCTCTCTCTCTTATGTGCTCGTTTAATTACCACACACATAATTACTTCCCTAACGATAATGATAATAATGATGATAATGATAATGATGATAATGATAATGATGATGTCTCCACTTTCGTAATTATTTTCTTTCAATAATCATCATAATTATCATTCACGTATTCTCTTTCATCGTAATATGTGTCTGTTAACGATTTACAATGAGTCAGATAAATGATTAGTTCTAGATGATGATGTAGTGGTGTTGAGGTTTAACATTTAGTGGTGATGATGTAATGTGATGTGATGTAGTGTTGGTGGTGAGGTGAATGGTGGTGGGTGACGCTGATGGTAGAAAGGAGGATGTGTATGGGTGTGTTGGGAGGCTGGAGGTACTTGGTGTTGAGTGGAGAGGCTGGTGGTCGTGTGGATGATGATAGACAGGTGTTTACATGTGGTGGTGGTGGTGGTGGGGGGAGGGGATGGGTGAAGGGATGAGAGGAATGGGGTAGAAGGTAGAAAGGGAGTGGCCAGAGCAAGGGGCTAAGGTTGTATTGTTCGCCATGATAGCAGTGTGTGTGTGTGTGTGTGTGTGTGTGTGTGTGTGTGTGTTGGGGTGGGGTCAGGCTATATAGGAGGTAGGAGAAGGGAGGGTGAAACGGAAGGAAAGTTGGATGAAGGAAGAGGAAGGACGAAGAAGAAGAGGCAAGAGATAAGGGAATAAGAGTGAAGAGATAGCAAACTCGTATAGATTCAGGCGGAGATGAGATACACACGTGAAGCGAAAGAAATGTGGAAAATGAGATCAGGGAAAAGGAGGATCGTGAATTGTGTGCAAGAGAGAGCTGCCAAAATAAAGAGAGAAGGAGAAAAAAAAAAGTTTGAAAAAAAATCAAAGCGCTAGAAAATGCAAGAGAGATAGTATCAAAGGTGAAACGAAGGAAGAGAAGACAAGACAAGACTCCGAAATAATGCACGTACAGGAGACGGAGAAAACGAAGAAGTGATTGGCGAAGAAAACAAGTTGAGATGAAACAGTAAGAGAAGATCAAATTTTTAGTCAAGCAAAAGTTAGACACGACAGTGAATAAACTTTTCAGACAAAAGAAGAAGAAAGAGAGAAAAAAAAAGGAAAATATCATACAAAAATCTTTCAAAACTTAGACAAAATTGTAAATCGACATGCATATTGAAGAAAAAGATGAAGTTGTGAGTAAGGAGAAAATAATTACAATAAAAAGGTAAATAGATAAAGAAGAGAGAGAGAGAGAGATAGATAGAGAGAGAGAGAGAGAAAGAGAGAGAGAGAGAGAGAGAGAGAGAGAGAGAGAGAGAGAGAGAGAGAGAGAGAGAGAGAGAGAGAGAGAGAGAGAGAATTCCTACTCCTCCAGCATCTTTCCTCTCCATCCTTCCCTCATTCCACCATCCAATCGACAACTCCATTCAATATAACTGAACTTCAAAACCAGATTGAGGACCATCAATGAATTTTCTTAATAACAGAAAATACAAACCATGAAAATAACAGAATTAGATCGGACTCAAAGAGGATTAAAACCACCAAATAAGAAAATATAAAATAAAAAAAAGATACTCCTGCCCCCATAAAGCTTCCAAACTGCTTCAGAAACTCATAAAATAGAGACACGCCAGAAGCCAACCAATGGGAGGTAAGATGTCCCATTCGAACGTAAAGTAAACCCAAGACTCATCGATACTTGAACCAGAACCCAAAACGAAGCAATCAGTACGAGACATTGAAACAGTCTCGAGGCCGGTCACCAGCAGGAGCGTCTGGATCGTTTCGAAGTCTTCCGGAACAGGATTCGAAGCTTCAGGTCTGGGAGGAGGCAAGGAAAAGGGGAAAAAATGTGAAAAGGTTGAAGGGAATCCTTTTTACTGTCCTGAGATGGCTAATATGTCCTTTCATCAAACAGAGGAGCAATAGGAGGCCTGTCAGTGAAAAAATCCAATCTTGAAACTAAGCTGTAGCGAGAGAGAGAGAGAGAGAGAGAGAGAGAGAGAGAGAGAGAGAGAGAGAGAGAGAGAGAGAGAGAGAGAGAGAGAGAGATGAGGGTGGTAGACAAGTGGATTGGTTTTTCATTGGTTAAATATTTTCTTATGGAAGATTATTAAGTTACTACAGTCCAGCTACTTATCCTCTTCCTCTTCTTCTTCCTCCTCCTCCTCCTCCTCCTCCTCCTCCTCCTCCTCCTCCTCCTCCTCCTCCTCCTCCTCCTCCTCCTCCTCCTCCTCCTCCTCCTCCTTGGTCACCGCTACTGGCACTGTTGTTTACGTCGCCGGTAACTCTGAGAACCCTTGGATTCCCACATGTCTTCAAGGAAAGTTTTCAAGCACAATTTTATATCCTCGTCCTCCTCCTGCTTCTCCCTTTCCTCCCCTTCCTCCTACTTTTTATTTTTCCTCCTCCTCCTCCTCCTCCTCCTCCTCCTCCTCCTGAATGTGCAGTGAGGCCTCATGTTGTTTTATTCGTTCCGTGATAATTTTCCCGAAATTCCTGAGTCATCCCAAGCCTCGAATTCATGTTTCGTTATTTTTCTCAGCGCAATCCTTTAATAACGAAAAAAAAAGGAATAAATATATGAACGGCAGAGAATTTGTTGTATGAATTTTTTTTTCTTCTATTTTATCAATTTTTTACGTAAACTTTTTTTTTTAATACCATTTTTTTTTAAAGAGGGAAATGAGGACAATAACTTTGGGAAAACTCAAACATCGTGACCAAGAGTCTGTAGAGTTAAGGTCATTTTTAGCGTCACTCCTCCTCTTCCTCTTGGTCTCGTTACTCGTTCTTCCTCTTCCTTTCTCGTCCTCGCGATGTTCTTGGTCTTCCCTCTTAAGTGCCTCCCTTACGCGTACTCACTCGTCCCTCCTCCGTCACTACTCCTCCTCCTCTTCTTCTTCCTCTTCTTCCTCTTCCTCCTCCTCCTGTCGGGTTCCAAGACGAGGCGTTGGGTTATGTATGTACAGCTGAAAAGCGAACCAGAAATCTCCTTTGCCTCCTCCTCTCCTCCTCTCCTCCTCTTCCTCCTCCTCCTCCTCCTCCTCCTCCTCCTCCTCCTCCTCCTGGAATGCATTTCGCACCGTTCAGTCGCCATAAGACTGATTTTTTACGAGAGACTTTCAAGACTTCTTTTCTTGTGGTTTGTTAGTTAGTCGAGTTTGTATTATCTAGTTTTCTCACGTGGTGTCATTGAGCATTATATAGTTTGTATGTTTATTAGAAGAAACCTTTTTTTTTGAGCGCCAGCGGAAAATTGAATGATATAAGTGGAGGGGAATTTTTTTTTTTTCTTCACTCTAGTAGAAAGAAAAAAAATAAAAAGAACAATAAAATGGTATAAAAAATGTTGTAAGGGAAGATGAAGTGGAAGGAAAGGTTGGAAAACAAGGAAAACAGGTGATGAAACTATTTGCTTCTCTAGGGAAGGAGAAAGATTAAGTATGATGGAGTAGCCAAGAAGGAGGAAGAGGAGGAGGAAGGAGGCGATGGGCGAGTTAAGATTTAGGAGGAAAAGCAAAAATTGAAAAGGAAAAAAAATGTGGTCCGTCCGTGGTGGAGGAAAATTCATTTAGCGTTTGACCTTTCGTGTGGAAGCGAGTGGAGTGGAGTGAGGGAGGGAGGGAGGGAGGGAGGGAGGGAGTGAGGGAGAGGTGGAAAACTTCATAAACTCCGTGACTGAGCTGAACCTATTACTCCACCAGAACAGACAGACAGACAAATAGACAGACAGGCAGAATATAATACCAGCAGCTCTTGGTCTCGACTGTGCAACGAAGATGTTAAATTTGATTAAAACACTTAACGTCACTTGACATGATGACATCCAACACTCACACACTTACACACACATACACACTACACACGAGGCAAAACACACCATACCGCTGGTTATCATTGCATAACACAACACAACACAACACAACACAACACAACACAACACAACACAACACAGCGATACATATTTATCCAACCAGAGAACAAGCCTTTCCAGACATCCGCGGGACAGAAATACAACACAAAATAATTGTAACTCAAACTGGAACGATTGGAAAATAAAAATTGTTAACCGAAAGCCATTAAATCACTATGGGGCTGCAGGCGGTGGTGGATCAGGGACAGGCTGAGAGGATTAGTGGATTAAGGAGGAGGATCTGGACTACTAGAAGAAGGGATTGAGGGATTGAAAAGTGGAATGAAGAGATAGTTGAGTACGGATTTTCTTAAATTTTTACATTCATGTCCTGAGGAATAAAAACGAGTAGAAAACATTATAACCACACTACCAATAAGAAGGAAAGTTATTTTTTATTATATTTTTGTTTAATGTTTTTTGGGGTAAGAGGAGGGTTGGGTGATCCTAAAATAGCTGGAATCAAAACTCTAGCATCCTGGATTGAATTCTTTCCTTGCTGTGACTGACCTGAACGTCAGCCTCGCGTGTCGCCGGAGAGTGCAAGAGAAGAAATTTGTGGCGACGTCGAGGAAGAAGATTTGCCGCTGAAGATGAAGTTTTAATAGTGACGTTAAGAAAGGTTTACAGATGCTAGTTTTTATGTGTGTGCCTGGTGTGTGGTGATGCTCTGGTGGTGATGGTATGTTAACTGAAGAAATATATTATGCTTGGTATTATTTTTATTGCAGTAATGATATGCAATGTTACTAGTTAATATTCTTGGTGTTGGTGGTAGTTGCAGGTGTGGTGAAAGTGGTGCTTAATGCTACTGTTATTGGTGGTGATGACGGCGCCGCTGGGGGTGTTATTACGGAAAATTGTTCTCCTTGGCTGTTGCATAATGGTGATAATGGTGATGATGGTGATGGTGATGGTGGTGATGAAAGTTGTGGTGAAACTAGGATATCATGCAGCAGTTAGAGTGGCGGTGATGGTGATGATAGAGATAAATTGTGATGTTGGCCTTGGTGGTGATAATGATGATGATGGTGGTGATGATGATGGTGGTGGTGATGGTGGTTGAAGTAGAGTTTGTGGTAATGCTCTTCCTGTTCCCTGTTGCCATGCCGTTAGTGGTAAAGGGAAGGGGGTAAAGGGGGATGGTATGACGCAATTAGGGATGTGGGAAGAGTAGGAGGAGGAAGGGGGGTAGAGGGAGTTAGGGATTAGAGAAGAGAGAAGATGAGGGGTATGTGATAGGGGAGGAGTAGGGGACGGGAGTAGGGGGCAGGAGTAGACTAGTAAGGTTAGGTAGAGGGGGATAGAGTGAGGGGAAGTGAGGGGAGGTGAGGGGACAGGGAGGGCGGGGCTGAACGCTCACTTTGGTGGTATTCAATTTAAATGTATTACTCATCAAACCTTTTGCCGAACCGAAATGAATAGAAATATAAAGTTCTGAGCGTGGTGGTGGTGGTGGTGGTGGTGGTGGTGCTGGTGCTGCTGCTGCTGCTGCGTCCCCGTCCACGCCAGTACAGTGATTAAAACAAATGAATGCAGGACTACATCATAAACGCATTTTAATGGTACTTTTAGCGTGTTTGCGTATATATATTTTTTTTACGGATTATTGCTACTTCAACACCTGGGCTAATTTACAGCCTGTTCAAAAAATCATGTTTAGCAGGTGATGCATTGCGGTCCTGGCCTCGTTTTTGATGAGGGATGGGCATGATTGGGCGGGGATAGTACACACACACACACACACACACACACACACACACACACACACACACACACACACACACACACACACACACACACACACACACACACACACACACACACCACACACACACACACACACACACACACACACACACACACACACACACACACACACACACACACACACCACACACACACACACACACACACACACACACACACACACACACACACACACACACACACACACCACACACACACACACACACACACACACACACACACACACACACACACACACCACACACACACACACACACACACACACACACACACACACACACACACACACACACACACACACACACACACACACACACACACACACACACACACACACACACACACACACACACACACACACACACACACACACACACACACACACACACACACATATATAGGGGTAGATAGATAGGTAGATTAGTAAGTTTATTCACCACAGTATCACAAACAAATATACCTTTTGTATGATATAATATATAATAAACACTAAAAGTAACACAGAATATTGTACAATAGTTATAAAATACGGCCTCCCAACTTTTTTTTTGTATCTAATATATCCTTTACTGTCCCCCTCAACACATATATCTGAAACTAGGCTCAGTGAAAACATTTATACATAGAACATTGTAAATATCAACTAACACACTAACTTTATATATGATTTTAACACACACACACACACACACACACACACACACACACACACACACACACACACACACACACACACACACACACACACACACACACAGACACACACACAACTTTCTACTGATGAGTTCGAAAAGCTCTTATCTCCCAATGGCTGAGATAAGGTGGCAACGTATTCCTTATCGACGCGAGGACTCGAGAGGAACACACTGGGGACTTGTCGCTCTCTTTACGTCCTCCATAAATTAGTTAAGGAGAACCAACTCGGACCAGCTTGCAACGGCGTGATTAAGGAACTTGTCGAAGAACCTCTCTCTCCTGCAGGCATGAAGGCTAGATAAGTTTTCCTGGGCACATTCTGCTTTCCAAGAAGTTTTTCCAGACGACTGTTAGAAAGGAAGTGATGTGTTTGTGTTGATGATTATGTGCTGTAATGGTATTATGGTATAGTAGAGTATGTTGTAGTCAGCATAACAGCATAGCAACACATGATAAAGCAGCACGGATAGCATAGTGGGTGAGTGAATACTGGGATCTTCAAACTTGACGCAAATCGTTTTCTGATGACTGAATTGGTGTGTCCTTCCACCCCACTCACCTTGTTTACCTTGAGTTACGAATATGTAGAATGTATTGGCAAATTTTTCATGTATTGGTTTAGTCTATTTTTCCATCCATAGTCAGGTGCAGCTGTTGAGATGGAGCTAGCTCACTTTTTTTTTCTTTTTTCCTTGCTCTTTTTCTATTAATTTTTTTATTTATTTTCACTCGTCTTTGATAGGAGTTAATTTTGTCTCATCATTTATTCAACGTGTCGACTTTTTCTTTATTTTTACGTCTTCTGACATTGAGGTCAAATAAAAATGTAAATTAAGCCTTTTAAGAGAAATTGTAACTTTTTTTATTTATACATTTTTTCTCGCAAAATTAGAAATGTGTCTTGAAATTATAACCAGGTTTCCTTACTGTGAGTGTGTGTGAGTGTGTGTGTGTGTGTGTGTGTGTGTGTGTGTGTGTGTGTGTGTGTGTGTGTGTGTGTGTGTGTGTGTGTGTGTGTAGGTGTTTCGTCATTGGTTTTCTTTCCTTTCATTCTGTTGTCACCCTCATTTTCCCCTCTTCGTCCTGTCAGCATTCTCCCCTCATTAAGCTTTCCCCTCATCACTTCGTCGCTAATCATAGCCATCACAATAGTTTCTCCTCCTCATTCCCATCTCCTTATTAACTTTCCTCATCTAGTTTTCCTCCCTTGTTTCCTTGCCTTTACACTGCATTGTCCCCTTGTTAGCCTTCTCCTCTTTCTCCTCCATGTCTTCCTCCTCCTCTTCTCCCTCCTCCTCCTCCTTATCCTCCTCATTTTGCTGAGCGTCGTGGGTGCTAAGCAGAAGACGTTCGTGTTGATATCTTCCCGAGTCACCTCATCCACGCCGCTGTGCTATCGTTGAGAGTCGTGTTTATAAGTCGTTTGGTGGCTTCCAGCGGGCATTGGGGGCTTCCAGCAACACCTACGCCCGTGTCACCTGCCGCTAAGGGTTTCCTGGTGAGAGGCGACGGAAAATCTGAAGCGATTACTTGCCTCCCTGAGATTTCGCTGCTAGAACACAGGGTCTCTTCTTTACCTTCCTCTTCTTCTTCTTTCCTTCTTACCTTCCTCCTCCTTTTATTTATTCTCCCTCATGTTATGGTTTTTATATATTTTCTTTGTGTTCTTTCTCCTCCTATTCTTTCCCTTCATGCTCTATTTTTGTTTTTTTATTATTTTTACCTCTTTCTCCTCTTTTTCTCTCACTTCATTCTTGTCTCACTCAGAATTTTGGTGCAAGTTTTAGTTACACCTCCACGCAACGCCGTGCACGCATCCCCAGTGACTCAACGCCCCCCCCACCCCCTCCAACGCCCCCCCCGCACCCCCCCCCACACACACCCCAAAGAAAACAAAAATTTTACTCAAGGGAAACGTAACGAGGGAAAGTAAAATCAACTGCGAGTATATTAATTCCCCTTGTGTGTGTGTGTGTGTGTGTGTGTGTGTGTGTGTGTGTGTGTGTGTGTGTGTGTGTGTGTGTGCGTGTGTGTGTGTGTGTGTGTTTCATATTCAACTCCAGTTTTGTGCCAGTTATACAAAAAAAATGTATTCCTTTTCTTCTTTTATTAATTTTTTCCTTTACAATTTTTATCATCTCTTTCATTTTATTTTTTTTTTTGCTTTTTTTTCGTACATAGTATACATTTTTTCCCCTATTTTTTTTTGCAAACTGACCACATGAGTTTCCAGGGAAATTTTTATTAGGTTTCCAGCACGCAGGTTAGGTGGGACGGGACGACTGTTTTATTCTCTCCTGAGGGAGGCGCTGTAGACTGAGAAGTTGTTTGTGTTTCTAAACTTA
>JAPQNM010000020.1:452774-460274 GCA_029783475.1 Metacarcinus magister
GTTTATAACGCTAACTAAAACACATTATTATCTTTATTATCATTAGCTGTGTGAGAGGAAGAGTCACGTGATATCATTATAATGTTATGCTTTAAACCTCAACCCAACATTCATCATTCTTACAAAAGGGATGAAAACAGACAGACAGGAAGAGAGACAGACAGACAGGTAGACAGGAGAAGTAGTACCACACGCCTCCACACACGCCATCCCCACAACATAAACAGAGGGCGTGGATGGGCGTGGAAGGCGTGTGTTTATCTAGTTCAAAACGTGTTGTAGGTTGAGTGATAATGAAGGAAATTAATGCGAGCTTAGTTTGTCTTAAGTGAAGATCTTGTCCCGCATAATAACAGAGAGAGAGAGAGAGAGAGAGAGAGAGAGAGAGAGAGAGAGAGAGAGAGAGAGAGAGAGAGAGAGAGAGAGAGAGAGAGAGAGAGAGAGAGTAAATATAGTTCCATTCGTGCTCTTTTTGTATTGTTAAGAAATAAAGCAAAACATATATATGTCAAATAGTTATAGAGAAAAAAGTCAAAGTAAAAGAAAAAGCGAGAATAAAAGGCGCCAAAAAATGACCTATCAATCATCAAAAAATTGGAAATTCTTTTGTGAAACCGGTGATTTTTTTTTTTCATTTCTTTCCATTTTTTTTTTCTTTTTTCCGTATTCAACTCCCGCCCGAACGTCATTAATCGAGGTGTTCGGAGACTTTCCTTTATTCGCCAGATTCAGCTTCCAAGTCATTTTCATCAAGCAAACTTTCCACACGATGAGTTGACGGAAAATAACGTCACTTGCTTGATTTCACCGGGAGAAGGCGTGGACGAAGGCGTGGGGGCGGGGGGAGGGGAAGGGGTATTGAGGGAGGAGAAAGAGAGGAAGAGGAGGACAAAGTGTGATTGGGGACTGTCCTGCTGCTGCTGTGAATGAACAACACTGCTTGGTGCTGTAAAAACGTCGCTGCTGTGAGTTATGGGTCTTCCTCTCCCCTCCCCTCCTCCTCCCCTTCCTTCCCTGCCTCCCCTGCCTCCCTTTCTTTCCATCTCTCCTTTTATCCACGTCTCAGTCCTCCACCTATCCCCTGCTTCCTTGCTTTACCTCCCATGGTCTACCTCCCCTTTTATCACCTCCTCTTAATTCTCCACTCTCTCCCTCTCTCTCCCTTTCCTCCTTTGCTTCGCCCTCAGTGCTTCCTCCACCTTCTCCTTTATATGTCTCTATTCTCTACTTCCCCTCCTGCCTCCCAGCTTTACTTTCCATGCTTTTTCTCTCCGGCTTTCTGTGATTTTCTGTTTCCCTCACTCGCTCCCACTAAGCTGGTCGAGGGGAGGCTGCGTGATCGGTCCTCAAGGCCTTGATTCACCGTTTGAGGAGTGAGAAGCTGCTTGACAAATCCAGTTACCAGTGTCGATGTGGGTTAGAAGCTTAACTGAAGCTGTAAGGGTTTGTGTTATCAGGTGAAGCTTCTCTCTTTATGCTTTTCTCTTCTTTTCGTCCTCCTCCTCTTCCTCTCTGCAGTGTTGCCATGGGGCTCAGTTTCCATATGGCGATTATTCTGTGTGTGAGAATTAAGTTTGTTTTGAAGGATTTCTACGCAGGTTCGAAGTTTGAACAGACAGCTGCGCCTCCAGATGAAATTTGACGTTCTCTGGAAATTCGTGTCCGTCTGAGGCTGCAACTGACGCGATCAAGCTAAGTTTTCCTTCGAAGCCTCCTAACTTTGGTGCAGACATATAACATTTGATTTCTCACGCTTTGTTTCGGTCAACTTTCACGGATTTCACGATGCAACTCTCACCCTTACGAACCAGAGTGTGGGCGTTGAGGGAGCTTCATCCCCTTGTGAGTACCGGCAACTCCTCACCTTTCCCCTTGAAGTCAAAAGGAATAAAGAACACATAAAAAATATACTTACATACACAAATCATTTTCTTTCGTCTACTTCCTCGGGTTTATTAGTACATTAACCTGTAATTAATCTTGTTCTAAAAGTAGTTTTTCTGCGTGAGTCCCCGAGGATCTGCAGGCCGGGGACCCTTCGCTAATTTATGCTTTGAATTAGATAGTCTTGGGGGCGGAACGCGTGGGAAGGGACGGCAAGGACGGTGGAAAATGACGCAAAAATTGGGAGGCAGCAGGGAAGGATGAGAAGAGGAGAAGGGAGAGAAGAGAATAAAGGGAAAGGGAAGCCAGTATTAGCCAGTGTAAAGTTCTGTTACTACCTGTCTACTGGTGGTTTCCCCTTTTCCCCTCTCTTGCCTTTTGCATTTCCTTGCATTACCTTTCCTCTTTCTTCTCCTCTTCCTCCTCTTCCTCTTCCTTCCTCCTCTTTTTAACTGGCCTTCTTTGTCAGCTGTAAGAATATTACCTCCAACTTTATTTTATTTTTATTAGTATAACTTTCGACTTTTATTTTTATTTTTCAGTAATGAGGTAATTCCCTGAAAATTATAAAAATAAGCTATATTCATGAGTGTGTGTGTGTGTGTGTGTGTGTGTGTGTGTGTGTGTGTGTGTGTGTGTGTGTGTGTGTGTGTGTGTGTAGGTGGATAAAATGAGGTAGTAAGGCGTCCTTGACCTGGTATTACGGTGAATGTGTGTCTATTTTTGCAGTCACGAATTATATAGATCATTATTTTTTTATTTGCATTCAGGACCTGTGACTTATGTCTTCGTTGCTCCAGGAAATCAGAAATACACTATCAATCATCAAAACTCCTCCTCCTCCTCCTCCTCCTCCTCCTCCTCCTCCTCCTCCTCTTTTAATGCAAACTGAAAATGTTACGTCAAAATAATAGCGTATTTTTCGATTATTTTCCTTAATAAGAAACAAAACATTATAAAAACATTTTAGCAAAATCAGAAAACAATTATAATAATTCTAGAAACCATAGAAAACATTAATAAACAAAGAAATTAAGAAAAAAGGAATAAAGCTATTAATTTTGTATGCGTATTTTTGGTATCCTTTCTCTAATTCAACTAGTTAGTGTAGAGTAGTTATATCAAAAAGCCTCTACAGGGACCCTAGGGTATGCTGCTGTTTGCGTTCCCTTGTATTCCCTTATATTCCCCATGTATTCCTTCTCCTCCTTCTCCTCGGCTGATCGGCGTACATACGCCTTCTCACCCTGCAGCGTCGCCTCCTCCTCCTCCTCCTCCTCCTCCTCCTCCTCCTCCTCCTCCTCCTCCTCCTCCTCCTGAAGAAGGCGCAGTAATGCAACTCCCCCTTAAGCTCACGTCTGCATTGCCCCTTTTTATCGCACGTGGAGGGGAAATTGGGATTGGGTGGAGGGAGAGATTTTCCTTCCCCACTCACCTCTCCTCCTTGAAGTGATGCAGCTTCTCCAAGGGGGTCTTTTTTCCCTCTCCTTCTCTTCTTCTCTCTTCTCTCCAAGGTAATAATTTTTTTCTGTCTCCGTCTTTCTCTTTCTCTCACTCGCTCCACATACTATCTTCCGTGCAGGGAAACTTTTGTCCGCTCAACAACACTAGATGGACGGGCGGATAGACAGAGGGACGGGGATAAAAGTTTCCTGTTGTAATTTATGACACACTCGGGACACTCACTAGCGGCTCGATCACCTTCTGCCATCCACGTGCTTGGAGAGACTCACCCAGTCACTCACTCAACGTCCAAGGAGGGATGTGAGTGAAGTCGTGTTTGTCTAGGATCGAGGACAAATGGGTCGCATTGGAGCTTCTTATCAACGCAAGGCAGAGACAATTAGATTTAAGTCTTACGCTTTTGCTTTCACGACACACACACAGAGAGAGAGAGAGAGAGAGAGAGAGAGAGAGAGAGAGAGAGAGAGAGAGAGAGAGAGAGAGAGAGAGAGAGAGAGAGAGAGAGAGAGAGAGAGAGAGAGAGAGAGAGAGAGATAAGAAAGAAAGCAGAAGAAAGTCAAAATGAAAACGTCAGCTTAAATTTGGACTGTTCGGTGACAGGTGTCCATCCTCCCCCCCTCCCCTCTCCTCCCTCTCCCCCACGTTCCTTTCCACTGCAGTCGTTGATTTTGCAAACATTTATGAACGGCAACCTAAAAATCCTGCCCTGGTCACGTCAATCCCTTTCATTCCCTTCGATGGTGAGCCAAAGAAGTTTTAAGCTTGTCGTGTGTTGACTTTCTCGCTAAGAGGCGTATCGGGCATTAGAGAAAGCTTAGTAATCTATTAGTGAAGTAAGAGTAAGCTGGTGCAGGTAATGGGAAGTTTGGTTTCTACTCTTATATGATGTGAATAAGCTTGGTATTGACTTGATGTTGACGTTGGGAAGGTGTGTGTGTGTGTGTGTGTGTGTGTGTGTGTGTGTGTGTGTGTGTGTGTGTGTGTGTGTGTGTGTGTGTGTGTGTGTGTGTGTGTGTGTGTGGAGGGAAGGTGAAGGAGAAGATGAAATTAAAGTTAAACTGAAGGACATTAAATTGCGTGAAAGAGAGCAGCAAAAAAGAAGAAAAAACATCTCACAGTCAGACCCTAAACAGAACAGCATAACACAGTACAGTTGAAGCAAGGCACTTAGACCTGAAGGGAGAGAGAGAGGCGGGGTTTTAGCGTGTAAATAATATCGTAGGAGACAGAGAAAGCATAAACTATTGCGTCAACCTTCAGACGGAAGTAGTAATTTGCAACTGAAATGAGGTCGCCAGAGTTTCTTTGTTGGACAACTTTTACACTTGCTAACTGAATATAAAAGTTGAGAGGACACGCAAAGGTCTGGTAAGCAATGAGGCGTTGGAGGGAGTAACAAGGTGGCTTTATTGATGGAAAATGAGGGTGAAAGTGAGTGGAGAAGTGGAGGAAGAGGCGGTCGTGGTGGTGGTAGTGGTGTGGTGGTGGTGGTGGTGGTGGCGGTGGTGGTGGTGGAGGTGAGGAGAGAGTGCAAACGGTGATGAGGTTAAAATGGAAATTAATGGTGTTGAATGAGTGGTGGTGAAGAGAGTGTATGGTGGGTAATGGGTCATGCTAATGGGAAAGGGAAATGGTGGAGTATTGTGGATGGTGACAGGGATAGATTGGTGATGTAGATAGGATAATGGTGATGTGTAGTGAACTGAGGTTAGGAGATGAGGGTGAGATGTGTATATTGAAGATGAGGAAGACCTAACCATTGTTTTACCGCTATTACTCTTCATCCACGATCCTAAAACAAACACACACACACACACACACACGCACACACACACACACACACACACACACACACACACACACACACACACACACGTACACGTCATGTTTGTTCGTCCTTACACGTCGCGAAAAATCTTCCGACCTTCTCACTGACCGAGGCAACGTTAAGCTTCTTAGTCGAAATAGTGTAAAGTTAGTTCGTAAAGTCTCCCGGGTCTTGTCGGCGGGAATTGGGTTTGGTTATTCCTCCTTCCAGCACCTATTTAATTTTTTTTCTCTCACTCACTCGCTATCTCTCTTTCCCTCTCTCTCTCTCTCTCTCTCTCTCTCTCTCTCTCTCTCTCTCTCTCTCTCTCTCTCTCTCTCTCTCTCCAATAGATGCAGTCAAAATTACAATTACTAAAACAATAACTTACATGAACATTCTTTGGATGAAAATGTAAAAGAGAGAGAAAAAAAATTACTGACATAAGAGCATTTTGTTCCTGGTTCATACATGTTAAACTAAATTGTTTTTTTTTCACATTACTGACAACAATTTTTTATTTATTTATTTTGTTACGCATGGATGAAGATTTTTTTGGTACATTTTCTTGTGTATTTACGGCTATTATTGTTATCCTTTTCCTCCTCCTCCTCCTCCTCCTCCTCCTCCTCCTCCTCCTCCTCCTCCTCCTCCTCCAGTATTGGTGTGATGCAAACTGTGCTGTATTTCTAGACATTTTCTCAACACATATTCTCGAGTTTCATGAAATATTCAATTGATACTAAACCGCTTTTCCCTGGCGCAGCACGGGACAGCAGGGGACGAGTGCTGTTTTGCTGTGCTGTCCCTTGGAGTGAGGTTTATGGGGCGGCTTATTAGAGTTAGAGTTAGTAGCAAATGATCCCGAGAGAACGATAGTTTATGTGGTGTCTTTTGTGTTCCGAGATATTGGTTCGAATCTGTGGATGTGTCTAGCGTAAGTAATTTCTGTCTGATATAGTTTTTTTTTCTATATCAACTAAACTTTTCTATATATTTTTCCTTGTTTTGTATTTGGTAATTTATTATCTTTGCATTTTCATTAATCTGTTTCGTCCTTCCTTGTCTCTTGTTTTTTTTTTATTTTATCTTATTTTCCCCCTCTGCTGTCTCTTCGTTCGTCTTCAACTCACTTGGTTTCCTTGTCATATTCCCCCGTCCCTCACCACCCCTGACACTCTTTCCCTCCCTCCCTCGCCGCCCCTGACACTCCTTCCCTCCCTCCCTCGTGTTGTTGCCTCGCCCTGCCCTCCCAGCGACAAGAAGTGAGCAAGAAGCTGGGCCAGACATGAGGCTTAGAGAGTCTTTCTTCTTGATCTCTCTCTCTCTCTCTCTCTCTCTCTCTCTCTCTCTCTCTCTCTCTCTCTCTCTCTCTCTCTCTCTCTCTCTCTCTCTCTCTCTCTCTCTCTCTCTCTCTCTCTCTCTCTCTCTCTCTCTCTCTCTTTCTCTTTCTATTTTTTTTGTTAACTTAAGGATATAAATTGACTTAATTACGTTGCTTTTGATAATGTTTACTCTATACTAAGGATGATTGGAAGGTCTATGTGGTGTGAGTTTCTATGTAATGCTATGTAACTGTCTCATACAATACATAAATAATACAGGTGATTTATAAAGGCAGTCTACGTTCGTTGACTGAAGTTCTGTCGCTTTCATTTTGCGGCGAGAAGCTCAGACAGCATAGATATAAACGCGTTCCTTTGAGAGTAAGTAGGAAGGCAGGCAGGCAGGCAGGCAGGCAGAGGCAGGCGGCAAGGGTCTGTCTGCTGTGCCTCCCTGCTTTACTGTGTCTCTTATTGCTTTAATTACACCTTCACTTTACTTTACTTTATATCATTACTTTTCTTTTTTATTTACCTTCCGTTAATATAGATTTTCGAACGCCATTTTTTTTGTTTTGTTAGAGAGGCATTCTGAAAAGCTATTATGTATAACTTATAGACTTGTGCGAGCCCCGCCCCGTTCCCCTTATCCCCGCCCCATTCCCCTTAGCCCCGCCCCTGCCCGGCAAACACCGTGGAGCTCATCCGTGAGTTATGAGCTTCACGTGTTCAGAGTTGCCTTGCCGTCCCTCGGAATATCGAATCTCGTCTGTCCGAGGCGCTGGAGGCTCGTGCAGGTGCAAAGGTGTGTGTGTGTGTGTGTGTGTGTGTGTGTGTGTGTGTGCGTGTGTGCGTGTGTGTGTGTGCGTGTGCGCCTCTTGATGCACGCCAACCCACAGCTGCGTGTGTATCCCTCTGTGTCATATGGTCTAACACACACACACACACACACACACACACACACACACACACACACACACACACACACACACACACACACACACACACACACACACACACACA
>JAPQNM010000020.1:465274-487774 GCA_029783475.1 Metacarcinus magister
GACTGATTCATGATTTATTTATTTAAATATTAATTCGTATTTATTTATGGTTAATAGAATTTTTTTTTATGTGTGATGGAGCAGCACTGTTTCAGGTTCAGATTTCAGGCTATACAATTTTCTTTTTCTCTTTGGTGTTAAATAAACTTTGGATTTTTCTAGGTAAATAAAAAGAGGAAAAGGGAAGCGAAAGAGGAAAATCCAGCGATATGCATCCAGTGAAGGGTCATGCAAAATGTATATGTATTGGGCGGTACACTAAGCAAGCCAGTGCACACGTGTATATATATATATATATATATATATATATATATATATATATATATATATATATATATATATATATATATACATATATATACACACACACACAGACATACACATTCAAGCACAATAGTACTCTTTCCTCCTCCTCCTCCTCCTCCTCCTCCTCCTCCTCCCTCCTCCTCCTCCTCCTCCTCCTCCTCCTCCTCCTCCTCCTCCTCCTCCTCCTCCTCCTCCTCCTCCTCCTCCTCCTCCTCCTCCTCCTCCTCCTCCTCCTCTTTCTCCTTTGTGACACTCCACCTCTCCAGGCAGCCATCAGTAATGCAGTCAGGTCAGCCTTTGTACCTCGCTTCCAGGTACTGACCCCAATTATCTACCTGGAGCCTCACCTGTACGTAATGATCTCACCTTCTCTTGATTTAATAAGCCTTGGACATCGAGGCTGGTAATTCTATATGTCAAAACTAACTGGCTGTGTTAACTCCTGAGTGAACTGACTGACTGACTTCCTACTTAACGAAAGGCTTCCCTCTCTCCCTCTCCCTCTCGCCCTCCCTATTCCCCACACTCTCTCTTCCTCTCTCTTCCTCTCTCTCTCCCTTCTACCATCAATTTTGTAAGTCATTGTGCCACTAACCTTCCCTCTTACACGCTTCACTCTTCCTACTTTGTCTCTAATTCTCCTTCTTACTTATTTTTTACCTCCTCCTTGTCTTCCTTGTTTCCTCTTCCGCTTTGTTGGTGTTTCTTGTTCCTGATCATCATGTCCTCGTTTTGTTTCTGTTCCTTAATGTTCCCTCTCCTTTCCTTCTCCCTACACCCCTTCCTCCCCCCCAGGTTCCCTCTCTCCCAGCTCTCCTTCACCACCTCTTGTTTGCTTGGTGATGTATGTGTGTTTGGTGCTCGTGAAGTTGCGTGTTTGTATGTACGTGTGCGTGTGTGTGCACAAGGCCCAGCTGGTGTGCGTTTATGTACGATTTTACGACCTCACACGAGAGAGAGAGAGAGAGAGAGAGAGAGAGAGAGAGAGAGAGAGAGAGAGAGAGAGAGAGAGAGAGAGAGAGAGAGAGAGAGAGAGAGAGAGAGAGAGAGAGAAACATAATGTATTTTTATTAACTTTCATTGATGCGTGAAAATGTGCTCAGGAAAGGCCAGCAACCAAAGCGTGGAATATTAATAATTTTTTTTTACTCACAATTTATAATTTATACATTTAATCAATAATTGGCGGTGTACCTCTAACCAGACTCACCTTTAGTCACGCTCCTCAGGTAATTTTTTTAGTGGCAGGTAAACATTGCATCATCACAGGTGTAGAAGAAGAAGAGGAGTAAGAAAAAAAGAAAAAAACAGATGAGAGAGCAAACAAATACAGTAATATTAAAACAGAAGCCATGGACCTAGTACCAACTCTTTAACTTTTGTTCTCTCTCTCTCTCTCTCTCTCTCTCTCTCTCTCTCTCTCTCTCTCTCTCTCTCTCTCTCTCTCTCTCTCTCTCTCTCTCTCTCTCTCTCTCTCTCTCTCTCTCTCTCTCTCTCTCTCTCTCTCTCATTGATTATCCTCTTCCGCCGTCCATCCGTGTTGACTTGGTTTGTTTTGGTAGTGTGGCTTTGCACTTTACCTGGACTGCGAGAACTCAGGTAAAAATCTCTTAGTTATTCAGGGCGACAAAAAGTTTTAATGCAGAACAAACAGCTTCTTTAGTTTTTGTGGACCTCATTCTCTTTCTCTCTCTCTCTCTCTTTCTCTGTTTTTTTTCTCTCTGTCTCTTTACTCCTTTACTTCACCTATTCCGCTCTCTCTTTTTTGTCTTTTTGTTGTTGTAGTTGCCTCCCTAGCCTTGTTTCTCTCCCCTCCTTTTCCTCTTCCTCCTCTTCTTCATCTTCCTCTTCCTCCTCCTCCTCCTCCTCCTCCTCCTCCTCCTCCTCCTCCTCCTCCTCCTCCTCCTCCTCCTCCTCCTCCTCCTCCTCCTCCTCCTGGGGAGGAGCCTTCCACTTTACTATCCTTTACCTCAGACTTGTAGAGAATATAGAAGTAGAGTAGCTACACAGGCAACCTTGTAAGGCCCACCAGGGCTGTTGTTGCCTGTTATTCCTTTGTATTCCTTTGTATTCCTCTTCTTCCTCCTCCGTCTCAGATTTCCGTCCTGCCGTTTAAGTAGTAAAAATCTCGACATTAGTGTAGAATAGCAAAGGAGATAATAATGTTACACAGCAACCGGCTTTCTGTCATCTCTCTTAAATTACCCCCCCGCCCCCCCCCCTTTGTCGCCACCCCCCCCCCCTTCTTTCACAAGGATGCCCCAAGCAGTAGTCTTTACTATATATATAATTTCCATATTCTCGTTTTCTACAAAGTAATAAATAACATGGTGTTCACTTCTTATTGTTTCCTGTTAGATTTTGGAATATATGTTCTTCCTATGTAATTATATGTAATATCCTCCTTTTCCTCCTCCTCCTACTCCTTATAATCTTCATCCTCCTCCGCTTTTTCAGCTTCCTCCTCCTCTTTTTCATCCTTATCCTCCTCCTCCTTCTTTTCATCCACATCCTCCTTGTCCTTAGTCTCTTTCTTCTTGTCCTTGTCCTCTTCCTTCTACTTATCCTCTTCTACTGCCTTTCTTCTCCTCTTCTCCTTCCATAAAGAAAGGCGGTGCGGAAAAGACGCCTGAGTCAACATCCTTTGCGTTCAGTCTCAAGTTTTCTTCAGCTCAATGTCAAAACGTGAGCCCAGTTACCTCTTTTTTTTGTCCCCTTTTTTTTTCCTGTCTTTTTTTTTGTGTTATTTATCTTTCTTTTTTGTTTTAAGGAGTGAGTGTCAGTAGAGTGAGGTGGGTGGCCTTTTTGTCTCTCTCTATCTCTCTCTTTTTTTTTCTCTCTTTCTCTCTCTTTCTCTTAAATTACGATGCTTTATTGTAATCGTTTATAGAAAGTTTATAGTTGGGATCCTAAAAACCTAATATCGAGAAGGAAGAGGACGCGAAAGTAGCAGCATTAAGGTCATAAGGATCGGATTGTATTGTGTAAGTGTACTAGATTCTCCTTGTGTATACTTTCAGGTACTTATTCTTTTTTTTATCCACAATGAAGACATGGATTTGTAGGCTTTTACACACACACACACACACACACACACACACACACACACACACACACACACACACACACACACACACACACACACACACACACACACACACACACACACAACGAAATTATTCTCACGAAACAAACACATGAAATTATACGTCCATCGTCCGGGGAAATCAAGGAGGAGGAGGAGGAGGAGAAGAGAGGAGGAGGAGGAAGAGGAGGAAGAGGAGGAGGAGGAGGAGGAGGAGGAGGAGGAGGAGGAGGAGGAGGAGGAGGAGGAAGAAGAGGAAAAGGAAGAGGAAGAGGAAGAGGAAGAGGAAGAGGAGGAGGAGGAAAAGGAAGAGGGGAGGAAGCAGTATTCGACTTTGAGTTTCCTGAGTCACAAACACGACACAAACACCTCTCCTTCCAACAACACACACACACATACACACACACACAGACACACACACACACACACACACACACACACACACACACACACACACACACACACACACACTAATTACTGATTTCCTCATTATCGAGCCTTTGGTCTGGATGTCAGTAGAAGGTTGAGGGGATGAGGTCCAGGAGGGGAGAATGATTGTGAGGCTTTGGGCACGTGTCTGTGTGTTGTGGTACTTGTGGGTTTGCGTGTGTTTGCGTGTGTGTGTGTGTGTGTGTGTGTGTGTGTGTGTGTGTGTGTGTGTGTGTGTGTGTGTGTGTGTGTGTGTGTGTGTGTGTGTGTTTGCGTGTGTTGTCTCTGGAAGTGTTTGTAGAATTATTGGCTAAGTAAAATTTTGTAGCCCTATTTTGAATCAGTTTTTAGGTATGTTTTGGCTTCCTGTTTATTGTGGTTGAAATGAATACAAGTTTAATAAGTTATATACAGTGAAAATTACCTTACTTTCCTCATCTATACAGACAAACACACAGTTAGTAATACATTTCTCTATTTACTTCTCTCTCTCTCTCTCTCTCTCTCTCTCTCTCTCTCTCTCTCTCTCTCTCTCTCTCTCTCTCTCTCTCTCTCTCTCTCTCTCTCTCTCTCTCTCTCTCTCTTTCACGACCTTTACAATGTGGAACCTGACATTCTATACGAAATAACCTTTTCTCCTCCTCCTCCTCCTCCTCCTCCTCCTCCTCTCCTCTTCCTCCTCATGACTGCCACCCTCACCCCTCCACCTTGCCACCCTCACCCCTCACCCTTGCCACCCTCACCCCTCCCCCTTGCCACCCTCAGGAGTCCTCTGGGAAGTGACTCACACAGAACAATGTCTTCATTAATAGTCGCCAGACGTGCTATCGACCCCACTTTCGGCCCTCATTGTATCTCTGTGGTATTATAGTGTAAGTCTAAGTCTCCCCTGCCCTCTTCCCTCAAGTGTCTAGTAGCAGTGAAGGGGGGGGGGTCTCTCTCTCTCTCTCTCTCTCTCTCTCTCTCTCTCTCTCCTCTCTCTCTCTCTCTCTCTCTCTCTCTCTCTTCTCTCTCTCTCTCTCTCTTTAATTTTCCCTTTCACTGGAGGCTCAAGGAGGGTCTTCAAGGCCATGTAAATAACTGTTTTGATCCCTTAATGCCATAATTTGTGTACCTTTCATGTGCATCCCATTTTCTTCCTCCTACATCTCGTTTTCTCCGCGCGGATACTAAAGAAAATGCCAATGGAAGGATTTAGTTTGCATTTTGTGGTGCTTATTCTAATGTGTTCCCTCTCTTTCTCTTTCTCTTTCTCTTTTCTTTTTTCTCTCTCTCTCTTCTCCAGCATCTTATTTACTTACCTCTTGTCCTTGTTTCGAAAATGTGGGCGAAAAGGAGGTTAAGGATAGAATTTAATGTTTCTCGCTTGTATATTTATTTTTGGCGGGTTTTCGGTTTTCTTCTGTTTAATCTTTATCTCTCTCTCTTTTTTGTTTTTTAGTTTTTTTTTCATATATTTATCTGTGTATTATGTCTTTGTGTGCTTCTGTTCCGTTCCGTGTTCCGTTCCTGCTCCGTTCCTTTTTAATGGTGCTGTACATTGTCGAAGCAGCTTGACATTTATCGATTAAGCATTGTCTGTCGTCTTAAATATTTCCTTTCTCTCTACCTCTCCCTCCCTCTCTTCCTCTCTCTTCTTCTCTCTCTCGCTCTTGCATCATCTTCCCCGGCTCACCCATCCCATCTTTCTCCTCCTTTACCTCTTCCATCTTCTCATCCTCGTCGCTTTCGTCTTATCTTGTCCTCTTCTTCCTCCTCCTCCTCCTCCTCTTTCTTATCTACATGTAAAAACCTTCCTTCTTTTCTCACTTCCCTCCATCATTCTATCTTTCTCTCTTTTTTCCTTCTACATCCTTTTTATATTATCTTTTTTGGCTCTTCCCCATTGATCGTTTAATGATTTTTTGGGTCATTCACCTCTTCTTCTTCCTCCTCCTCCTCCTCCTCCTCCTCCTCTTCTGGTGACCCGCTAGGAGAGACCACCAATTAGAAAGACCACTACTGGGGACTAGTATTTGTTTTTAGTGGCCGCTGAGGACCTCTAGCGGCCAATAACGCAATTAGGGAAGGTTGATGCATCGTTGAGAAGTGTATATTGTCTGCACCTGTTTGTATTTTTTGGTGTGTTTGTCTGTATCTCGTGTGACTTTCTCCCTTTTCTTGTTTGTTTTTTGGGGCTCTCTCTCTCTCTCTTTCTCTCTCTTTTTCTCTTATTTTTTTTTCTCTTTCGGTATTTTTGTTCACTTTCCACCTTTGTTCTGTAATCGAATTGACTTTTTTGGGGGGTGGCTAATGGGGTGTGTGTGGGGGGGGGGGGCGTGCGTCTGTCCGTGCGTTATAAGTGCATCCATCCTTCCTTTCAATTACATTTTTGGTGTTGTTTTTGTACAGAAACAGCCACAGGTTACAGTCTATTGTTTTTATTTACCATTCAATTGGATATAAAAAAAATAGGGTTTAATCGTGTAAAACTTTGTACAACGCATTTTCTGTTTTGCTATTTTATTGAACTATTTATCTATTTATTTTGTTTTGTTTTGCGTGTGTTTTTGTATTTTCATCCATCTTTGTTTTACATGAAATACTTTTTTTCTCTCTCTCATGGATTGTAATTTTTTTGTATCAATTTTTTTATTAATTTTTTTATTGTGTGTGTTCTGCTGTGATTAAAAGATCATTTTATATACATACGTATGACTAAGGGTTTCTCTGAAGATTATTCTGCTCTCTTTTCGGGGGAAGGACTGACCTTTATGAGTACAGACCACATTCTACGTATCACACTGACTCATAGTTCTCTTTCTCACAGTTTTTTTTTCTCTCTCTCTTATTTATCAACATTCTTCTCATCCCACTCAACACGTGCCATCTTAATTTCCCTTCGTTTCCCCTTTCCTCCCTTCCTCCCTGCCTGCGGTGAGGACAATTACGCCAACACTAGCCAGATGCCTCCCCTCACCCATACCCCCTTCCCCCTAACTCTTCCCCTCACCCTTATCCACCCCTCACTCACCCCCTTGCTAAACGGTGACCATAACTCAGGGAGGGAAGCTTTGCCAAACTACACTTTAGAACCCCCTGAAAATGGGACTGAATGGTCGACAACCGTTTCCCATTTTCGTCAGCTGTCAAAGAGCATTGCTAGGGAATCGACGTTCCGTGAGATCCCTAATGGTGGGGAATCGTCCGTTAGAAGAGGGGGAACGAGCCTGTTTAAGTCTGCCAATTAGTGAGGCAATTGATAGGGCAAGTCTGGACCCTAGGGGATATAAGTGAAGGGAAGGGAAGGGTAAAGCCATAGGAAGGGGTTAAGGAATTGGAATACGATGAAGGGAGGGACGAGACGTGACGGGAAAGGGAAAGGGAAAGGAAGAGTTGTGTGACGGAATGAAGGTCAGTGGTGGTGATGGAGGGGAGTAATGAAAGGCAAAGCTCAAGGGTGTGGATGTGAAGGGAGTAAGGGGTGGAGTAAGGGAGAGAAAGGGGAGTGGAGGGGTTGTGATGATGGAGAAATAGGACACAGACCATGAAACAGTGATGGTTGTGGGAGAGAACGAAGGAGACGAGGAAATAGTGATGATGAGAAGTGAGGAGAAGGAGGGAAAAAAAGAAGTGGAGAGGAAGTAATGTGAAGGTGGGATAAGGAGAGACTATGATGATTTGGGGAGAAAGAAAAATGAAAAAATGGAAAACACTGATGATAGGGAAGAGGGAAGAGAGACTAATGGTAAGTGAGGGGAGTAGGAAGGGGAAAGACAGTGATGATGGTGGTGAAGGGGAAGAAGAGAAGGAAAGACAATGATAATGAGGGGATGGAGAGAGGAAGACAAGACAGTGATGAAGGGAAGAGAAGATAGGGAGAAGGAGGAGGAGGAGGAGGAGGAACACTGGTAATAAGAGGAGGAGGGGAGAGGAAGGAAAGCCAATGATCATGAGAGAAAGATAGAAGAAAAGAAAGAGAAACGAAAAGAAGAGAAAGGAGAAAAAACTTAGGAAGGAGACAACACAGAGCTAATGAAGGAAGGAGTTAGAGAATGAGACGGAAGGAAGGAAAGAAGAGAGCGAGGGAAAGAAGGAGAGGGAGAGAGAGAGAGAGAGAGAGAGAGAGAGAGAGAGAGAGAGAGAGAGAGAGAGAGAGAGAGAGAGAGAGAGAGAGAGAGAGAGAGAGAGAGAGAGAGACGACTCAAAACCTAAATTCACCTCGCAACTAAAATGCAAATTCCTCTCTTTCTTTCACTAAATTAAACTTTTCTTTCTGGGTGATTATAAGAGATAACTGCAACTTTTTTTTTCTCCCTTCTCCCTCTTTCTCTTTCTCTCCATCTCTCTCTTTCCATGGAGACTATATTAAGGTGGAGTCTCTGAAAATGAGAGAGAGAGAGAGAGAGAGAGAGAGAGAGAGAGAGAGAGAGAGAGAGAGAGAGAGAGAGAGAGAGAGAGAGAGAGAGAGAGAGAGAAAGAGAGATGATTTTGCTTGAAAAGACCGACATTGGGAGAGGCTCGGAATAGCTTCGTTATGGGAGTCAGTGGTGTTTCGATATCAGATTGAGGTAAGCAGTGACATTATCTCTCTCTCTCTCTCTCTCTCTCTCTCTCTCTCTCTCTCTCTCTCTCTCTCTCTCTCTCTCTCTCTCTCTCTCTCTCTCCTGTAAACGTTGCTGTATTAGTGTGGGCGTGAGGCGAGGGAGACTGCGGGGACGGGGGTGTTGGGGTGTATATCTACTGTATATCTCAAACAGCCCAAGTCTTTATCCTCCCTACGTCCCACAAGGAAGCCGCTGTATTGTCCCCTTGGTAGCGGTAGAAAGCCTTAATCCCCACTGAGGAAGGACTGCAACCCACTTGAGTCTCGCCGAGGGAAGCTGTGGGTCTTGAGTCGCCTCTTCACTCCTCTTTGTGAAGATTAGACGGCAAGGTGTTTTTAAGGTTTCTCCTCATCCAAAAATGTGTATTGAAGGGGATGTTCAGACGCCCCGCCAACACCCATGTCAGGTTTCCGCCCCTCAGCCCCAGCGTCCCCGGGGTTACAGCGTCCCCTGGGGTTTGAATGTTCCTTGGGGGTATGGCTGATGGCCGTCTCAATATGGCGTTCAAGGTAGCGTATTACAATAACACTTTTGGTAAACGCCAGCTGTGGAACGCAGTCGATGTACTATTCTACCCCTCATCTCCCACTCCACCTCATCTCCCTACAGGATGTTCTCCCATTCCACCTCCTCCTACGCACATATCTACCCCAAATCCTCCTTCATATGCCTCAATCATTCTTTTTTCCACCTCTATACACACCTCATACTTCCTCTACATGCTTTCTTTTCCCATTCCTCCCTCTCTCCCTCCCTCCATCTCTCCCTCCTTCTCTCCCTCCCTCCTTCCCTCTTCCCTGCTGCAACGACATACACATATCTAGGGACGCACAAACCAAGACATTTTCCAAGGGACACTTCTACTCCCTGAGGCGGAACACATTCCCTACATAACCTCATCCTTGGTCGATTTAGCTCGCACATTGAGTCCTCCTCAGCACAGCCCGCACCGACCATTTCCAGACCAACAAAAGGGACAGAAAAACAAGTAGAAAAGATATATATATAAAAAAAAGCCATGCCAAGTGCACTGCTCCTTTTTACTCTGTGTTTCCCCTTTTCTTTCCCCGCTTAGCTCTTCCCCTTTCCCCTCCGCGCCCTCTTCCTCTCCTCCCCCCCCTCCCATCCCTGCCCCGTACCCATGACAGCCACGATCCAAGTAATTGAAATTCATTGTAATCAATACTTCCCCTCTTAATGAGCCTCCACTACCTTGTCCTACCTCCTACCCTCCTCCTCCTCCTCCTCCTCCTCCTCCTCCTCCTCCTCCTCCTCCTCCTCCTCCTCCTCCTCCTCCTCCTCTCCTCTTTCCCATACACAACAGACCCATACATCCCACTTCACCCTCCCTTTCTCTCCCCTTTCTAACTCTTCGTCTTACATTGCGTCTCCTTCCTAACATCCCCTCCCTTCTCTCCTTCCCTTCATCCCTCCCCTTCGCCCCTTCACGGCCCTACATTACCCCTTCCGTAAGCCCCTCCGACGTTAGAGGATTTTAGTCTAAGCTTAAGGGATGGGTTGGATTTTCCCTCAGGACAGAAATAATTACATAGGGAAACAAAGGGCACCACTTATGTGCCTTGCGACCTTCCCCTCCCCTCCCCCTTCTCCCTTTCCTCCCGCTCCCCCACCACAAGCCCAGCAGCTGTATGTAGTAATGAATGTGGTTGTGGTTGGTGGTGGTGGTGGTGGTGGTGGTGGTGGTGGTTCGTAATTTCATGTATCTATTGTTATTTTTAGTTTTATTTCTACTGTTTTATTATTTTAGATCCTTATGGCAAAGACAGTAATAGCAGTAGTAGCAGCAGTAGTAGTAGTAGTAGTAGTAGTAGTAGTAGTAGTAGTAGTAGTAGTAGTAAAAGTAGCAATAATAATAAAATTTTCCTGTTGTAGTAATCATTGATGTTATTGGTGTTGCTGTTGTTGTTGTTGTTGTTGTTGTTGTTGTTCACTTGTTCATGTTTGATAGTTTCATTTGCTCTGCGTCGCCCTAACTCTTCTCTGCAATTTGCTGTTTTTATCTTCCAACTCAATTTCGATGCACCAGTTTTATTCTTGTTCTCCATCTTCTCTCCTTTAGACTCACTGGGATTTGTTTTCCTTTTAACTTTTAAGCTACGCAATTCCCAACCCTTTATTCCCTCCCTCCTTTCTCTCATATCCAAACCTTTACTCCTTTTATCTAAGCTCTTCTATTATTATCTTCATTCCTCACACTCTTCTCTTGCACTCCTCGCTTTCTTTGCATTTCTTCTTTTCAACGTCATTATCACAACTGCTTCGCTTATTTCCTTTCTTCGATTTTCCTCTTTAGATATTCCAGTGAAATCCTTGTCCTGATTTTCCCTCCATAACCTCCGTTGCAGCCTTCTTTCTTTCTTTTTCTTTATTTCTTTTCCTCTATTCTTTACCATCTCTATTTATCTCATCATTTCCCTCGCTAATTATATATTATTCTTCAATTTTTGTTATAGTTTCTCTCATTTGAAAAAGTAAAAAAAAATTTATGCATTATCGTCTGAAATGCATATGCTTTCTTTCCATCCCTTGCTTCAACGTTATAATATTCAGGTAAATATAACCTGTCTTTCTGAATGGCCTTTGAGAAGCTGCTCCTGCGTGGCTTGCCTTCCTGAACGAGCTGAAGCTTTATGCTGTCCTCCTTTATGTGTGTGTGTGTGTGTGGGTGTGTGTGTGTGTGTGTGTGTGTGTGTGTGTGTGTGTGTGTGTGTGTGTGTGTGTGTGTGTGTGTGTGTGTGTGTGTGTGTGTATGATATAAGCTCTCTGTATAACAAATTGCTATTGCTTTTAATCTTTTGCAGTATCCGTTTCATATTGAATAAATTATTAGTCAAATGCTATTAATTCCATATGAGTATCAGTCAGGTTGATTATTAATTGTTTTTAATTTATTGATGATGATAGTTAAGCATTAATTGTCGAAAATTGAGGTAACTAATTACAGAATGCATTAATACTTTTTTTTTATTATACATGTACATAATTATCAAAATGCATTGCCTACAGGTATATAAATAGTTTAACAATTTTTTTCCCTTTATATACATTATGGTTTTTTTTTCTGTGTCCTCAACTACTATTTAAAAAAGATTTTATCACGTTAAGTTGCAATTGATAAGTCTATGTTGTCTTTTTACTATAATAAAGTATTGTTTATATTGCATTATTTTATATATTTCCTTAACCTTTTATTCTGTTTCTTTTCAGGTAAGGCAGAGAAAGCCGGTCTGCGTCTCACCTTCCAGGTAAATGGACTTCTTTTGTCCCGTCTGTGAAGTGCATCGCTTTCTTCTTTGCAACTCTTGAAGCGAAATGGTGTAACTCTTGCACTTCACATTTGTCGCCTTTCCTCTCCCTCTTCCTATCCTCCTACCTCTCCCTATCCCTATCCTCTCCCTCTCCCTATCCTCACTCACCCCACTCTCAAAGAAAATAGGAAGTAGAAGAAGTTTCCAATTGTGTCTCTTCGTATATATCTCCGTTACCTTTCTTCTGTGTGCTGTAAACATTCTCTCCACACTCTGCCTTCCGACCTCGATAAACAGCTTCATCTTCTGTTGTGGTCATTCTGTTTCTCCTGTTTATTCATTTCTCTTTGTAATGTTTTATTTTTCCCTTATTTTCCGAAGACCTATAATTTGTGTTGTTTTGATTTTTCTATCATTTATATATCATTTATATTTTTGTATTTATATTTATTACATTGTTCTCATTCTTCATCCGTTGCTTATTTTTATCTCTGCGGATTTTCTCAGCGATCTTTTATTGTATATAAAAGATTTTACTCACATTTATACATTTCTATATCCATTAATTCTTCTGTACTCCTCCTCCTCCTCCTCCTCCTCCTCCTCCTCCTCCTCCTCCTCCTCCTCCTCCTCCTCCTCCTCCTCCTCCTCCTCCTCCTCCTCCTCCTCCTCCTTCCTTCCCCCTCCCCTTTGTCTTTCCCTTGGGAGTCGCAGGAAGGGAAGACAAATGATAACACTCTGCTCCTCACTGTTACTTATCTTCCTCGAGGTAAGATAAGGTTAGGTCTTCTTGCTCTCACAGACTACCTTGCCACTCCCCTTCCTTCCCCTCTCCCCTCCGCCCCGCCTGCCCCCCCCGCCTGCCACAAAGATACGTCGAGTCTCATTCCTTCCCAGCCAGTTCTTAGATTGTCCTTCAGGTGTGTGGGAATCGCAATGTATTTAATTATTCTTAGGATCTGACAAGGTATTGAATAGTAAATGATGCGGAGTTGTTTTTTTTCTTTCAGTTTTTATTATTTTTTTTCTTCGCGTGCACTTTTGTTATTAGAGACCTTGAAAATTGATGTGTGTGTGTGTGTGTGGTGTGTGTGTGTGTGTGTGTGTGTGTGTGTGTGTGTGTGTGTGTGTGTGTGTGTGTGTGTGTGTGGTGTGGCATTGATTTCACCTTTCTTTAATTACATGTTTCTTATTATTTCGGTTGCCACACGATATCACATTTCCCAGAAAGAACACTGCATCTTCTATATTTTACACTTTCATAATTCATATAACTTTTTTCTCTTATTCAATTTGACCTCAGCACCTTTCTTAAGCTTTAGACAGGTGTGAAGAAATTGATTAAATCCTCCGCTCCTTTCACACCTCGCCAACTTACCTGGTCGCTATAGTAATCATTTGATCGTTCACCTGCATTCTTGGGGGTCAGGTAACAGGGGGGTGAGGGGTGATTTATGACAGGTGTGGAGGTGGAAGAGTTACCTGTGTGTGGGGAGTATAAATCATGTGTAATTGTTGTTTGTGCATAGTTTTGATCGTTCCGTATCCATCAGGGAATAGATTAGCAACTGTTACGTAATGTGATATTGATTGTTTACACACACACACACACACACACACACACACACACACACACACACACACACACACACACACACACACACACACACACACACACACACATTAATAATTCACACATCTCTACACCATCAACATCTTTCCAACATCCTTCTATCCCTCACATCACCACTTCCTTCATCTTCTTCATCCTCAGTTCCTCTCTCTCTCTCACATCGCGTGGAAGCAAATGAGGGAGAGAGACCCCTCTTCCTCCCCCCCCACCTCATAAAAACCTAAACTCCTTCCCTCTACTTGGCGCACCTAAACGCTTCTCCTTGGGCCGAGTTCCGCAGTAGGATTCGTTCAGCGATGACGGACTCTGATGAACGGCATTGAACAACGTCTAAAAATGGCGGGAAATAGCGAGATAATTTGAGTGAAGAGTCTTGTAACCTTTTTGCCTAAACTTGGGAAATGGCGAGACTGAAGGAGATGAGGTTGCCTACTGAGCTTAGAGAAAAGGAGGAAAGGAAGGGAGGGAGGGAGGGAAGGAGGCAGGGAGTTTCTTCTTTTACTTCGGGTAGGAAAGAGGGAAGAGGTACAGGGATAAAAAAAAATACTAGGTCTTGATGGAGGAGAGAAGGAGGAGTAGGAAGAAGAGGAAGAGGAGGAGGAGGAGGAGGAGGAGATGTGGAGGAGAAAAGCTTAGGAGGAAGGATGATAAGATGGTAGTAAGGTGTGGAGGAGTTAAGAGGATTAGAGAGAGAGAGAGAGAGAGAGAGAGAGAGAGAGAGAGAGAGAGAGAGAGAGAGAGAGAGAGAGAGAGAGAGAGAGAGAGAGAGAGAGAGAAGAAAAAAAAAAGAGAGAGAGAATGAGAGAGACTAACTAACTTCTACAAAAATATAGCCGATACAAAGGGAGAAACACCGAAACTCAACGTCACTCTCTAAGTCTGGCCCGCTAAGGATTAAGTCATTAACGTGCAAATTACCTGATCACTTCCGGCATCCTTGATTACCTGGCTGCTGTATACTAAAAAGAGGGAAGAAAAAAAAGGGGGAGGGGGGCGTGAGGTGGAGGAAATAATGAAAGGGAAAAAAAAGAGGAAGATGTGTAGGAGGATGAACTTTTAAGACTAGAAAAGAATGGTGAAGCGAATGCGAAATAGCGAAGGAAGCAGAGGAAGAAGAAAGGAATCGAGGAGAAGAAAGAGAAGAAGAGAGATTGGTATAATAAAAGATTAGAATAGTAAGAAAACGAGAAAGGTGAAATGTAAAATGGAGTAAAGAATATGTGTAAGAAATATGAAATAGGATTAATTCTAAACTAAATTATTAAGTTTGGAAAGGAGGAGGACAAAGAGGGACTAAAAAGAAAACTGCTGAAGAAGAAAGATGAAAATGGTACCAACAGAAACATACGAATGAAATATAAGAAACAAACGTGAAAACTACAACAATCAAATAAAACACAAACAAATGTAAAGTCATAAGATTTTCAAACATAAACTTATCGGTTGTAAAAAAAAAAAAATAAATAATAAAAACTGAAATAACAAAGAGCCACGAGAGCGATGTATAATTAAATAAAAAATAAAAACTGTTTCATTATATAATACGATCCAGTCAGCAAAAATATGACGGATATTGTGAGATCTGAAAAAAATATGACAGTTTCCCTATATCATCCTTTTCCATTTTCTGTTGAAGGTAAAAAACGGGGTACAGATCTAAGAAAATGGGTATTAACTTTATCCTTATCAGTTTCATTACCTAAGAGCAAAGAGAGAGAGAGAGAGAGAGAGAGAGAGAGAGAGAGAGAGAGAGAGAGAGAGAGAGAGAGAGAGAGATCCTGCTAGTCTAATGGTTTTCAATAGATATCCATAAATCTACTCAATCCATCTTTCTTCCTATCTATCTATCTATTTTTTATTTCTTTCACATATTAATCAACTACAACTAACTTTTGTTATATAAGAATCATTCACATAAGCACATTCAGCAGTTTAACTTTATAAACTATTTTTTTGTGTTATATAAGTTTCCTCCTTTGTGTAATATGTTCAGATTAACTTTACCTCATCCTCATTTTCTTTTGGCTTTTTGTTACTTTTAGTTTGCAACGAGGACGCATATAAATTAATTCAAATGAAAACTAATAACATTGGCAATTAACATATTCAGACCAAGTAAATCTCTTCCAACTTTGGGCACAATCAGAATTATAAATATGCAAAATACCTCCATTATTGGTAATTATCTATAACAAACCTTTCCCCATTCCCTCCCTCCCTTCCCCTTACCAGTCTGTGTTCAGCGGTCACAAGCAACAAACAGCGAGGGAAGGGGAAGGGAAGGGAAGGGAGGGGGAGGGATGGATGGGGAAAAGCTAGAATGAATAGAGGAAAAAAGTTATTACTGATAGATTGGATAACTAAGTCTATCTTGTGAAATAAGTTTGATAAAAAGGAATTAAAATGGTATATGTATAAAAAAAAATAAGTATATATGGTTTTAGTTGTCTTTCATGCACTGTAGATGGTGGTGGTGATGGTGGTAGTGGTAGTGGTAGTAGTAGTGGTAGTTGTGGTAGTTGTGGTAGTGCTGGTGAGGGAGGGTACGTAGATTAGCTAGTGATGTATTATGCAATGAAAGTGAGGACAGTGAGCTTGTGTATTGAGTAATTCATGACGTGACCCCAGCTCTCCCTTTCCCCTCAGTCCTGTGTCACCCCCTCTGATCTCCCCTCTCACCCCATCGTCCAATTAGAGAGGGGAGGGGGGCAGGACCAACGTCAGTCTTGTCCTAATTTACTCTAAACAAGCAGGTAGAGAGAGAGAGAGAGAGAGAGAGAGAGAGAGAGAGAGAGAGAGAGAGAGAGAGAGAGAGAGAGAGAGAGAGAGAGAGAGAGAGAGAGAGAGAGAGAGAGAGAGAGAGATGGAGAAGTTTATGGAGGAAAGGGTTAGAAAGTTAGAGAGAGGAGAAGGAAAGAGGAGAGGAAAGAAGTACAGAAGTCCATGGCCTGTGAATTAAAGTGTCGATGCTTTTACTTCTTTCCTCTTCTTTTCTCTTCTTTCCTTTCTCTCCGTTTTCTTTCCCTTACGCTTGAGTTTGTATAAGTAACTTGGGCGTGCAGTTGAGGCCGTTCCAGCCCAACCCAATGCAAACTTGAGGCTCTTCTGCAACTTAGAGGAGACCGGGGACAGGGAGGGAGAGGAGGACATGCACGAAGAGACACTACAAATAAGGGAGATGCAACTTCCAGGGCGATGAGATGACACAGACTGATGAAAACTTAAAACTAAACGATAATTATACTAACCAAAACGTAAATCATGTCTTTATAATTGTGTGATCAACTGTCTAATGAAGTAATGCAAGGGTGAAAGGGGAAGAAAAGAGTGTTTGTGGGATAATCAGTGGAATGTATATAGTTTATGAAGACTGAAGTGCCGGCGTGGGTTGCCTGCTTGTGTGGGTCCCATGAGCGATGTGTTTCCAGATTATGCAAATTAGGTTCACTTCAGCGTAACGTCAACAAATTCTCCCGGCGGAGGAAGAGACGGAAGAGGAATAGGAGGAGGAGAAGGAGGAGGACGATGATGATGATGATGATGATGATGATGATGATGATAAGTAGGAAGAGGACGAAGACAAGATAAAAGATATAAAAGAAAAGTGAAAGAGAAGTTCCATCACTTTACCTCATGGTGTCTCATTAAGTCTTCTAAAACCCTAATGACCACAGATGACTCCTGCCTCACACTCTCACGTTAATTATCCCAAGGCGTCAGAACCACCTATCACATTACCAAAGCCAGGTAGTCTTAAATAGCATCGTAAAATCAAGTCTCGCATTGTCGCCTTTTATTTCGTAGGATTATAACTTTTTTATGTGTAATATATAAGCGTCCGTGAGTCCTTTAAAATCCCGTGGAATCCTATGTGGACAGGAAACTCTATTGGATGTCCTGTGGGGGTGATAGTAGTCCTGTATATCATCCTAGGACTCCTTGGGTTAAGCTGTGCAAGTCCTATTCGCTGGTGAGAATTCCTACTTAAGATACTGTTTAGTTTTGGTCATTTTAAGCAGCTCCTCCGCCTTCAAGGACACTTCATTTTCCTTAATTACCTTGAGTTGGCCCCTAATCACCCTGAGTGGTCTTTACGCAGCCTTGAGTGGGCCTTAATCACCCTGACTGGCGGCTCGCGTGCCCCCAACAATTAGCTTCATCAGTCACGACACTCCCAGTCACCCTGGACCCGCCGGAATCTGATTCTACTATCTAAATGGGATAATAATTTACTCATTTACGTAATTTGCTGTCTGGCTTGTGTGGGTTTGCATTACGAGCTTGCATGTGTGTCGTGAGTTAAGGTATTAGAAAAATGTAGTGTATTATGTTTTTTGAGGTAAATTGCGTTAATAGAAAACAGGTAAATATGTGTGTGTAAGAGAGAGAGAGAGAGAGAGAGAGAGAGAGAGAGAGAGAGAGAGAGAGAGAGAGAGAGAGAGAGAGAGAGAGAGAGAGAGAGAGAGAGAGAGAGTGTTTAATTTACTAGGGTGATGTCATGATTAATCCCGTTGTGTGCAAGATACCTGTTGATTAAAGCTCCCTTGGGCCTTAATGAAGCGTAAATCACTGTATATTTACGACGACCTCACTGTGTCAGCCTCGTTGCCCTAGCCACTCTCCCCTCCCCTCCCCTCCCCAACACGTCCATCCATCCCCTTACATTCAAACAACATCTCCTCCCTTACTCCCTGACTCCCCTACCGCGTCCCTGCTGCTCCCTTTCCCCTTGCAAGCCCTAATCTCTCATCCCCCGACAGGTGCCTTCCCCTCCCTCGCTCAGTGTCTTTTTCTAGCTTTCACGAGTACTTTTTATTTCCCTTGGGTGAGGGTCTGCCCGTCCCTGCATCTTGAATAAGGGGTCCATGTCCTGTAGAGGGAAAAATAAGTTAGTGATGTTATTGGCATATTCGTGTTTGTGTATGTGTGTGTGAGGGAGAAAAGAAAATGGTCCTATTAACTCGGGTGGGTGTGAGTTATTTTGCGGGCTGTCAGTTTTTTGATGTGATGCACGCAGCCACATATTAGGGAGGTTTCCGAGGTGATAAATTTATAGGTAAGTGTCTGGTGAAAAATGTGGTGGTCGTAGCAAGCCAGTAGATCAAAATTTGAGGGCGAATGTGAGTTATATGTATTTTTTTCTTTTTTTCTGTTTTTATTTTTATGCCTGGTCATCTGTGACGTAGTGTTGGATGTCCTTTTCTTCCTCTTCTTCTTCTTCTTCTTCTTCTTCTTCTTCTTCTGCTTCTGCTTCTGCTTCTGCGTCTGCTTCTTCTGCTTCTGCTTCTTCTTTTCCTTCTTCCTCTTCCTCTTCCTCTTCCCTCTCCTCCTCTTTCTCCTCCTCCTCTCCTTGGTCTCAGGTTTCCTTCTTTCCTTCCTTCCTTCATCACCAATATTTGTACGTGTCGTGGGTCGTGGAGGATCAGTCTCCGTCTGAGGCATCATGTTCCCCTCACACACACACACACACACACACACACACACACACACACACACACACACACACACACACGTACAGTAAGCATTCAATCCATACCCCTCACCTCCCCTCACTCCCCTGTTTCCCCTCTCCCTATACTTACCCATTTCCTGAGGCACTGGGACAACTTCTGCATTCGTAAAGGGGAAAAACCAACAATACAGAACAGGGTGAGGGAACACGCTTTACATCCGTGTCCTTCAGGTGATATGCTCTGAAAACCCGTGAATGTGGATCAGAAGTACACACATACACACACACGCACGCACATACACACACACACATACATACACACGCTAGGTGGAATGCAGTGAAAGGGAATCCAAACCCACAGCAGAGACCTTGTTGACTTTACTTCAGACTTTGCATAGGTTTCGCCGCCACTCCATTTATATTTCGATCCTCCGTTCCTGGGTCTGTGTTAAGCATTCAGAGCGCGCCTCGAGCTTGATGCTGTTGCTGCCGCGGTGTGCTTTGTCAGGATCTTGTTTGCGGCAGCCATTCCAGTGCCCGACGGATGAAAATAATTGCTATTCTGTGGAGGTGGGCAGTGTCGATCAGCAGCCGCAGTGTTGCCACCACCGCAGGGTAAACAAATGGCCCCTCTAGCCTCTTAACGCTTGGTGACGCCTCGCTTCTTGTGGTTGGCATCACTGAAGTATAGTTTTCTTGGTGCTATTGGTATCGTCTGTGGCTGTTGTGCTGCTGCTGATATGGCTGTTACTTGTGTGGCAAAGATACGGGAGAAGCAACAATGAAAGAGGAGAGAAGAGGAAAATAGTGAAAGATGTGAATACAAAATAGAAACTATACGAAGATAGGAAACGAAAGGGAAAAAAAAAGTGATGAGGTAACTCTATTGCCTCATGAAATTACGCATCAAACAGAAGAGTTACTCATGACACACAACCAGTACGAAACATGAAACACACAGATACTGAAGAATAGATAGATAAAAGAAGGAGAGAAGAGAGATCGTAGAGCATTTATATATATTTTTTCTTCCTGGAACTGCATCTGTTGAGAGAAGAAGCAAGGTATAAACAGGAAGACACCCATTACCCCTTCCCTCCTTCCCTTCCTTTTCTTCCCCTTTTCTTCCCCTTTCTCTCCCAGTTACATGTTGTTCACCTATTGTCTTCTGACCACCTCCTCGTCCTGTACACTCGCCAATACAGAGATTCTTTTCCCCTTTGTGTAAATGTCTTCTTAAGAATCTCAGAACTAGAGGAAGAGGATGATGAAAAAAAAAGAGAATCCAATAAGATATAAAAGGAAATAACAGCTGGCAACACGCAAAACGAAAGACGAACGTTAATAAAGATAGGAAACTCAAGAGAGAGAGAGAGAGAGAGAGAGAGAGAGAGAGAGAGAGAGAGAGAGAGAGAGAGAGAGAGAGAGAGAGAGAGAGAGAGAGAGAGAGAGAGAGAGAGAGAGAGAGAGAGAGAGAGAGAGAATGTTATAACGAAAAAGTGTAAAAGACGGTATCCAGGTTAAGAGAAAAAAAAAAAATATAATAAAATATCTGAAAATGAAAATATCTGAAAGGTTATATTTACTTTCCGCCACATTTGAGTGCACCTGATTTAATGCATCAACATAATACACTTCCAAGGTATACTTAGCCAGCATAGAAGATGAAAAGAAAATATAAACTGAAATATTTAGGATAGGAATGAGAGGTAAGGCGGGGCACAGGAAGAAGCAGCAGGAAGAGAGAAGGTTGGAGGAAGAAGATAAAGTATCCATGAAGATTTTTAAAGCTCTTAACCCAAAGAATATGTGAGAAAATTCTCTTTGTCTCTCCCTAACCCTCCTGGAACCCATTTATCAGGGGGTGTTACGCCCCTGCTGTGGTGGGTGATGGTGGTGTCGATAGTGGTAATGGAGGAAATGATGATGGTGGTAACAGTGGTGGTTGGTAGGAGTAGAAGGCTGACAGTTAGCGTTGAAGAAGGAAATTGTGAGTTATAGCACTTGTATTGATTGTTGTAGCTGTCATTGTGTTTAGGTTGAAAAAAATTGTCGTAGTTTTAGTAGTAGTAATTGTAGTAGTAGTTGTAGTTTGGTTAATGGTGGTGATAGAGGATGAAAGCAAACATTGGGAGCCGTAACACCAAGTAATAAAAGAGGGGAGGAGGAGGAGGAGGAGGAGGAGGAGGAGGGGAGGAGGAGGAGGAGGAGGAGGAGGGGGAGGAGGAGGAGGAGGAGAAGAGATGGGGGGTGACGGCGGCAATAATAGTAGTGGTCAGTGATAAATCCTCCACTTAAACTACAATAAATAAAGGGAAGTAAGATGTATGTTAGTAATAATGTAAAGTATTGCTGTTGTCACTGTTTGTTGTTATTACTGTTGTTCGTAGTAGTAGTAGTAGTAGTAGTAGTAGTGTTGGTGTTGTTGTTGTTGTTGTCGTTGTTGTTAGTAATAGTGTCAGCCGGAGATGGTGATGACTGATGCTGCTGCTGCTGCTGCTGCTGTTATATCAAGACCCAGGTGTCGACTGTCATGTAAATTCTGGTGTTCCTAATGGGTGGAGTTTACATACATCATCTGTGAGCCATCAGCGAGCACCCTCATCTCGCCCTCACCCTCTCCCTCTTCCCTCACCGCCCCCAGGTAGCGTGTGTGTGTGTGTGTGTGTGTGTGTGTGTGTGTGTGTGTGTGTGGATGTCACTTCGTACTGACATCCATTACAACCATTCACTATAAATTGGCGTGAAAGTCACCTCCGTTTAATGGTTTTTTTTTCTTATAAAAGACATGATTGGTACAAAGCGTTAAAATAATTTGCATGTGGCTTCCTAAATCAAATCACCCGATAAAAAACAAGTGAATTATAACATAAAAGATATTTGGGGGATTATACAATTTGTTACCGGAAGAGGAGGAGGAGGAGGAGGAGGAGGAGGAGGAGGAGGAGGAGGAGGAGGAGGAGGAGGAGGATGGAGGAGGATGGAGGAAGAGAAACTGCCTGTGTAACTCGAAATACCGTTTTGTTTCGTGCGATAAAGCATCGGGCGGTGATGGGCGCAGACTGGAGGAAATTACTGGTGGCGGCTTGGATCCCCAGTTGGGCGATCAGGTCTGACCGGCCTAAGGGAGGGGGCAGGGGGGGAAGGGGGGGCGGGGGCAGGACGAAGGTAAAGATGTTTTGGGAGCTCACGCGATGGCAACACACACCCATTGTCAGTCTCACGTTACCACCTCGAGTTTTTTTTGGTTTTTTTCGTCATTTATTCTTCATTTTCATCCTTGTTTATATCATATTAGTTTCTCTTTATGCCTGCTCTCTCTCTCTCTCTCTCTCTCTCTCTCTCTCTCTCTCTCTCTCTCTCTCTCTCTCTCTCTCTCTCTCTCTCTCTCTCTCTCGATATACATTTTTCCTTTTCCATTCCTTTCCTTTACTTCTTCCTCCTCCTCTTCCTCCTCTTCCTTTTCTTCCTCTTATCGAGCGGATACACAATCTCTCTTCCTTTAGCTTCAAATGCCTAACTCCTTCCTCTTTCTCTCTCACTTTCTCTCTCTTCCTCCCAGCTTACTCTCCTCCTCCTCCTCCTCCTCCTCCTCCTCCTCCTCCCTACTCATGAAACTTTATCCCTTCTGAAGTAGCTCTTGTATTCTAATCAGCGGGAAGTTTGGCAAATATGATGAGGAAAAAGGGTTAATTCAAGTTTACCTCCTTCGTGTGTGTGTGTGTGTGTGTGTGTGTGTG
>JAPQNM010000020.1:492774-500274 GCA_029783475.1 Metacarcinus magister
TAATTAATTTATATTTTTTTTGTATCTACTAGTACGGTATGCAAACATTCGTCACTTTTGTCATTCATCACAAACATTTGAACGCTGTCTAGTTGAGTTATAGTTTGCCTGACAACTATTTCTTTTTTTTTTCAACAATAAAAAATCCACGTGGAAAAAGCTTACGTTCGGGTGATTTCCACATAATACACTTACTTTTTTTTCCTTTTTTTCTCTTTTTATAAGCTTACAACTTTCCTCAGGTGTTTGTGAACATTAAGTGGTGTAGAGAGGCGGTCCATGTTTGTAATTACCCCTTAAGTAGCTTGGTAGGGACTTTGTGTGTAGGGGAAGGGAAAGGAAGGGAAGATAAGGTAAGGTAAGGTAAGGGAAAGTGTGGTAAAGTAAAGTAGAGTAGAGTAAGGTAAGGTAAGTTGAGGGAAGGGAAGGGAAGGGAAGGGAAGGGAAGGGAAGGGAAGGGAAGGGAAGGGAAGGGAAGGGAAGGGAAGGGAAGTGAAGTGGAAGGAGCTATCGGAAGGGCAGGAAGACCAGGTGATAGCGGGTTGGCATAGCATCCTCTTCCCTCTTCCCTTCCTTGGCCTCCGTTGGACCACTTCATTTCTTGATTAGTCCTCTTCATGCTATTCGTCCTTTTCCTCCTCTTCTTCTTCTTCTTCCTCCTCTTCCTCCTCCTCCTCCTCCTCCTCCTCCTCCTCCTCCTCCTCCTCCTCCTCCTCCTCCTCCTCGTTCCTTTCATGCATCCCGATTTCCATCAACGTTATCGTAATCATTATCTTCCCTCCACGGCCACCATTAATATGTATTGCATCAGGTTTTTTCCCCTCATCCATCTTTCCCTTTACACCCCTTTGAATTTCCTTTTCCTATTATTTTCCCCTCAACTTCTTCCTCCTTACCTTCCTCCTCCAATTCCTCATACTTACATTTCCCTCCTTCCTCGTCCTCTTCTTCGTCCTCTCTTCTCCTCTTCATTTAGTTCATCTCGTGTCCTCCTCCTGCACCGTCTCTCGTCGTGTCGTTTTCCTTCCTTCCTTCCTTCCTCTTCCTCCTCTTCCTCTTCCCCCTCCTCCTCCTCCATCACCCAAGAAGCGGGACCTGAGACTCCCTGTGGACATGAGAGGCAATGCATTATACTGAACGCCTCCCTCGGTCCTCATGGCAGGAGGCACAGAACATTCCTCCTCCTCCTCTTCCTCCTCTTCCTCCTCTTCCTCCTCCTCCTCCTCCTCCTCCTCCTCCTCCTCCTCCTCCTCCTCCTCCTCCTCCTCCTCGTGCAGGTCAGAACATGGTCCGCACTGAATGGCAGGTCCTCTTGAGCTTAGAATTTATAGTCTGTCATTCGTCATTACAGTCCTTGAAGATTCCCTCTTGCTTTAACCTGTACTCTGCCTCCTCTCCTCTCCTCCCCTCCCCTCCCATTCCTCTTCATCCCTCCCGCCTCCTATCCTTCCCCTCCTATCCTTCACCTCCTATCCTTCCCCTCCTATCCTTCGTTGGTGTTCGAGTCTACTCACCTCTCAACGGGAATCAGGAAGTAAGGAATACGTCATTCTTTCCTATACTAATGGATACAAATACGTAAGTTAGGTTTGAGGTTGTCATGTTTTGTGTGTATGAGACCTGTGAAATATACGTATACTAGGCGTGGAAATGTATGAAATAGAAAGCCGTTCTGAGTGTGTAGCCGTTCAGTGAAGGGAACACTACCTATCTTGTGTGTGAGTAATGGGGAGTGTCAGGCTAGGAGGTGGAGGGGGAGGGGGCGGCGTGTTCCTCCCTCGGGGCTGCCGCTGACACTGGCTGCGTGAGGTGCCATCTACCAACCCTTCAACAACTAACTTATGAAAATCTGTAAGTTTCAATTTGGATTCATATTAATGGGATAAAAACACCGTCGTGATGTTAATTGAATCGTCATGGCATCAAAAAAATATATATACGGAGTTAAAAGGTACACAACTCTTTTGGCAATATTGAAATATATTCGAAATTGCATTCATTTTGGCAGAGGACGAACGAAATTGCTTAATGTCGACATTGGAAAATCTTGCTGGCATGATATTAGTTTTGCATGGATGAGTGGTTATCACTTTGTTAATATTAAGCAGTCTTTCCACGTAAAAAAAACAATATGTGTGTGGATGTATGTATGTATGTATGTATGTATATATGTATCTATGCATCTGGAAGAACAGAAAGGAATGTTCCCAAGTGAATCCAGCTGTGTATTATATGGCCTGGAGGTTGTGGCAGAAACAAAAACACAAGAGATGGAGTTGAACGTCTCAAAGTTGAAGAGTCTGCAATTTTCGTTAGGAGTGACTAGGAGGGACAGGATTAGGAATGAGTATATTAGAGAGACAGTGGAGGTAGGACGGCACGGAGGCAGAGTGAGAGGCAAGATTGAGATGGTTTAGACAAGGGCAGAGAAGGATGCGGGATGTGTCTGGAGAAGGATGATGAGGATGGAGCCGTTAGACAGAATAAGACGAAGGCGAAAGAGTTAGTTTATGGATATGGTAAAGAAGGACTTGCTGATGATTGGTGTGACAGGATGATGCAGAGGACAGGGTGGAATAGAGATGTTAGATGGACTGTGGCGACCTCTAGCGAGAACATCCGAAAGAAGTTATCCTTCATCAGTTTTCATATTAAGTTTCAATATTCAGTTCTGTACGTTTTCCATTTTCCTTTATTCATCAATATAAACCCTACACTTGTTTTCTATATACCCGTCTTTGTATGTACTTTTTCACGACTTCTCTATTGATCTTGTTCCTGTGTATTGATTTACTCATCGTGTCATTTCACTTTAACCTTTCAAGATCGCCTTAAAGATCATCCATCCCACAACACAGCCCACAGCCCGCAGCCCGAAGCCCATACCTAACCCATACATAGTCACTGTTCCACCTCGTCGTCTTCACTCCATCCATTCCTCCATCGACTTGCTCTCCCCCGCGCGTTAAGCTCTCGGCTGCGACTCAAGGTTCCAGGTCTTGGCTCAGTTCTAGCTGCAGCGGAACTACTGGCAACAATTTCGCTGGAGTTCCAAGTGGGTTTAGTTATTCAGATACACACCACGTCTCCTTTCTCTCTCTCTCTCTCTCTCTCTCTCTCTCTCTCTCTCTCTCTCTCTCTCTCTCTCTCTCTCTCTCTCTCTCTCTCTCTCTCTCTCCGTTTATGTGCCTTTTCCTCTTTTCCTTCCCCAATTCAGTACCTCCAGCACAGCAGCGGAAGTTATAAGGTCTGTTTGTGTTATTGTTGAAGCCGGAGAGTGGAGTGCTGATCGTCTGCCTCTGAAGTGGGCTGCCAAGTTTGGGATAGCTGGAGTAAGCGCGTTGGCTGAATGAAGGATTAAAGTGTTTGGTGAACTTATTGCTATTCTCTTGGGGTCGCTGTGCTTGAGTCTATAAGTTAAAGATTGAAGTCTATGAAGGTTTAATAAGGGTAAATGAATACTTGTAATCTAGCGGAGGGAAGATTAGTAAGAGGATTTGTAGAGCTTATTCCCAAAGGAGGATTTTATTTTAGTATTGTAAAGAAAACGTGGGAAGGTTGGAAGGAGTAACGAGTCTGACTAAAATAATTGCTTTGAACAACATTTCTTTATATTATCAAAATGAAAGTGAGCCAGTGGTGGTTTTAGTGGAAATAGACGGGAAACAGAGGTGTAAGTAGACGAACAGGTACGTAATTAAGCTTGCCCAGGTAACATACGAGGCTCAGTAAAAGAATGAGCAAGATACGTGTATTGCAAGATGGTTTAAAAAAATTTCCCAGCAACGTATATACAAATAACACGGAGTTTATCAGGCGTTAATGCACCCAGCGCAGTTTTCAGGCTTTAAGAACGGATTTTGCACCTATTCCTGGCACACGAAACTTCTCTCTTTATTAAAACTACATGCATATGCATTCCCTTACACCCTCACCCCCTCAATACCCCTCCCATCCCTTTGGCCCATCCCACCAGCATTGCCGTACCCCACCCTACCCCATACTGGCCTCTGACACCCCACCCCTACCCCCCACTACCTACCTGAAGCCTCCTGGGGCGTAGAAAAGTTCCGACACGCCCGACCACCTCCGCCCGACACCACACGCTCGAGGAAGAGTCTCATAAATATCGCTGCGGCTGGTGATCACAGAGACAGCAGCGGCGGCATCCACCCTCAGGGAACCAGGGACAACCGAAGGGCCTCAAGGGAAGAACAAGACGCCTAAGGAAAGGGGGAAGGAGGCAAAGCTGACGAGGTTTTATTTTTGTCTCCATCTCTTCTCTCCACGCGTGTAGTTTTTAATTGGATTCTGATTTTTCTTTTGGGTTCTGTCTCCGTCCCTTTCTTTATTTTTCTTCCTCAGTGTTTTTTTTCTCCTTATTTCCTTATGATTCCAGTTGTTCATTTCCATATTACATGTTTTTTTTTCTCCTGGTCTGTTCTTTAACCCTGATGTGTGTTTTCTAATCACCTGCAGACCTCCCGACCACATTATTCCTGGTAAAAAAAAAGTTTATCTAATCCCGAAGTCCTTTGTGTCCTTTCCACCACGCATTTCCACCCTTATCTTCTTTCACCATGTCCCAAATTCAAGTCTTGCAACCCTTCAACCCTTTCCTCCTCCCACATGTCATCAAATATCCGTGTCCTCAGCTCCTTGCTTCCTTATCTCCCCCATGTTCTTACGCTCCATCTCCCACCCTCGTTACCCCCATCCTCCTCCCACCCATCCTTCCCCATTGTTACCAAGTTGGGACTGTTACACCTCATTGCCTTGTGCTCACTGTTCCATATTCCCTCTTGTGTCACCTGTATTAGTTCCCTTCTGTTTCCATATCCACGTAACCTATACCTACTTATACTAGTCCTGCCTACGTGTTCCTTTCCCTGTCTGTTGCACTCCCTCTCTCTCCGCGTTCTAGTCTTGCGTTTCTGAGTTCCTGTTTCCTAAGATATATTCCTCCCCATCCCTCCTTGGTCGTCCGTCTTGGCCTAATAACCAGTCCATTCTTTATCGTCGTGGCCCGGAATTTAAGGCTTGCATCGTTATCTTCAAGCGATGCATCACGTTTATGCATATTATTATTATTATTTTTCTCTTGGCCTCCCTCCGGGTATTGCTAGCTGAAGTTCCTTAGAGCGATGGTATATGAAGATTGGTGAACGTACGACGAGGAGGAGGAGGAGGAGGAGGAGGAGGAGAGATAGAGGCGGAGACAAAAGCAAGGATAGGATAGCGATTAACACAGAAGCTATTGTCGACATCTCATTGTGACTTTGTGGAGCAGCAGCCTCACAAGGAGAGAAAGACACAGAGGGAGACACAGAAGGAAGGGAGAGAGAGGAGTGTTATCAAAGCCTTGTGTACAGAATGAACCCTCTCAACAATCTTTCTTCCTCCTCCTTTACCTTCTCTCCCTTTCCACCTTCCCTCGCTCCGTTTTCTAAGAGGACACGTGTCACTATTCTACCTCTGTTATTGGCGGTGTTTGTCAAGTTATTCCCTCTGCTTTTCTTCCTCTCTTCTTCTCTTCTTCTCCCTCTTCCAGCCACTTCATTTTCCTGCCTCACTCACTCCTCCACTTGCATTCCTCATCACTGTGCACTTGATTAATCTCGTTTTCTTAAGCAGGTACTCAAATTATTCATCTACTTTGTCTGTCCGTGTTTCTTTTATTTAAGTTTCAAGGTTTGTTTTCATTATCTCATGTGGAATTAGTCTTTTGGTATTAATGGGATCGCAGTTTTTTTTTGTGTGTGTTTTGTTCGTATTGATTATTTTCTTTATTTATCAGTGTTATGTCTTGGCGAATCTACCTATCGTTGTTTTTTTCTTCAATACACTGCTTTGTTAACTTACTCTTGGTTGCGCTGGATTACTTTCACTAACTTCCTTTTCTTTATTATATTAGTTATTTCCTAGTCTTTATCGGCGTGTGTCTGTCACATAATATCCTCCTGGCAGAGCGGTTTAATAAGGTTCTGCTGTAACTAATTTTACTGTTGCTGTCTCCTTAGTGATGCCACGGCCGCTCAGCCTCCACGTCCCGTTAATTAAATCCATTTGTAGCTAATTTGATGAGTTCACTATAAGGTATAAACATTATTTTCTCTCCCATGCCTATTTCTTCCCTTATTATTATTATTTTTATTCTTCATGATACTTCTATTTCTCTCTCTTTTTTTTCTGTTTCTCTTTTATGGTTTTCAAATTTTTTCTTCTTAGTTAATTATACAAAAATTCCCGCCAAAAAGTGATTGGATGAAAAATAACGTATGAAATAATATATGTTAAGTTAGATTAGGTGGTGAATGCTAGCTAGATATGACCTATTTCTCCTTTCTGCTGCTGCTGCCGTGTGTGTGTGTGTGTGTGTGTGTGTGTGTGTGTGTGTGTGTGTGTGTGTGTGTGTGTGTGTGTGTGTGTGTGTTGAAGAACTCGTAATCCAGTGCAACATGTGGCGCGGAGAATAGTTTCGGTATATTGCATCTCTCTCTCTCTCTCTCTCTCTCTCTCTCTCTCTCTCTCTCTCTCTCTCTCTCTCTCTCTCTCTCTCTCTCTCTCTCTCTCTCTCTCTCTCTCTCTCTCTCTCTCTCTCTCTCTCTCTCCCTCTCTCTTTCTGTCAGCATTAAGATGAGAGAATTTCCAACCAATTTGTTTTTGTCTGGATGAGGTGCCCTTTAGGTAGCAAGGAGGAGGAGGAGGAGGAGGAGGAGAAGGAGAAGGAGAAGGAGAAGGAGAAGGAGGAGGAAGAGGAAGAGGAAGAGGAAATAAGGGGCGAAGGGGAAGCGAGGTCTGTCTCCCTTTGAAGTAGCATTGATGCGAGGATTTTGTCGAGAGATGGCGTTGTTGAACGAATCGTATAAACATATTTTCCTTTGAATTTGATGTGTTTTCCATTTCGTCTGTTTGTGTATTGAGCTGTACTCTCTCTCTCTCTCTGTCTCTATCTCTTTTTTCTTCTCTCTCACACACCCCTTGACCTTCTCATCTTAGCATTGTAAACCTTTATTTGATCGTCTTCGGCATCACGTCTCCATAAAGTGAGTCTCCCCTTTTCCCTTTTCTTTGAGCAGTGGCACCTCACCTCCACGCAAACAATGCTCCCCTCACCCTCACAAACACTGCTGCCTTTCACCTTTACAAACACCCTACCACCACCTTCACAGGATACACCCATAAAACCCTAAAGTGCCTATGCTAACAATGCTTTACTTTCCCCTCGCCACCTCTGAAGATAGGTAAAATAGATATGTTTTTTCTTCTCTCTAACATTTGTACTTAATCACTGTCCTATGTCCAGGTGTGTGTGTCCCTCTACCTGTGTCCTGTGTCCGCTAACTTTCTAATTGGTCAGTGTCGTAACTCACTCAAAATGGCATCCAATCAATTGTGTTACCTATCCATTCATTGGCCATCATGTAAAGCAATCAGTCAAACACCCAATCAGTCAAACACCTGTCTGATATACACGGCCGCTAATCCAATTAAGTAATC
>JAPQNM010000020.1:505274-510274 GCA_029783475.1 Metacarcinus magister
AGTGCAGGTATTTCAACAATGCACTGCTGACTACAATATCAGTGCGTACCTTCAATAATGGCTGTATGTATTCGTAGGTCAGTATGTGTGTGTGTGTGTGTGTGTGTGTGTGTGTGTGTGTGTGTGTGTGTGTGTGTGTGTGTGTGTGTTTCAGTTGCTTGAACAGGAAAATGGAATGCATATGTGTATTGTCTGAGGACGCTCATGTATATGCATATGAAAGGTGGTGTGTGTGTGTGTGTGTGTGTGTGTGTGTGTGTGTGTGTGTGCGTGTGCGTGTGCGTGTGTGTGCGTGCGTGTGTGTGTGTGAATAGATATGCATAGGGTGTCTTATCACGGGTAAGAGCCGCACTCCACTTCTGACTCTATAGTAATTTACATGCAAACGTAAATCCATGTTTGCACTAACGAATTGCCTAACACCATTCCCTACCCTTCTCTAATTACCTTTTATCCTTTGAACCTCAAGCAAGCATCCACCCAGTAATTACGTGAATACAATTGGCGCCTTTTAATTTCCTTTTCAAGCGTGCGAGTTTCATCTGCACTCCAGTTGTGTTTAATTTAACGCTCGTTGCTTCAGTTCATAAATGCAAATTGAGGTAGAATGCAGGCCAGGTATCGTCAGTGGCACCTTTACTCCCAATTCTTTAACCAATTTACACCTGCTATACTTGTTCCTGAAGTGTTTATGAAGATTCTGTTGTCAGGAGGATGATATGGATGAGAGACAAACAGACATACAGACAGACTAGCACCCACCATGGTACTGTATATCCCTCACTCATCATCCAGAACTGTAACTCATTCATGAAACAAACGAGTCAGTGCTGCCAGGACCGGAAAATTTACTGCCGCATCTACCTACGTACAGTGTGAGTTGTTTTAGCTTAGTGTGCGGCTGGATGGACGGAAAGATGGATGGGCGGGAAGGGGAAAGGCCGAATGAGTGTAGTAGGTGACAGGTGAAGGCTAGAGAGAGAGAGATAGACAGAAAAAATATAAAAAGAGAGAGAAAAAAAGAGGTTATAGAAGTGTTAGAATAAAAGGTGAAAAAATAGAGAGGTAACAGACAAAGCGAAGTGAGTGAAAGCAGTAAGGGATGGAGAGGATAGAACAGATTAAAAATAAAAGTTTAAAACTTAAAAAAAAAGATAAAAAATGGTGTAAAGAGAATATATAAATCACAAAATTGAAAAGGTGGAAAGAGTTACAAAAAGGAAAAAGGAAAAAAAACACGAGGACAAAGAGGTTGAAACATTTCCACTCACCCAGAAAAAAATAAAATAAAATACCATTGAGTATAAAACAAAAGAAAAGTAGTGGTGATAATAATAATAATAATAAATCCATTCACGTCTTCCTTAATTAAATCATGACTAAATAAGCATAATAACTTGTTGCAAACGTGTGTCTGACGCCCGCCGCTCATCGCCTGTCACTTGTCCTCATATTTATTGATTATTTATTTATTCGCTGAACTAAATATGCAAATGACGTCGCATGATTTTGTTTCTCTTCGCCTCGTAAATTTAGCGATACCTTCAAGGGGAGAAAATAACAAGGATGCAATATATCTTTCCCTTTCCTCTCTGGACAAGGAAAATAGGTAGGGACATAAATTTTCCTTACAGGGTAGACTCAATTTATTCCCCCGAACATACCCCCTTCATCCTTCTGTCTGTCTGTCTGTCTGTCTGTCTGTCTGTCTGTCTCTCTGTCTGTCTGTCTGTCTGTCTGTCAACCACTCCTCTATATTTACTTTCCACACACCCAAAAAAGAAGAAAAAAAACTATCGTCATATAGAAATGTTTGAAAAAAAATTGTCATGGAACTTTTATTATTTTTTTTTGTCGTCCATTATGAAGTAGGACAAAAAAAAAGAGTAGAGGACCGCCTTTCATTTCCCTCAATTATGAACAATCACGTCGTAAACTGCTGCCAACTAGTCTATTTGTATTTCTATTAGTTTCCCTGGAAATAACTCATAAATTTCATATAATTCAGTTTATTATTTTTTTCAGAGAGAGAGAGAGAGAGAGAGAGAGAGAGAGAGAGAGAGAGAGAGAGAGAGAGAGAGAGAGAGAGAGAGAGAGAGAGAGAGAGCCATGTCAGATTTGTTTTTTTCACTCACACACTCTTTCAATTCTATCTTTCTACTGTATCTGTTTGTTTGTTTGTTTGTCTATCTATCTATCATTGTGTTTATCTGTCTGTCTGTATGTGTGTCATATATACATGCATCTATTAGTCCTTTGTATATGAACACCACATCAATATTTTTGTATATCTTTTTTTTCTATTTTTATCTCTTTCTTTTGTGTCAGTTTAGTTTTTTGGCATAGAATATCCGGTTGGTTTTGTGCGTTTTATTCATGTGTTTATTTATTTATCTATTCTATTATTTATTCATCCATTTGTTTATTTATGTATTCATTTTTTTTTATTTGTTTATTTTGCTGTTTCGTTGGTTGGATCGTTTCACTGACCATTTTTGTCATATTAATATTCTCTCTATTTTTTTTATTCTCTCTCTCTCTCTCTCTCTCTCTCTCTCTCTCTCTCTCTCTCTCTCTCTCTCTCTCTCTCTCTCTCTCTCTCTCTCTCTTTCTCACGGCAAATCACTCAAATTCACCCTCACATCCCCTCTTTCTCTATGCACACACCTGTATTCCACACCTGTAATTTAACACAACACGCCTTTCCATTCCTCACACCACTGCACCGCCATTCACCACCACCTCCTCCTCCTCCTCCTCCTCCTCCTCCTCCTCCTCCTCCTCCTCCTCCTCCTCCTCCTCCTCCTCCTCCTCCTCCTCTTGGTCCTGTCGCTCTCTACACACACTATTTGACGCTCGTTTAACCACTAAGGACTGAAGACAAAACACATGCTATCACAATTCAACAAAAGTATTTCGCGCGCCGGACGCCGGGAACGTTTTTCGACCCTGTTATGGAAGCACTATTTATTTTATTTTTTCTTTCTACCTCCCTCCCTCCCTCCCCGCGCGCGATCTATTATTCCCACGCTAACTTTTATTTCGTTTTTTTTTTTTTATCGCCCATTTCCCCAGTTTGAGTAAATTGACACGCGTTGAGAAAGAAAAAAAACAGAGAGAGAGAGAGAGAGAAAGGGAGTAAGTTGTATAGTTGTATATCTCGCTCACCTAACATACACACGGCTAGCTTGACCTACCTTCCTGATGTACGCGACCACCACACCATTTCTTGACCTCTATTCCCACGGTGTCATGAAAGAGCTGCCTGCTGGAGGGTCAAAGGTTACTCATAAGGTCAGGTGAGGTCAGGTCTCTCAAGAATGAATATTTAGTCATCAAGTCAAGAAGCTTATAGGCGTGGGCGTTGCGAAATATTAATTAGAGCGTAAGGTTGTGATAGGATATTAAAAAGGATAATAAGGGTGAAAACTCTATTTGTGTGGTAGTGTGTTTTGTTCCTTGTGGCTTTTATTAATGTTTGTTTAATGTCCCTCGTGTGTTAATGTGGTCTGGTTTGTTAATGAAGGAAGAGGAAGGTGATCAACGAGAGATGATTAAAGGAATGTCTTATAAATAAATATGCAATGAAGTATAACAGACAGATCCATCATTAAGGAAACTATAAAACACGATTATTTTCACTTCAACTAATGACAAGGAAACAAAACTTGGACACAAAAAATGCTCTGAAATAAATATAAAAAATTCAACCCTTTTAGTACATACATTTTAAACAAAGGTATTGATTATAGAACAAAACTGCAAAGATCAACAGAAGCCAACTTTCCAACGCAGGGAGGAGGGAGGGGAACTAAAGCAGACATTAGTTTCCATTCCCAAGTCATCAGTGACAGCGGAGTCTCATCAGTTAGGTGTCGTCCGCCATCAATCGTGAAAAAGCGAGGGATGGAGGACATGGATCACGTGGGGTTGTCGATGCAGAAGTTGTGTATCAGAAGTTGTCTTAAACTGACGACAAGAGGCATGGTGAGAGAGAGAGAGAGAGAGAGAGAGAGAGAGAGAGAGAGAGAGAGAGAGAGAGAGAGAGAGAGAGAGAGAGAGAGAGAGAGAGTAGACAGACAGACAGGTAGACAGAGTATAAAAGAAACACAAGACGGTCTTAAGCACACAATCGCTCATGTGAAGGTTACGAAGGAAATTTCATAAAAGGAAAAAGAAACGAATTTTATGACGAGCGGAAATGAAAGCGAACAATATGAAATTAAAGGAACTTGTGTTTTTAAGAACAAAGGAATTTTTGCTGGAAGAAATGGAAGCAAACATTAAAAGTATAATATATATATATATATATATATATATATATATATATATATATATATATATATATATATATATATATATACATATATACATATATATATATATTAAGACATTGAAGGAATTATGGGTCCAAAAATAGGTGCCTTTCCAGTGAAGACTTACAAAGAGTAGACACACAGAGAGGAGAGGAGAGAAGAACATACTTGGCGATGAATGAAATTGGTACACACAAAGCGAATGTAAGTTTAGAGGAGGAGGGGAAGAGAGAAAACGTATAGCGTGTAGATGAAACGAAAAGAGAACGAGAAGTAGGACGAAGAGGACTGCCTAGAAACGAGAAGGAAGAAGAGGAGAACGAGGACGTGGAAGAGCAATAAGTGTCAGTACAGTGAAGGAGGAGGAGGAAAGGGAGGAAGGATGGCATAAGTGAACCAATAAGTCCTTTAATTATCGTAGGATCAACGTGAATTTCATACCTTGACAGCATGATCGCGACACACCTGCGCATCCCACCTTGTATCTCCTCCTTGGAACACACACACACACACACACACACACACACACACACACACACACACACACACACACACACACACACACACACACACACACACACACACACACACACACACCTTCCCTCACCCTCTCCACGCATCATAAATCACACTTCAACCCCTTTTTTATTCATACTACAACTTTGGTTATTAATACATGTTTAA
>JAPQNM010000020.1:512774-525274 GCA_029783475.1 Metacarcinus magister
TTTCCGTGACCCAGCGTGTGAGAAACTGAAGTCCACGTCAAGGGAATGGCAGCGGTTGTGGTGGTTGAGGTGGTGGCGGGGTCTTTGTGGCGGCAGTGTTGGTTACAGCGATAGGTAATGTTTCAGGAAAGGTAGACGACTTCGGGTTTATATTTTTTTAAAGTAAAGAATCTCACTTACGACTTCATGTGTGTGTGTGTGTGTGTGTGTGTGTGTGTGTGTGTGTGTGTGTGTGGGTGTGTGGCAGTGTTAGGGTGTGTTGCTGCCTGTGTGTTGTCTGTGTGTTGCATGTTGTCTTGTAGAGTTTAGGGCGTGGTTGGTTAATTATATTATACCATACTAAGTGTACGGTATTAAAAGGTAGCAGGAGGTGATGTTAGTTTAGAGTCCTTTTACAATATATATTATTGATGGTAGTTTTCGAAACACTTAATATCTCCTTATGTTTGTAGTTTTGCTCTGTACCGATACAAACACAAGTAGTAAGAGAGGTAGTCTTGTCAGCCACACAGAACTAGACCAAGTGAACAGAATGACCATGTAAAGAGAGGAAGGTATGGCATTTTCTAAAATGGTTCGCAATTAAACTCGTAAATTACAAATAGAATTGCAAAACTATAATGTAAAAAACAAACTTTTTAAAACATTTTAGGTAGGTTCGAAAATGTTTTACCCGCTTATAATTGTTTGTTCATATTTTTCTTTTGCAGCTTACTTTTACTTTTAATATAGTGTATACTTCATATCCCCAGCACCGCCTTCCCTCGCTCTCTCACACCCCTCCCTCCCTCCCTCCACACTCCTAACCCCCCCTCCCCCTCCCACCCCGCCAGCCTCTCCTGGGTGTCAGCTGCCACGCGGCGGGACGTGGACTGACGCAGCCTAACACCCCGCACAGACACATACACAGACACACACACACAGACACACACACAAACGGAAATGGGAAAGACTTTATTTACATATATATTTATTTAGTTGTATACACACACACGCAGCTGGCTTCCTTAACACTGCAATGAGCACAAAAAAAGGTGGTTATTAATGAAGATTCAAAGTTATTTTATTTTAAGAATGTAAAAGAAAAGTTAGCTGTGAGTCAGACGGTGAAGCAGCATCAAGAAATGGAAATATAGATTTTTTTTATCGAGTTCGTCTTGTCTGCGTCACCCTCAAGTTTACTAATTGAGAGATATGAGGCGGCGACGCGGCTGCTGCTTCTCTACAACACAACGTTTTATTCTCCCTGACACTGTGTAGTTGTAAGGGACAAAAATATACCCTTAGTGACGCCAGGAACTGAGAAACATACATACAAAAAAGAAAATTGATAAATAGTAAATCAAAATAAGAAATAAAAAAAAAGTAGATCACATACACGAGAAGTAAAGCAAATAAATAAAAAAAAACATGAGACTATCAATACACCGAACCACTAACGAACCTTTGCAACTGATCAGCGAGACATGAAACGAAGCACAGACGAGCGTGAACAAGACGCTAAGGGGGAAGGCAGAGAGCACGAGGCAGACACTGGGGTGGTTGGTTACTGAAAACAGGAAGCAGCCAGCGAGGTCAGAATGGCTGTGTGACGCTGTTGTGAACGAAGTGGATCGACCGGGAACGAGACGACTCAATGGAACCGGGAGGATGGAACGGCAAGTCGGGAACGGCGGTCACTGAGGGCTGAAAGGGAACACTTGAGAGGAACGGAAAGAAGGAAGGAAGGAAGGAAGGAAGGGAGGCAGGGAGGGAAGGAAAGAAGGGAGGGTGATATAGTCGTGTGAGGCAGATTTTTTTCTTCTTTCATGCGTAAATCTTTATCAGGATTAGTAAATGAAAGGAGATAAAAGCTTTGTCTATCTTTTTTTTCTCTCTCTCTCTCTCTCTCTCTCTCTCTCTCTCTCTCTCTCCTCTCTCTCTCTCTCTCTCTCTCTCTCTCTCTCTCTCTCTCTCTCTCTCTCTCTCTCTCTCTCTCTCTCTCTCTCTCTCTCTCTCTCTCTCTCAGTACACGTATCCACTCACAATACTCCCTTTCCTTTTCTCCTCTTTTAACCTTTCTTTCCTCCTCCTCCTCCTCCTCCTCCTCCTCCTCCTCCTCCTCCTCCTCTCTGGCCTGTTCACTTTACATGTCCAGCCGAAACCTTGACTGACGGTCTCTGTTGTGGTGTGTCGGAGTCGCAAAACATGTCCTGACGTGTTTTTGTGTTGTGATATGTTTTCCTGTATCTGGATTTCGAAAAGTCTAGTAACTTGTTATACATTTGTTTTTTTGTGTATTTGTTCAAAGAGAGAGTGTGATGTTTTCTTTTTATTTATTATTGTTGTTGTTGTTTTCCATGTATAGTTAATGAGTGTTTATTTTTTGTTTATGGAATATGATCGATTTTATTATTTTTTTTTTTGTGTGTGTGAATGAGGGAGGAGAGTGGTTCGTTCATTGTCATATATTCATTGTATCCTGTTTTATTTCGTATCAGTTCGTTCACACACACACACACACACACACACACACACACACACACACACACACACACACACACACACACACACACACACACACACATTTGCATAGGACGCCGCGAAATGATATGTTCCCAATCTCCTGTGTTAAGTTCCCCCATGTTGTGCTTCTACCTCCCTCTCTACCTCCCTTCCCCTCTACCCTTTCCTCCTCCCTCTCCTCCTCCCTCTCCTCCTCACCTTTCTCTCCTCCTCTTTCTCTTCCCAATTTCCGTTCCTTGCTCATGTTTTATCCTAGTTCCTTTTAGGGTGCCGGTCTTATTTCCCCCATAAATAAAACTACCTTTTGAAATGTTTATCTTTGTTCTTAATTTATAGCACCAATGCCTCTCACTCGCGAAATTAACTTCCTTACTTTTCCACTTTCCAGGTGAGCGTAAAGGTGGTTGGTTTGGTTGGCTCCTGAGTCCTCCTGTGCATCCTGGAAGTCCATTTGGCTCCATGTCCTTTTGGGTAAGTCTCTTTTATTCGAAGTTGCATTCTTATTTACTAATTATTTAACTCTTTCAGGTGCTTCCAGGTTAATTAGTAAGGTGTTTTGATGTTGTCCTCCATTCATGAATTTTACAGTACCTTGATTTCTGTAAGTGAGGCTCTGGAAGCTCTTGTATTGGCTTGGGTTCTGATGTGCAGTAGAGGTTCCTGGGTGTGTGTGGCGGGGCCCTTGAGGTGTCTGGGTCCTGGAGGGTATTGAGGTATGAAATCAAAGTTGTGCACCAAGTCCCCTGAAGTCCATCTCAAGACCAGATGGCCAGGTGTTGGTGCGTGGGACGGGTGACTGGAAAGGGCGTCTGGGTGTCTTTGCCTAAGGGATGTGTAGGAGTGAAGAGGGCAGTTTGCATATCCTTCATCCTATTGAGTCTTGTGTATTTGTAATTTTATATGTTTTATTATATCTTTCGGTGAGTTATTGATAATTATAATGCTGTTTTGTGTTAAAAAATTGCCTGGAAATTAAAATAAATCTCCTGGAAATGATAGTTATCAGTCTCGGTTCTGTTTTATCTTTTATTCCATAGTGTTGGGTGAGTTATAAGGTGGACGAGGTTTATATTAATTGTTTTCCATTTAATGTCAGTTGTGTTCAGTGAAACGTGTGGTGGTGGGTGTTGTGTTGGTACTGGTGGTAATATTGCGTGCAGTGCTACCAGTCCGGTGATGTACCTCGTGTTCCAATTAATTCCTAACACGCACCGAGTTTACAGTTTACGAAGCACTTTGAGAGTGAGTTGCATTATTTTTTACGGAGCATTGCCAAGTTCACATTTTACTCTTTTTATACTTGAGTATCTCTTTTTTTTCTTCCGTCCATTAAGTCTGTTTTTGAAAGTTTACACCCACAGCCCTAGTCTCTCATAGCTGGAAGACAAAAGAGAGAGAACAAGAGAAGCAAAAAAAAAACGCACACAGGATCCGACACCAAGTTACGAAATAAATATAAGAGTTAATTACGGAACTTCATACCGTATATATACATTTTTTTTAAGACCAACGATGGAAGGAAGATAGAGACAGAGAAGGAGAGAGAGAGGAAGAGAGAGAGGAAGAGAGAGAGAGAGAGAGAGAGAGAGAGAGAGAGAGAGAGAGAGAGAGAGAGAGAGAGAGAGAGAGAGTAAACAAAACATGAGCTAAACGATTTCATTCTCCGCCGACCGACCATAAGCTCAGAAAGTCGGTTTGTGCGGCCGACTTTTCCCCGACAAGTTCTCGGAGGCGCGGTTCGAACGAGCTCGGGACACTTGATGGCGCTCGAACTAGTGCTCTGAACCCCCCACATCTGCGTCATAATTAAGGTCGACGGTGTATTTGTTCCGAAATAGTTTGGCTGAGACTGTCAAACTCCCGATCTCTACCCTAACATTACACTACCGGTTGGCTGGTTGGCTGGTTGACTGGTTGGGTGGTTGGTTGGTGACGCTGGTGGTGGCTGGGCTAATGGTTGGGTCTAGTGGGTATTGCTTTTTCCTTAATTGGTGGAGGTAATTACTTGATTGCAATATGAGGTTCCGTGGGGCGTTAGGGAGTGAGAGTGGGAGTGAGAGTGAGAGGATGTGCAAGGTGATGCTGGAACGCTATGTGGATGAAAGGGTTAAATTGAGGGTGAAAATGGTGATGATTTATTTATCTTTTCATGTGGACTAATTTCAAAAAGAGTTAAAAGTTCATAACAGGGTATTAAAAATGTCTAACTAGAAACTATATAGAAAGAGTTAGGCTACACATATATACACACACATACACAGATACATACACACACACATACACACATACGTACACTCCACATTTTTAAATCCTGTTACGATGTATTTTGTTAAGCTAATCTAATTCTTTCAGCCCGAGTTATTTCTACATAAAATTTTCACTTCTATTCGCTTTTTTCCCCGAATTGTTTAACTTTACCGGTTGTTTCCCCTCGTAATGTAACTACTTTTTTCCATAGTCTATAGCCAGGATCTCGTAGTAAATTTAATCCCTTATACACACGCCTATGTAACCTCTTTATGGCATTGAATCCTATATCACTTTGCTTACGTAGGATTCTAAACACATCCTTCGATTCCTCAGCCAGCCTCTAGAACACCCTTAAACCCCCCGCCAAGCTCATCCCTCACACCCCTTTCCTAAGCTATATATTCTGCCGTATGCAAATGAAAGACAGAAATTGGCTCAGATAATGAAGAGAGGGTCGTGCTCTTTGAACCAATTTAGGGAGCAATTTAAGCTTTCCCTTGATGACTCACAGGCAGGTACCACCCTTCACACCTCCTCTCTTTCCTTCTCTCTCTATCTCTCTTTCTCTCTCTCTCTCTCTCTCTCTCTCTCTCTCTCTCTCTCTCTCTCGTAAAAGGAAATACACTAAGTGAATTTCCACGAGAGAGAGAGAGAGAGAGAGAGAGAGAGAGAGAGAGAGAGAGAGAGAGAGAGAGAGAGAGAGAGAGAGAGAGAGAGAGAGAGAGAGAGAGACATGCGGGATAAAGGAAGTGAGGGACTGAAGACGGTAATGTACTTGTTGTTGAAACGTCACCAATATGTTTGGGATCTTCTTGTCTGTGTGTGTGTGTGTGTGTGTGTGTGTGTGTGTGTGTGTGTGTGTGTGTATGTGTGTGTGTGTGTATGTGTGTGTGTGGGTCTCCATTCCTCTACTCAGCAACATGCAAGATGATAATAAAACAATTTGGCCATAAATCAAGTATCTTTGCAAAGCCCCATCACCACCTGCCTGCCTGTGTCGAGTCTCAGCGTCAGCCTGACTTACGAGTTGACGAATGCCTTGAATAAGAATGATTTATAGCAATGAAGGAAAGAAAGAAGGAAGGAAGGAAGGAATTACGAAGGAATTACGAAGGAATTACGAAGGAATTAAGACAGAAAAAGAAGTAATTCAAAGTCTTCCGTTAAGTGATGCATGAATCAAGCTTACTCATTCCTCTCTGTAAACTGTATATTGTGCCAGTGAAATGGTATTGATTATCCATTAAATATTTACTCTTTGATTAGACCCAAGTTCGTGATGAATGCCACGGAGCCTCGAGTGCTGCCTATAATCCATTACGTATAGATTGAAACGAAACTGAAAAATAGAGAGCGCGAGGGGCAGAAAGAGAGAGAAACAAAAATGGATAATCTATAATCGAACATCATCCTCACTCCTAAAATTGAATAATTCCACCAATATTTACTTCCCCTTCCTAGGAGAGAGACGCCACATGAATATTTATAACACCATTAACAACACAAGAGGCGTCCGTCCAGTAGTGTTGCGGCAGTGTTGTGGGCGCTGCCTTCCCCTTATCAACACATCAACACGTGTAAATAATGCCGCCACGCTGAAAGGAGAACAGGCTATCATGGATGTTTCTTTGCATAACTGCCATATTAAGGAACTCGCTTTGATCCTCCTCCCGCCCCAATGATGCTAGTATTGATGAATATTAAAGAGCCTATTACTGTATTCGTGTTTCTGTAATATCGCGAGTGTTCTGTGTTTGTGTTTGTAATAGTTCTGTATCATTGTATATTGTATTATTTTCTCTATTACGAAGCGTTTTATAACCTCGATTTAATATAAAGTACACAGTTGATTATTTGTGTATTGATCTGTTGGCTTCTCGGTTCAACATATATATTAAACCTTCAATAAATCGACTTGATATCATATAAAGCGAACATTTGATCCCATTTTTCATATTGAACTAATAACTCTCAGAGAACCAATTTGGATCACTATCATTCCCCTTTTCATTTCTTCCAATATATTGTTAACTTACAGACTTTGGGTACTATCGACTTGAGTAGACACACGTAGAGGAGGGGGAGGAGAGGAGGAGGAGGAGGTAGGAGAGGGTAGGAGAGGCACCTTCCAACAGAATAGAACGCTGAGGTCAATTCAATAAGGATTCACGAACATAAATAATTAGTTGGACTTAATAACCAAGGGAGCAGCAGCACTGTGGTATACATACTCCCGGATGCCATTTTCCTAGCTGATGACAGTGGTTATTGGGGACAGCAAAGGGGGGGGGGAGGGGGTAGGGGAGGAAGAATATTGGGCCATTGTAGAAATCAATTTATAATGCATCTGTGGCGGCCGAGGGGAATGGGCAGGGAGAGGAATAAGGGAGGAGGCAAGGGAAGGAATGGAGGGAGAGAATATAGAAGGGAGGTTACGTATAAGGCAAAGGGAGTGGAGATGAGGGTAGGAATGGAGATATGGAGAAGAGGGAAGGGGGGGGAAAGGGAAGGGAATAGAAGGGAAGTGTAGAATTTAGGACATTAATAGTGAAAAGGAGAAATAGATTGCCCTTCGATCCTTGCCAGTAAATAATCCTGTTAGATTATATTGGCGTTAAATTACAAAGGGGACGGGCAGTGTGGTGGTGGTGGTGGTGGTGGTGGTGGTGGTGGTGGTGGTCTCCGTATTGCTTCTGGCGACGTAATCCTCCTGACTCATCACTGACTCATGATGCACGAAACGCTACCCAGTTCGAACCCCGGCTGAACATACCCTCGATGCCACCAAAAAAATAATAATAATAAAAAACCTTCATGTATAATTTTTTTCATATCTAAAAATAAGAAATTCCTCATGATTAATTTATTTTCTTTAGATTTTATTACTTGCTGTTATTTTTTTATTTTTTTTTCTTGTGAGGTAATTACACGTTGGTTATAATAGAATAAAATTGTATATATTTACGTTACATTAATACGTATATAGTACTAGGTGTGTTAAAACTTTTCATCTCGTCCTAGTTTGCATGAAAGTTTATTTTGGTTTAAAGGTACTTACCAACTGAGGGGATGAAAAACTAATTAATGCAGCTGAAATAAATACTTCATTATTATTATGTATGAGTAGAGAAAAATACGAATTACATTATTCTGATTCCATAAAAAAAAATGGCAGAAAATCCTCTTTTTTTCACTATTTTGTGCTGTATTTTTTTTTTTTTATTTGATGTATTTTTTATTATATTTTTTTCCTCACCATTATGTTTGAATAAATTATACTTCCATACCTGACCTCACACCTTGCTTTTTAGGGTGAAAATTTGGGGTTTTGACGAGAGAGAGAGAGAGAGAGAGAGAGAGAGAGAGAGAGAGAGAGAGAGAGAGAGAGAGAGAGAGAGAGAGAGAAAGAAAGGAGAAAATAGCCCAGAAAATCACGACTTTTACGGAGATTACGAACAAAAGGCAAAAGAGGGGGTGGCAGAGGGGAGGGAGGGAGGTAACTAATTGGAGGAGGGGGTGGGGGGGGGCTTTTTCCCACCCCACCAGTCCCCCAACAGTATTATTAGCGGCGAGAGAGAGAGAGAGAGAGAGAGAGAGAGAGAGAGAGAGAGAGAGAGAGAGAGAGAGAGAGAGAGAGAGAGAGAGAGAGAGAGAGAGAGAGAGAGAGAGAGAGAGAAAGAAATTCCCACGTGGTAATAGGGAAGGGAAATTAGGAGGGGAGGAAGAGGAGGAGAGAGAGAGAGGGAGGAGAGGGGAAGAGAGGGAGGGAAGATAGAGGGTGTGCAGTGCCTGAGTGACTTTAGGCCGGTAATCTGATTCTTTATGCACGTGATCACACCCTTAATGAGGACTCTCTCTCTCTCTCTCTCTCTCTCTCTCTCTCTCTCTCTCTCTCTCTCTCTCTCTCTCTCTCTCTCTCTCTCTCTCTCTCTCTCTCTCTCTCTCTCTCTCTCTCTCTCTCTCTCTCTCAATATTATTATTATTATTAATATTATTGGCCTCAAAATTTTCAACATTATTTCTTCATATCCTTTTCATAAAATTTTTCATGACATTTCAATCAATTTTTCTTTCTTCATCCCCATCTTGTTGGATTCCTCCCCGTTCTGTAATCCCCTTTCCTCCTCCTCCTCCTCCTCCTCCTCCTCCTCCTCCTCCTCCTCCTCCTCCTCCTCCTCCTCTTCTTCCTCTTCCTCTTCCTTCTCCTTCATCCCTTCTTCCATTCTTCCCTCTCCCTTCCTCTTCCTGCCTTTCCCTGCTTTTCGTGGTCTGCAGGTTCTGAAAAGGAGAGACAGACAGGACCGGAAGAACTGTCCAGAGGAGATTGACAGAGAGAGAGAGAGAGAGAGAGAGAGAGAGAGAGAGAGAGAGAGGAGAGAGAGAGAGAGAGAGAGAGAGAGAGGATAAATTCTAGACACAAATTTCGTTTATATATATTTTTTTATACATTTTTGTTTCTCACACTTTTTTTTTTTACCTCACCTAATCCTCTTTTTTTCTCTCCCTCTTTCTCCCTCTTTCTCCCTTTTCTAAGCTCTTTCCCTTCATCCCCCTAATTGGTCCTTTCTTTCCTCTCATCCTTCTCAATAAGTAAGTTGTGTAAAGAATTGGCTTTATCTATTATTTTTCCCCCCCTTTTCCCCTTCTTTCCTCTCCCCTCTGTTTCCCTCCATTCGCGTCCCCTCTTTTCTTTTCCGATTATTCTTCCCCTTCCATCCTATATTTTTTGATGTTTTCGCTTCGATTATTTTGGTTTTCTGGTCCTTCCTGTCATCTATTCCTTTTGTTGTATTTATCTCTTTTCTTTCCATTCCTTTCTTCCTTCCTTCTATCTGATTCTCCGCTAAATCCCTTTCTCCTCCGCCTTCATCAATCTTTTTCTCCTCTTGTGCCACCTCCTCCTCCTCCTCCTCCTTCCTCCTCCTCCCTTCATTCCTTCCACATTCCCTCGAAATCCTTCTCTCCTTACCCCTCACCCCTTCTCTTTTAACATAATCCCTCTACCTTCCTCCTACCCTTTAACCCCTCCCATATATTCCCATCAGTTTTCTCTCTCCCCCTTTCCTCCCCTCGTCCCCTCCCCTCTTTTTCCCCTCCTTCCGAGCACTTCTAAGCACGTGGTGAACCTTGGAGTGCTTAATTGTGCATTAGAGGTGACAAATGTGGTGAGGCAGCCTGGTGAGAGAGAGAGAGAGAGAGAGAGAGAGAGAGAGAGAGAGAGAGAGAGAGAGAGAGAGAGAGAGAGTGAGTGAGAAAGGGATTTAAGCACAAGGAGGTTAAAAAAATTTGAAAGTTTAGGGAAAAGTACGTATATGAGACTTAGTGAGTTATTTATGGTGAAAAAAAAACTGTAGGAAGGAAGGGAAGAAAAGGAAGGTGGGTGTAGGAAGAAAGTTAGTAAATTTGTACCAGGTTGAATTAATATTATAGATTTAGATAGAGTAAAACTAGGTGATAGTTTCCTTCCATTTTCTTTCCCCTTCCTTTGACGTATTGAAAAGTAGCATCACCTCATATTCTATGCTTGTCTTTTCCTCGCTATATTTTCCTTCCCAATATACAATACACCCATTACCTTTTAGGATAGGTTAGATTAAGATTTTGTTAATATTTCAACATAACTCATGACAATTGGTACCGAGGGGTTCTCGGGCGTGCTCTTCACGAATCTGGAATTAGTTTTGTCATTACTATTATATTTGGATTTTCCATTTTGTGGCCCGTAAATTCCACCAGAATTGAGGTCGAAAAAGGTTGTCCCATTTTACTACGTATATATTAGTCGTAAAGGGAAATTGTATAAAAGTAACGTTATGGAGTTTGATAATGTTTATCTCATACTGTCATCATCTTTCCAATAACTCTAATACTTATGAAGAAAATTAAAATTTTGTGAAAGCTATTAATGCATAATACTTTACACTCCTACATCTATATTTACATTCAAATTCCATTTCACTATATCTCAATAGAACATTCGTCATCTGTTCTTCTTTTATATTCAAGACGTTTTTAACGTAAACCCCAAACATTTCGAGTTATTTCAAAATATATGATTTATGTCAAAAATTCACGAAATTTCATGCAAATTTCCACACCTCCGAATCTCATGAAAATTGATACAATGAGGTTTTCGGTCATGCTGAACACAAATCTAGCCTTATTTTCCTGATTACTCTAATATCAAACTCTACTGAACCACCGAGTGGCGCCACTGTCGTCCATGATTCATCACTTTTCAGTGTTCAGCCAGATTTTTTGAGGATTATACGTTTGCGATGGAGGAGGAAAAAAGCATATCAAAGATAGTGGAAGAGAAGGTGAACACAGAAGACCTCATTCACGAAGTAGAAAAACACCCTTCTGTTTGGGATCCATGCTCAGATAACATATATCATTTCTTCTCGTCAGTACACAAATCACTGTAAAGTGTATGATGTAGGCCTCTGTCCATTCTACATGATATAATCTGATGCACATGTATTCTTTTCTTTCGAGAAAGTTTTTTTTTGCTGGTCAGCAAAACAAAAAGAAGCAGCTCCTCCTCTGACGCCATTCTTTCGACTGACAAGCATGGAGTCAGGTTCGGTCACTGGTTACCTGCAGCTGCCCGATCTTTGCCCTTCCTTTGACGTATTAAAAAGTAGCAGCACCTCATATTCTATGCAGGTCTTTCCCTCGCTATATTTTCCTTCCCAATATACTCATTACCTTACTGAAAACTTACAAGGCCATCCAATTTTCCAAGCCTAATTAGACTCGAATTTACCTTAAACATCTTTTTACCTTAACAAAATATTCTGATGTGATAGTGTCAGAGAGGCTATAGGGCATTCAGACCCTGTACTAAGACCTCATTATAGGGAGGCTCAGCACACGGGGAGAGAAGATAGGGTGGTCTCTGGCAAAGAAAATTAGAGATGTACCGCCCTACGCCTACCAGATATTATTATTTCACCTGAGGATTGCTGTGTGATTGCGTTTCATTCAGATTGTCATTCTACCCTAAGGAGATGAAGAAGAAGGAGCAGAAGAAGGAAAATTGAAGAGAAGATTGAGAGAACATAGGAAAATTTAGCTATGGTGTAAAGTTGATGAAATGAAAAGAAAATATGGAATGGATATGGTTTCGAATACTGTAAGGTAGAGAACATACGTAAACATTATTATTTTTTGCATTTATAATTATTAGTTACTACTGTTGTATTAGTGGAAAATATAAGTAAGGTAACCACAAAGACATAAAATAGATGAATCAATGACTTCTATTGTTTCAAAGTCAGATGTAAGAAAATAAATAAGTAAACCCACATTTTCTCTCCAATTTTTAAGAATTTTATCATATATTGTAACTATTTTATACCTTCCCCTCCTGCTGCTTTGTGTATAGTAAAGACGAACACTCATGCAGAAAATATGTAGAGAAAATAATAGAGAAAAGAAAGAAAAAAAAGCATGAAACAAAGCAAGAAGTGAAAAATAAAATGAAAGAATAAGACAATAATAATCACCCTCCTTCTTTCATTCTTTTACCGAAACGCACGCAGATCCCAAGGGAGGAGAGGGGGAGGTAAGAAGCACAAATTACTTAACATTGAAGAAAACAAAAATCGGATTACCAGTGAATGGACTTGAGCGCGAAATAACCTCATTATCAGACTCATAAACAGTGTGACTTTGACAATAACCAGGAATATTGAGAGAGAGAGAGAGAGAGAGAGAGAGAGAGAGAGAGAGAGAGAGAG
>JAPQNM010000020.1:530274-540274 GCA_029783475.1 Metacarcinus magister
TTTCAGCCCACCGAGACCCTTATCATGTCTAGCTTTTCTTCATTTTCCCCTCTTTTGCATTCTAAGCCTATAATGGAGGATCCTTACACGGGGGAATTTCCTTCAGAATTGCATCATAACGTAAGGGAAGAGGAGGAAGAGGAAGAGGAAGAGGAGGAAGAGGAAGAGGAGGAGGAGGATAGAAGCGCATTACGGTTGCTTTAAATGGCATTGAAATCCCCTCAATAAATGTTTAATTGAAAGGGTAATTGGTACACACACACACACACACACACACACACACACACACACACACACACACACACACACACACACACTACATAATCTCTCTCTCTCTCTCTCTCTCTCTCTCTCTCTCTCTCTCTCTCTCTCTCTCTCTCTCTCTCTCTCTCTCTCTCTCTCTCTCTGTTACATCAGCATGTTCGCGCCAAATTAAACCAATCGTGGAACATTTCATTGCTTCTCTCAGCCAATAGAATCCACGGACGCTGTGAAATGAGACGTGATTGGACGAAGCATTGACTGTTGTCTTAATTCCTGTTTGCCGTCAGTCGCCTGTCTAGCGCTGGGGAGATAGACGGAAATTGCCACATTTTCATAGTATTACCACACAGACAAACACACACAAACACACAAACACAAAAGGAATAACACAAATACTTTTATTTTATTTTATTCTATTAATTTTTTTTCTTCAGAGCATTTCGCAACACAATCTTTATTTCATCTCTGATCCACTTTCGGATCGTGATGGCAAAGGGCTGAATAGTATTGAAGTCCTTTGATGAGTTCCAGAGAAGAGTGAAAAATGATTCGCCTCAGCATAAGGTTAAAGGGAGGGAGGAGAGGAGAGGAGAGAGCCTTCCCGCCAACCAGTTCACTTATAGTGTAATCCAATTGGTCGTGATGAAGGGTAGGGAACAAGTGTAGGAAGGCAGGAAGGGGATAGCTGATAGAAGCAGGGAAGGATAAAGCAAAAACAAGTACAAGAGCGAACAAAAATAAAGAGAGCTAGACAGAGAGGAAGTACGTTCTTAAATATTCAGTTTGTAAGAGGCTATAACTCATGGATTTATTGTACAGCGTGGATAATTCAGGGCGGTAGTGAGGTCCCCAGTGGCTGTTCAATGGCCTGTGTGTCTCTGGTGTATGAGTTGCTCTCGCGGGGGACTTTTATGGCCCTGGGACGATACATGTGATTGAAAGCCTCGAGAAGACCCGCCTCGAGGCCCTTGTGTTAGCTGGGAAATATGTATCGGAAGTTGTTGTTGTGGTAAGGTGTGACCAGGTGTGTGTGTGTGTGTGTGTGAGTGTGTGAGTGTGAGTGTGAGTGTGAGTGTGAGTGTGAGTGTGAGTGAGATATCCCTCTCAGTTTAAGTGCCTGTGGAGTGCCCCCTTATCCGTGAGTGCCTCTTTAACTCTCTCTCTCTCTCTCTCTCTCTCTCTCTCTCTCTCTCTCTCTCTCTCTCTCTCTCTCTCTCTCTCTCTCTCTCTCTCTCTCTCTCTCTCTCTCTCTCTCTCTCTCTCTCTCGCACCATTTTTTTTCGCTTTCCATGTCATTTAAACCTCAATCTTTCTCGAAATCTTTCCGCTAATGTTCATTCTGTTCCCCTTTGCAAGTCCCCTCTTTCGTGGCTCTTCTTTCTTTCTTTTTCCCCTCCATTCTGCTTTGCAACTCTCCTCATTTATATTATTAACTTCTGAATATCTCCTTTACTTCTTATCCATATCAATCCGGTTTTTTTTTCTTTTTTCTTTACTTTTCTTCTTATCTTTTTTTCTTCCTATTCCTTTTTATCCTATCCTATCCCTCTCCCCGTTCTATTTCTCCCTCCAGTGCTCATCCATCATCCATCCCTGAAACTGTCATGCCCCATTCGTTCCCTGTCCTCTTTTCACCCCCCATCCTCCCCATCTCCTTTTTCCTCTATCTCTCCTTACTATCTTTCTCTCCTTTTTCCTCTCTTTCCTCTCCTTCCTTCATCCTTTTGCCTCAGACCAAACTCTCCTCCTCCTCCCTACGCATTTGTTTTATAATTATCCTTTACGCTTTTTTTCCTCTCCTTACGCTACTAATAACTAAAGGAAAAAATATATTACATGTTAGAATATAAGTCAGGTGGGAAATGTTGACCTAAAATCCAGCTGGCACACCACACCTGTCTGGCACTCTTGCAGGTATGAAGGCCGCTCAGTGCCACACCTGCCTTTAATAACTGGGCTAAATCGAAGCTCAATCCCAATCTGCCAAATGATAGCCAGGTAGTAACTCTTAAAAATGGAAGGTTAAAATATTTTGTCTTTTTATTAAGCTTGGAATTGATAGAAGTAAGAGTGATTTCATTTTCAGTATTTTATTCATTAATTTCATCATCATTTTCATTGTTTAATTTATTATTTGTTTCATTATTTTCATTACTTTATTCATCATCAGTGGTTTCATCATCATTTTCATTACTTTATTCATCATTTATATCATCATCATTCTCATTCCTATATTTCATCATCATTTTCATTGTTTTATTCATCATTTGTTTCATCATAACACACCACCACTTCATGACACTTCACTTCATGCCACACCATACCACACCATACCACACTTCACTAACCCTATCCTCGCCGTGCCTTGCCGTGCCTCTCCGTACTTCGCCGTGCCTCCCCGTGCCTCGCCGTGCCATATCGAGAGTCACACTGCAGCAAAATGGTGTGCGTCGACTCCACTTGAGCGGATCAAACGAGAGTGCCAGAGTGCCATGATTAACCCTCACTCTTGGCTCCTCTGTGGATCGGCCTTCCGTCCCCCCAAAACTGAAATTGTGAAAAACATGCATTTGTTTCAGTAATTTAACAGTATGAGGCTCGGAATTCCTACTCTTCCTGTTACACACAAAAAAAAATAATGCTTGTGATTTGCTGAGAATTATAAAATGTTGCAGTAAATATTTATTATCACGAGTATATAACCTTGCAGCGGAAATTTTAAGTATCAGTCATATTAAGATAATGATTATTCATGTATTAATTTGGACAATGATGAAGTGATCCCAGGTGTTGTTAATCATTCTCTTCTTATCACAACATATAAAGATACATTACGTTTCCACTCCACTGTTACTGGAATCCATGTTTACACTCTGCCATCTATCGGCGGCCTGACGCATCAAAGCACTTCAACCCAATAATCAAATCAGAAGTCCGTCAGAAAAGTTTATAGTACTATTTTTTTTTATATATATCTTTTATTTTAACTTTTTTTCCCCTCCTGATTTCACGTCTAGCCCGGAGGCGAAGGTCAAAAGGGGATGAGAAAGTCAGCCTCCAGTGATGCTTTGATCTCAGCCTCCCTCAGCCTCCCTCTCTATCTCATCTTTCATGGCTAAACGAAAAATCAATGTAGCGGTGATATTATCTTCTTGGCTGAGGTGAGGGTAAAAGGGGGGGGGAGGGAGATAAAGGGGGGGGGAGATGGGAGGGTAAATTTTTGGGGTGTGTGGTGTTGCTGGCCCATCCGTGTGTTCGTGACTTGAAGCAACTACGAGTATTGTGAGGGTAAAGGGAATACTCTCTCTCTCTCTCTCTCTCTCTCTCTCTCTCTCTCTCTCTCTCTCTCTCTCTCTCTCTCTCTCTCTCTCTCTCTCTCTCTCTCTCTCTCTCTCTCTCTCTCTCTCTCTCTCTCTCTTGTATTCATTTACATATCAATTAATTGCACTGAACAATTTGTACTTTTCCTGCCCAGTTTTAGTGTTCCCTCTTTTCCCACTAATCTTATCATCTACAAAGGTACTAAAAATCATCAATATATATCTTGCTTTAGACGTAACGGCGCCATAAATTCTTCTTCGGCTCATCTACCATAAGTTTCCTTCAACCTAATCTTACTTATGTTTCCCCTGCGACCTTTCCTCAAGCCAAGGTCAGAGAATGAAGAGATAAACGTTAACAAAAAAAGAAGGGAAAGAAATGTAATGATTATTGAGAGAAAGAGAGAAAATAATTACTCTATTGCACCATTGTCCTCTTCTCTTATTCCCACTCTCCCTTTTTCCAATTGAACCTATGAAGTGTTAGTATTATTTTGCATTTATCTTTCAATTTCCATCGCAATGCAGGGTTGTATTGCATCGAACGGCTCCAAGTTTCCTATTGGATGCTGGTATATATGTATTGCAGTTTTCATCATTTTTCTCTCCTTTTTATGTCTGGTCGAGAGCGTTGTAAAGTCCCTTTGTCTCTTTGTTTTCTTCTTTAACTTTGCTGCCTGTCTCTGCAGCTCATATTTCACCCCTTTCCTTTACATTTTAGAATATTAATCGTTCTACTCCTCCTCCTCCTCTTCCTCTTCCTCTTCCTCTTCCTCCTCCTCCTCCTCCTCCTCCTCCTCCTCCTCCTCCTCCTCCTCCTCCTCCTCCTCCTCCTAATCCTCCTCCTCTCCTCCTCCTGCTTCTCCTCCTCCATCGTTTCTTATCTATTGCTAAAGACTTTTATGAGTTTCCCTTTCATTGTGTGTGTGTGTGTGTGTGTGTGTGTGTGTGTGTGTGTGTGTGTGTGTGTGTGTGTGTGTGTGTGTGTGTGTGTTTTATAACGGTAATACGCACTTCCACGCTTTTTTCGTATTGCTTTGTACAGTATTATGTTGCGTTGTTTTTTCTTTATCGTATCGTTGTATTGCGTCATTCATTCCCTTGAAAAGGTTACAAGTGTTGCTCTCGGACACGTTTTCATTTTATAAAAACCCCACGATGTGATCCAATGCATGATGCCAATAGTGCTTTTGATAGAAAATGTAAATAAATTTCTAGAGCTCAACCGATCTCTTGTGTCTCGTCCTTGCATATTTAAACATCAACCTCACCTGACATTCGACTTAGAGAGAGAGAGAGAAAGAGAAAAAGAGTTACAGGTATGAATCGGAAAGTAGTAACAGAATTTTTATCTCACAAAATTCACTGCGAGAGTTTTGTGTTCGTAATACAGAGACATTCGTAAAACTTTGTGCGGCCCTGTCGTGTTTCAGCGAAAGAGTGTTGAATGTTTAATGTAAGCTTCGTCATAACTTTTCAGGGAATCAATGCTCTTCCGGCGTGAGGTGATCTTATAAGAGGCTCAGTCATTTTGTACATATAGTTTTTCATTTCAGTCCATCATGCAATTTTCTACGTACAGACAGACAGACTCGTGGGAAAACACATGTACCGTACGTGACTGATTCATGTAACGTTATTCATATTCATATACGACCCAGATGTCGGTTTATGCTCTTTATCTCTCTTACTTTTTCTTTCTCTCTCCTTAACTCTTTCTAAAACGTCATGCTTTTGTCTTTTTCACAGCCAGTAAAAGAGGAAAAAAATGACGTGTACTTACGTGTTAACGCCGAGCTTAAGAGAGAGAGAGAGAGAGAGAGAGAGAGAGAGAGAGAGAGAGAGAGAGAGAGAGAGAGAGAGAGAGAGAGAGAGAGAGAGAGAGAGAGAGAGAGAGAAAAGCAAGTGCAACAGTAATTTTTCTTTGCTTTTCCATGTCAAAAGAACGAGAAGGATTGGGAGAAAAACGTTGAGGTGGATGGAAGAGGAGAAGCAGGAGGAGGAGGAGGAGGAGGAGGAGGAGGAGGAGGAGGAGGAGGAGGAGGAGGAACACATAGGACACATAGGAAGAACAAACAACAACAGGCCTGCTGGCCCTTACGAGGCTGTTTGTGAGACTACACTATCTACTGTAGAGTGAAGGATACAGGATAGTAAGGGTGAAGGCTTCTCTCCCCAGCCATGGCTGGCAGGGAAAGGAAGGCCAACCAAGACCATACTGTCACTACCACTACTGCTACCACTACTTCCTGAGGAGGAGGAGGAGGAGGAGGAGGAGGAGGAGGAGGAGGAGGAGGAGGCAAGGCGGAGCGGAGGGAGGGGTTCCAGAGGGTGTGTGGAGGAACCTTTAATGTTTTCTGTGTATGTGTGAGGGAGAGGAAAGTTTAACCGCCATGATTAATGTGTTGGTCAGAAATGGACGAGAAAGTTTACTGAAATTTGATTGAGTTGTAGAGACTGTGGAAGTTGTGGCGTTTTTGTTGCCGTTCTATTAATCTTGTTCCTTGTCGAGAGAGAGAGAGAGAGCGAGAGAGAGAGAGAGAGAGAGAGAGAGAGAGAGAGAGAGAGAGAGAGAGAGAGAGAGAGAGAGAGAGAGAGAGAAAGAGAGAGAGAGTGAGAAAGAGAGAGAGAGGGGGGGGGGAGAGGGAGAGGCTTTGCACACAGGTTATTGAAAGAACTGAGGAAGGAAAGATCATGATAAGAAGATAAATAAGAAACAAGGAAAGAAGAGGGAGAGAGAAAGAGAGAGAGAAAGCACCACCTGGAAGAAGAAGAGAGACAGAGAGACAGAGGGAGAGGAACAAAGAGAACTCTCTCACGCTATCATCATCTCCACAACTTCGAACAGGAGTTGAGAGATACAATTTGAATAATAATCAAAAGTTTCCGTCTACGAGGTAATAGAAACAAGAGAAAGTTCATTTTTCCCCTTTATTTTTTCCCCTTCCCTTTTTTTCCCCTCTATTTAGTGAAGTGTTGTCGCCTGGTGCAGTGTGGGACGGTAGAGTAGCGATCAAAAGTTTGTCGTCTTTGCTGCAGTGAGGGGAAAAAAGGGTCACTGATAAGAAATGGGAGAGGGTTAGGTTAATACAGTAAAAAACACACACACAAAAACACAAACACAAACACACAAACACACACACACACACACACATGAGGAAAAACAAATTCAGATGAAGAAAAAGAAGAAAAGCTTTTTTAAACCCAAATGTCCTTGTTTTGTCCACTGTCTGGTCGCCACGCCGCCTTGACAGAACACAACCCATCCACACAACAGGAACACCACCTCTTCATAACACCTGCTACTTACTTTACCTGTGGAGTTGGCAATACCTGGTTAAAGGGTTGAATTCCGTCTCACTGCTGTAATTTCTCTTGGTTCACGGAAATGCCACCAGACTGGTACTCGCCCTCAATTTGATAATGGTTGGCCCAGACCACTCACACCAAATTAAGCCGTCCCGCTGGAGTTTGCTAACCTGGTAACCGTATCCGCGAAGGCTAGATACATAAGTGAATGGGGGAGGAGGAGGAGGAGTAGGTACGGATAATTGTGGGTATCGTGTAATATGTCCCAATCCAAAGTATTTCATTAAGTTTTGCCTTGTGTTTCTTTATTTTTATTCTATTTTATTTTATTGGTTTAGTTCCTGAAACAAATCCCTAAGTTGCTTACGTAATGTTTTCAGTTTTTTTTTGTTTTTGTTTTTTTTGTTTTGGTTTTGGTTCTTTTTTTTGGAATTAAGTTTGTAAAATTGCATCTGGTTTAGCAAATGAAACCTGGAGTCCCTAGCTAACCGCCCGCCCTTCTTCCACCCCAATCCCGTCTCTTCGCCAAAATACAACTTCTGGTCCTCTGAGCCGACTTTCGTTGCTGCTGATGAAAGTTTAGCCAAGTTGCAGGGTCGGGGAGGAACGGGGCGGGGACAACGCTTAAGTTTAAACTCACTTTCTTAATATTACGCCAAATCCACTTGTATGTCGGAGTTTAATTCAACTAATGAGAGCTGAGAAGTCCCCGAAGATACTTTTCAGCTTGCTTTTATTATTTTTTTTCTTCTCTTTTTTTTTATTTATTTATTTTTTTTATATGTTTGTTCTTATGTGTAGTTTTTCCTCGTCTCGTTTTCCGTTGATTGTTAACATTAAGGCAGTTAGCGGAGTAATCTGTTTTAATGGCGGCCATATTGGTGTACCTACTCCAGCGGCTGGCAGGAAGGCACTGTCCACCCCCCCTTGCCCCCTGTCGCCCCCCCTCCCCCCCTCCCCGCCCACCACTGTCCTGAAAACACGCACAATGGCCAAGGAAAAAATGCTTTTCTGTCATGTTTTCGTAAAGAAGCAACTGGACCCACCTGCAACTTTTTTTCTTTCTTACTTTCTTATTTTGAACTGACAACACAACAAAATTAAAAAGAATAATAGAAGTCGTCGCATCTGGAAAACTAAGTAGCATTATGTAAATGTTTCCCCTTGATCTTTTCTTTCTCTTCCACTTGTTTGTTAGAATTCTTGGAAAAACAACAATAATAATAATAATAATAATAATAATAATAATAATAATAATAATAATAATAGAATGCGTAGTGGGAAATGTGAATTATCTCAGGGTATTGCGTAAGGGAAGTTGCGTAATGGAAGGGTGAGGAAAGGTAGAAAGGGTTCAGGTAGATTTTGAAGTTCAGTGACGTAGAAATACATTGCAGCATCACCTTGAAGAGGCTGGTGGGAAATGGTGCAGCTAAAAGCAAAGGAGAAAGTTTTTACATACTACTTTTTCTTTTTTGTATCCCTCTGTGTGTGTGTGTGTGTGTGTGTGTGTGTGTGTGTGTGTGTGTGTGTGTGTGAGTGTGAGTGTGTGTGTATGTTCAGCTGTAAATACAATGCAAAGCTATTTCAAATCCTCCTTTTTTATCCGTCACTCTATGCATTCAACACCCTATCTTAGTGTTCCACCCCTGCCTTCTCTAATCCCCTTACCGTTCCCCTCCCCCTTACCTCCTCCTAAATGTTCTACTTACCCACCCTTCCCTTGCCACTTCCCCTCCTCCCTCTTGTCTCCTCTATCCCCCTCTCCCCTCATGGCATTCCCTTTCCCTGCTGCCAGATATGCTCTTGAAAATCCGGTTTGAGAGGAACTTTAATCCTTGTATCTAATTTCACCACGGCATTGTGAGAGAGAGAGAGAGAGAGAGAGAGAGAGAGAGAGAGAGAGAGAGAGAGAGAGAGAGAGAGAGAGAGAGAGAGAGAGAGAGAGCATGGCGATATAATAATTGACAAAGAAGGAGTAACACTTTGATGGAAGGGACTGTGAGAGAAATACAAACAACAAATGGAAAGTTTAAAAAAGGAAGTAAAGGTGTTGAAAAGAGGAGAGAAAAGAGGCAAGTGAGTTATATTCAATTACTCAACCAGTTCTGTCGACCACGTGATCGTTACCTGTTGCTAAGGGTCCCAGGTAGGAAGGAAGAGAAAGAAAGAAAAAGACGGAAGAAAGAAGGGAGAGGATGAACAAAAATCGACATAGTAGATATAAATGTGAAAGTTTGCAGTTCTATTTCCAGACAAAGGAAAAAAGACTGAAATTGCTTCCCCCACATCACGGGAGGAAAGGTAAGCGAAAGGTATGGATTAACGAATGGTGGAATGGTATATTAATAGAGGTGAAGTAGGGAACCGCACCGCTAGTCCCGTCTATACAAAGAAACGAAAATGTGTACTCAATGAGGTGCGGAGAATAGTCTTTTATTGTGTGCCGAACGTGCACCTACCTGGTAATTACCTGGCTAATCCCTGGGAACAGCAGGTAACCTTGACTTTTAACCGGAAACTGTATGAGGAAAATTTATTATAAAACTAGGAAGAAATATGATAATTGATGAAAATGTTTTGATAGTTACATATGGATTTAACTTTCTATTTGTTACTTTTTATACATTAATGAAATCGAAGGTTTTTTTTACCCTTGATGTGGATATGTAAGTATTTTTTTTATTTTTTTATCTTCGTTTATTTGCACTCTAAACGCCATCGGAGGTTAATTGCAGATTAACACATTGAAGCAGAATCGTAAATTGCGTGTAGCTGGTTATATTCCCTTCGCTGGATGGTTATTTTTTCCGTCAATCAGGCGTGTTTACCTAACTTGTGCCCAGATTAAAAAAAAAAAAGAAAAAGAAATAGTGTTGATTTTATCTTTCCTTGGTTTACGGCCACGGAACAAATTTTTATTTATTTATTATTTTTTTTTGGTGCAAATTCAACTTTCAACAGAAACGAGACACAGAAATTCATGGAAATCTGAGTTAGAAAAAAATGGATGAAATATGGAAGTAGATAATAAAACAAAACAAAAAAAGTATAAAGTTAATTAAGAAATGCGAGGGAAGTGTAGGAGGAAAGGGAGAAAGAAAAAG
>JAPQNM010000020.1:545274-565274 GCA_029783475.1 Metacarcinus magister
GTAAGAGGAAGAGGAATTGCATTAAGAGGAAGGGGAAAGAAGGTCTCGTGGTCCCCTGTACAATCAACTCACATGTCAGCACGCCTCTTCCTTCCTCTCCTCTCCTCTTCTTTCCTTCTCTTCCTCCTCCTCCTCTTTCCTCACTCTATGTAATTTCTCTTCACACATGTACAAGACACTTCTATGTAGTCCCTATGCTCTCTCTCTCTCTCTCTCTCTCTCTCTCTCTCTCTCTCTCTCTCTCTCTCTCTCTCTCTCTCTCTCTCTCTCTCTCTCTCTCTCTCGCTCTCTCGCACTATGCCTGTAAATGACCAGATAAGTGTTTTCAATATTCTTTTTCTCTCTATTTCTCTTCCTCTTCATTCTATTTCGCAAGTTTCAGCTTTTAATTAAGTTTTCAGTTATTGTTTGTTTCGTTTCGTTTTTGTTTTGTTTTTGATTTTGATTTGAAATTCGTAGTTGTGTTATTCTATTTTGTTTTGTTTTATTATTTTTTTTTCTCTCTCTCTCTCTCTATATATATATATCCTTCTTGCATGCCACCCTTCCTTTCTCTCTCTCTCTCTCTCTCTCTCTCTCTCTCTCTCTCTCTCTCTCTCTCTCTCTCTCTCTCTCTCTCTCTCTCTCTCTCTCTCTCTCTCTCTTCCCCTCTCACTTCTTGTATTTCCGTATTCTCTGCACTTCCCAAGGCTTCGTTCTTCAGACTTTGCTCATTCACTGCGTCTCTCTTCCCCCTCCTCTTTCTCCTCTTCCTCCTCTTCCTCTTCCTCCTCTTCCTCCTACTCATCCTCCTCTTCCTCCTCCTCTTCCTTTCTTCCTCCTCCTCCTCCTCATGGTTCTTTCTGTTAACAGTTTCCTTGGATTTTAGCGTTTCACCACCTGGGAAGAATTGTGGTCTGGTGTATATATAATCCTCTCCTCCTCCTCCTCCTCCTCCTCCTCCTCCTCCTCCTCTCCTCCTCCTCCTCCTCCTCTTCCTTCAGTTGTCTCGTCCTTATCCATCTCCTTTTCTCCTTCTTTTTCTATCAGTGAAGGCGGAATGTATCCAAAAACGCTGCGTCATTGTCCTAAGCTTCTTCGTTTGCATTCTTCTTCTGTTTTTACGATGGCATGAGTCACTCTATCAAGGAGGAAGAGAAAGAGGAGGAGGAGGAGGAGGAGGAGGAGGAAGAAGAAAAAAGAGAAATAGAAAGAGACGTAAAAAAGAAAGGAAAAAGATGAAGAACGATGAGGAAGAGGGAAAGACTGGACATGGACACACAAGAAGAGAAGTAGAAAAGGAGGAATAGGACATGAGAAGAAGAAGAGAAGAGGAGGATGAGATGGAGGAAGAAGGACGGAAGGCTCTTGGAGGGATGGCTGTAGGAAGGAAGTAAGGGAGGAAGGGAGGTAAGAAGGGAGGAAGGGATGAAGGGCTATTGGGAGGCTGAGAAGAGCAACTTAACCCACAGAATGACGTGGTTCTTCAGGAGTTATGGCCGCTGATACTCGGTGTGAGATGCGTACGTAATGCAGAGGCTGGTGGGGCGAGGAAGGAAGAGAGAGAGACAGACAGACAAACAAACACACACAGAGAGAGATAAAAAAAAGAGGAAAACAGGAGATCTAGTGCCCAAGTGGAAAGAGGAAAAGGCAAAACACATCCACTGGTCTGTTGGATCTTACGACGTTTGTTTCCTCTTAAAGGGGAAAAGTCCTCCCTCCCTCCGTCAGCAGGACCCAGTGGACGGCCAGGGTTCTCAAGGGGAAATTAGCCTTTTGTCCCCTGCAGCGTGTTATAATACTGTTGTAGCAAGGAATGAAGTCACGCAGGAGGAAAGGAACATTTGTTTAGTGTTGATATAGGAAACTTTGGTTATTATTAGTATTATCGTCATTATTACTATTATTATTATTATTACTGTTTCGTTAGTTGTTGTTGTTGTTATTGTTATTGTTGTTGTTGTAGAAGTTCCAGGAAATAACACACATATACATATACATACACATCCGAAAACATCGAAAGATTATAGCGTGTCATATTTCCTTGATTTATGAGCGAGACAGTCGTGATCATTCTCGATATGAACCTCACTGAAGACCCTCGGTTCCCCTTCTCCCATATACTTATTCCCCTCACTCTTCCTCCCTCCCTCCCATACCACCATTCCAATCTACTCCCTTTCCCTTCCTCTCTTCCTCCCTTCCCCTCTTCCTCTCTCGCGTCCCTTCCCTCTCCCATCCTTCCATTTCGCTCAGCTCATGATTTACGACAAATTGCGATTTTGTCTCGTATTTATCTTGGTGTGTCGCAACTGTTTTACGTTCCGAAGTGGCAAATTTATTTCGGGTCGGCTGAGAAACTGCGAAGGGGAAGAAGGAAAGAGAAGAGAGAGAGAAAGGGAATAATATGGATATAGAAAAAAGTGACGGAAGAATGTAATATTTGAAATTAGGGAGGAGGAACGAGAGAGAGAGAGAGAGAGAGAGAGAGAGAGAGAGAGAGAGAGAGAGAGAGAGAGAGAGAGAGAGAGAGAGAGAGAGAGAGAGAGAGAGAGAGAGATACAAATGATTTCTTACACATACAAATGCGTGTACTACTAAACCACTGACACCCATTGTAAAAGAAGAGAAAGAAAGAAAGAAAGAAAGAAAAAAAAAGCATTCCTCTTTGAAGTTTTATGCAGAATTCACAATAGCAATAAGAAGAAAAATAATAATAAATGGTAACAATAAACAATAACACACACACACACACACACACACACACACACACACACACACACACACACACACACACACACACACACACACACACACACACACACACACACACACACACACACACACACACACACACACACATCCAGGAAATTAATAAATCTTCCACCAAAGAATAAAAGAAGAAAATTTCCTTGAACTTACCTCGTGGTTTTCCTCAGACAAAAACAATTACCTTCGAGGAGGGACGAGTGGGCGTGGCTCTGAGTGGGCGTGGCCTTAACAATGCAAGTGGGTGTGGCGTGGGCGTGTCCCTAACTGGGCGAGGTATGACTATGAGTGGAAATGGGTGTGTGTGTTAAGTAGAGTGGGCGATGTTAATGTTCACAGTGGGCGTTGGTTTTGAGGGCGTGTGTCTGGCAGGGTGGTGGTGGCAGGGTGGTGGTGGCAGGGTGAGTTGGTATGGTACTGAGCCTCCTGCTGTGTAATAAGGAAGTATTAGTGACCACCACCACCACCACCACCACCACCACCACCACTACTACTACCACTACCACCACTGCCTCTCTTTTCACCACCACCATCACGAACAACATTAACAACATCCGGGACATAAATTAGAGAGAGAGAGAGAGAGAGAGAGAGAGAGAGAGAGAGAGAGAGAGAGAGAGAGAGAGAGAGAGAGAGAGAGAGAGAGAGAGAGTAGAAGAAAAGAGTCTAGCATTCATAAATTATAAAGTAAAACTATAATAGACTGCTTCAGGTTTCCACATCCTCAATACTGCGTACACAATTAATATAAATGCTTCGTTGGCTCGCTACGTTTCGTTTAGAATTTCATAATGTCACACACACGACCTTGCAATAGTGTACTGTGAATAAAAATGAATCTATGAATGAATAAATTAATAAAACGATCGAGGAGTGTCAATTGGATGCCAAGTGCAGACAAATTACATATCTGAAGTGCTCTCTCACCCTCTATCTATCTATCTATTTATCTATCTATCTATCTATCTATCTATCTATCTCATGCCCTCGCCTGTAGAATACTGAAAAAGATTGATAGAGGGAGAACTTTTGGTATGGACAGATAGACAGAAAGATCGATAGACATACAGACAGACAGAGAAACAGAGATAGACAGATATTAACGTTAACAAAATAGAGCTATTGAGTAACAATATAACAATTGCTCACAGTTCTGGTTTGATATTAGATTTGAGTTATATATTCGAGCACGCAATAACCAACCCAATACTAGTTGTGTTTCTATAAATGTATTCCTCGTCCTTGTATTCGTTTTCGTTTAAATCATTCCTATCCAAAAGCAAACATTTATCATACAAAATCGTACTATTGTTAACATTATTATTATCACTACTACTATTATTATTATTATTATTATTATTATTATTATTATTAGTAGTAGTAGTAGTAGTAGTAGTAGTAGTAGTAGTAGTAGTAGTAGTATAGTAGTAGTAGTATTTGTATATACATATTATTATTATTATTATTATTATTATTATTATTATTATTATTATTATTATTATTCGTACTTTTATTTACTCCCTGCCGTTACATATAACTACTCTTCCTCCTCTATACTTCCTCCCTTAACACCATTAGAATCAAACTCCTTTTAAAACCATCAAAAAGAGCATCGTAAAAGGAGACTTATGACTCCTCTCCTTCCTTAAACTATAAACAACGGGATTTTCAAAGTCACTCGTAACTTTTCCTTTAAGCTTGTATTTGGAGCACCGTTGGAAAGGCTTGTCACTCATTCTTCCATCTGGTAAAGTGTAGGAATGTGAGACTAAAGGTTCGTCGCCTCTTATTTATTTAAAGTCGATGCCAAGGTTTCTACAACGCATTCGGATGTTTAATGGTGTTCGTCTTTGTCTTGAATTATGTTTTCTATTTTTTTCTTCTCTCTCTCTCTCTCTCTCTCTCTCTCTCTCTCTCTCTCTCTCTCTCTCTCTCTCTCTCTCTCTCTCTCTCTCTCTCTCTCTCTCTCTCTCTCTCTCTCTCTCTCTCTCTCTCTCTCTCTCTCTCTTTTTAGACATTTATCATTTTAATTCTTATTTAGTGTTAGTCATATTATATATGTTTAGGGTAGTTCTTTTTATCTTCTTTAACTCATCTTTGGCTTTTATTTATTCTATCATTTGTATTTTTGTGTATTGTCACCTTGACTTTGTGATGTGACTGACTCACCCAGTCTGTTAAGCTGAATAACCATGTTGCATGAAAATAAATATATTATTATTATTATTATTATTACTCTCTCTCTCTCTCTCTCTTCTCTCTCTCTCTCTCTCTCTCTCTCTCTCTCTCTCTCTCTCTCTCTCTCTCTCTCTCTCTCTCTCTCTCTCTCTCTCTCTCTCTCTCTCTCTCTCTCTCTATCCTTTCATATATCTCCCCTTCTCTTCATTCCTTGACTTTTTTCATCAACTCCGGAAGAAAATTTATCGGCAAAGTTATTATCCTTTTTTTTAGGGGAGGAGGAGGAGGAGGAGGAGGAGGTGAAGTCTCGTCAGTTAATCGAATTTCAGTACATTTTATAGTTGTACTTATCCCGTTAGTGCATTATTTTCTTCCCATTACCAATAGTTAAGAGCGATCTGCTAATGGTGTATTTATATAAGACTGAAATTTGTCCTATTTATTTCCTCCTTCATTTATCTATTGCTTTTTTTTTATCGTTTTCTTTCCTTCAGCAACAATAACCTTGATTTAACTTTCACCTTCCTCATGGCTTCCTGTTAATTGTTGTTGGTAATTGAATTCTCTTGTTCGCTTCTTCTCATCCACTCCAACTCCCTCTCTCTCTCTTTCTCTTTCTCTCTCCCTCTCTTTCTCTCCCCTTCTCAATGCCTATCTTTCTACCGTTCCCTTCTGAGCCCTCTTCTTTACTTGTTTTCTTTCACACATGTTTGTTTCCTCTCCCCTCTCCGCGTTCTCTTATATAAAGGTCGAGGCCAATTTAGAAATACCTTACATATCAAAGCGCGTCCTTAGGCTTACACCCCCTCCCCCCCCTCCCCCCTCCCCCCCTTCCCCCCCTACACCCTGTCTCAAGCCTATGCCTCAACTTTCTTCCTCACCTCCCCTCCCTTTTCCCCTCACCTTTCCCTCCTCCTCCATGAAACTCTCTTTTGCCTACTTCTACACCCTCTCCTCCCCATCTTTCTCTCTTTTCTATATATATTTTTCTTCTTCTCTTCTTCTTCTTCGTCTTCTTCATGACTGACCATGACCACTCTTTGAACGTCTCTCCTCTCCTTTCTTCTTTCCGTCTTTCTTTCGCTTCCTCCTCCTCCTCCTCCTCCTCCTCCTCCTCTTCTTCTTCTTTTCTTTTCCCGGTTTTCTTTCCTTTTTCAGAACTTTCGTCCTCTTTATTGCCTCATTTTCATTTGTTTTACTTTCTTCTTCCTAGCAATTTCCAGTCTTGTCCCTGTTTTCCTGTTTTTCATTTTCTTCCTTTTGCATTCGTGCTGTTTTTTATATATATATATTTTTTTTTTTCCTTTCTCAGTCAAAATCGTTGCTTCCATTGTTATTATTTCTTCCTTTGTGAATCCTGCAGCGTCCTACAAGACCCTTTACCAATCCTTTTCGTGCTCAAAAGCCACATCTTTTTCTCCTACTTCCCTTCCCTTCCCTTCCCCTCCTTCCCTTCCCTCTTCTTGACCCTCTATTCCCCCTCCTCTTCTCTCCCTTGGTCTCTCACCCCACCTCCCTTTCCCCTTGTCCTCCTGCTCTCCCTTTCTCCCTTTCCCCTTTTCCCACCCTTCCTTCCTCTTCCATCTACTGGCACTTATTTATCTACTCTCTTTCCTTACATAAGACTCTCATTTCCCTTCTGCCTCACTATCAGTCCGTCTACTGGAGATAATTCAGGGAGAGAAACAGAGTGGAAGAGGAGAAGGAATAGAAGAGAGAGAGAGAGAGAGAGAGAGAGAGAGAGAGAGAGAGAGAGAGAGAGAGAGAGAGAGAGAGAGAGAGAGAGAGAGAGAGAGAGAGAGAGAGAGAGAGAGAAGAGAGAACACAGAACAGGAGTAGAAGAAAATAAGTTGAGAAATTAGGTAAGTTGTCTTTGTGTTCCGTCATATATCATGTTTATGGCCCGAGTGTGATGCATTTTTGATCGAGATGGTGGCGGTTTGTGGATTATGTGTGTGTGTATGTGGGTGTGTGTGTGTGTGTGTGTGTGTGGGTGTGTGTGTGTATGTGCGTGTGTGTGTGTGCGTGCGTTGGCTTTCATGTTAGGCACTCAGCAGTATGCGAGTCGCTGGTTCCGGGCGGTCATCCTCGAGTCTGCAACATCAAAGTTACTAACGAGTGTGACATTGCTCGTCCCTCCCTCACCCTCCCTCACCCCCCCCCTTAACCCCCTTAGCAACGAGCCTCCACCCTCTCCCTTCCCCTTAGCGAATTTCCTCTCCCAGCACCTCCCCTGACGCGTTCCTTTCCTCCACCCTCTTTCCCTTTACCAACAAGATCCCTCCGTCATCCCTCTGGTCACGACCCCCTAAAGAATGTCCTCCCTCCCCTTTCCTCCCCTCTCTCTTCCCCTTGCCTCCTTCCCCTAGTGGTGCATTCCCTCCCCAGGACACAAGGCAGCCCCAAGATCCCCTGTCTATGAATATATCTTTCCCTTCACTGTGTTTCCACTTCCATTTGATGTGTGCGAATATGCCGTTTGTCGCGTCCCTTCTGTGCCTTCTGTCCTGCACCTGAAGGGAGTTTATGGCCTTGTGTACCTGTGTGTTTGTTCCCTTGCCCTCGCGATCTACTTAACCTGACGATCTACCTTCCTGGGTGTAGAATATACTCTTAGTCTGTTCATCCATCTTCATCTACACATATTTTTTCTTCTTACTGCGGGGAATGAATGAATTTTTGATAGGTTTTCTTGTCCCATTTGTCAAAAAGATGCGGTAGGGTGTCTCCTAATGTGTATATCATTATGTAGAGTTTTATTTCTTATTTTTATGTGGTATGAATTTGTCTTGTCCACAAAGCTTACCTATGAATGCTTCGTTTATAAGAAATAATGTAATATGGTAAGTGTAAACTGTAATTAACAAGATTTTATAATAAACAGAAAAGTTTCACGTTAGACCAATATATTCTCTATCCTCCTTTACCTCCTCTGAACCCTCGCCACCACTCTAACCATCTCCACCTCCTCCACCTCACCTCAATTTCCTCTCCTCTCCACCACTCACCACTGACTCCTCCACCCAACTTGCCCCTCCTTTCACTGCACTGAATTTACCTGCCACTGAACTCCCAGATGCATGAATTACAGGTGTGTTACAGTGATTTAAGAGTATTTGATGTTACTCTACACAAATCCTGCTTAAACTGAGTGCTATCAAGCTGAACATCAGGTGTCCACTAACAAAACTAAAGGTTATATAAAATTCATGGCTTGATAAAAATAGATGAGTTGGGAAAAATAGTAGTTATATGTATGTTGTATTGTATTCCTTTGTATGAGGTAATTTATAAGAATGTATTGTATAAAGTTTGTGTGAAATTATTGCCTTTGCATTTATGTAGACTGTAAATGATTGGAATCAGAGTTATTTGATTTCTAATCCTAGCAAACAATGATTGAAGATATGGATAACTTTATCATTTAATATTCACGTCCAGTACAGTACACGTCCCTACCACATATACATGAGTAGACATTCAATAAAGTTAAAAGCAGTTACAACCATTTATTATTTACGTACAAACTTATTTACATATTTCTGCATCACTCTCTCTCTCTCTTTGCCCTCTTCCCCTTCTTCCCTTCTTCTCTTCTTCCCTTCATTTGAGAGAGTTAACAGACTGCCTTCACTCCTTCATACATTCATTCCTTCACACACTTTACTTTGTGGACTTAACACCCCTCTCTCTCTCCTCCCTCTTTCACCACCCTCTTTAAGCTCTCAGTACTCATCCCCTTACTCTCTCTCTCTCTCTCTCTCTCTCTCTCTCTCTCTCTCTCTCTCTCTCTCTCTCTCTCTCTCTCTCTCTCTCTCTCTCTCTCTCTCGTATGATAAAAAATGAGTCTGCTTATCCTTAGGGCAAGCTGGACCTTTAATTCCCAAACAGAGGCACGTGTCTAGAACGTGTCTAGAACCTGATACATGTTGGGCTGTCTCTCGCGCCTGTCAAATTAAGCGAAGGGAGGGAGAGATGCCCCAGGGAGGGAGGGAGGGAAGCAGGGAGGAGAGAGGGAGGAAATAAAGGGGAGGTTAGAGAGAGGGTGGGTGTTTAGTATTGCCTAAAAGATTTTATTTGGTCTAGTCGTGATGCGTGGATGTTGTTTTGTTTTTTTGTGGGTGTAGAGGTTGATTCCGTCCTTTATTTGACTTGAAATTAGTTTCTCTCTCTCTCTCTCTCTCTCTCTCTCTCTCTCTCTCTCTCTCTCTCTCTCTCTCTCTCTCTCTCTCTCTCTCTCTCTCTCTCTCTCGTCCCTCCACACTATTGTTTTATGTCCCTTCTGTGGTAGTATTATTTTCCTTCCCACATTTGTATCCTTCTACATATTTCCTCTCCCTCCCTTTCCCTATTCTTCCCTTTCTTTCCTTCCTCCCTTTCCCTATTCTACCTTTTTTTTCTTTCCCCCCCTTTCCCTCACTTCCGTTACGTTTCCTCCCACACATTTCCTTACATTCCATCATGCCTGCCTGCCTCTGTTTCCCCCTCCCCTATCTTTCTCTCTCTCTCTCTCTCTCTCTCTCTCTCTCTCTCTCTCTCTCTCTCTCTCTCTCTCTCCTCTCTCTCTCTCTCTCTCTCTCTCTCTCTCTCACGCACACGCACACACACACACACACACACACACATACACATCGTCCTTTCTCTTTTACTTCTCTTTCTCTCTCCCATTTTTATTTTTTTGTAAGGATCAGAACAGACCATTTCCTCTTCCGTGTGGTTTTGTATGTTCGAGTTTTTGTCCGTGTGTGTGTGTGTGTGTGTCTGTGTGGGTGTGTGTGTGTGTGTGTGTGTGTGTGGGTGTGGGTGTGTGTGTGTGTGTGTGTGTGTGGGTGTGGGTGTGTGTGTGTGTGTGCGCGCGCGTACGATCAATGTAGCGTGTCTGGATAACAATATTAAGTACCACTGATACCTAATGACTTTCGCTAACTTTGTTGTGGTTATGGAGCGAACAGAGGGGGAGGAGGAGGAGGAGGAGGAGGAGGAGGAGGAGGAGGAGGAGGAGGAGGAGGAGGAGGAGGAGGAGGAGGAGGAGGAGGAGGAGGAGGAGGAGGAGGAGGAGGAGGAGGACGACAGAGAAGGAGGACAGAGGAAGAACAAGGGCGAGGAGAGATGAATTAAGTATAAGGGAGGGAGGAAATGCTTACTCCTACATAAGGGACTGAGCCAATGTCACTGATACGAGGAACGGGAAGGCAGTCTAGGGTATACTAACGTGATGTAAAGGCAGAAGTACTCTTTTATTACACTGTGATAAGGGAAGTGGAGTGTGGTACTGGTATTATTATCAGTAGTTGTAGTTGTTGTTGTAGTAGTAGCAGTAGAAGTAATAGTAGTTGTAGTTGTAGTTGTAGTAGTAAGTCGTGTACTGCATCATCTTCATTGTATATAATCTTTATCATCATCTTCACCATTATTATCATTGTTATTATCATCCTTGTCCTTGCCTCGTTACTCTTTAACTTTCCATTGCATTTTTAAACCTTAAAGTGTACTAACCTTGTATTCCCTTGAAGTTCTATAATTTTCAACCCGTGTTAGTTATTGCATTCGTACTTTCAATTTTTTTCTACTCTCTTCTAACAAAACCTTAGTGTCCTCGCAGTCCGTTGAAGCCCAAAAGCATAGTGTTGTATATAAAAAAGTGTTACCTGTACTCACCGCAATTATTTAGCTTCGAGGTCAGAGGAACACAAAACTCATAGCTGTTGTGAACGCCAGTAATTTTTAAAGCCATTCTGGTAGGGTAGGACTCAAACCTTGGGTCACCGAAATTGGGGGAGACGGACTGTGCTAGTAAGCCATTCGTGTTTTTACATGTGCTAAAGCTATTTTGTATTTTTTTCTGTCTTTTTCTTGTCTCTTTCTCTCTCTGAAGGACGCTGAAAGACGAATGGTATTGAAGATTTGGTAAGATAATTCACAACACGGACAGATGGACAGATAGACAAAGAGACAGACAGATAGGCAGAGAGAGAGCCCAAAAAATGGTAAAGATTTTTTCTCCCCTTATGTGTGTGGCGGGAAAAGAAAAAGAAAACTGGAACAACAGAGAACGATGTGAGGTTGAGATATGTATTAGGTGGTGGTGGTGGTGGTGGTGGTGGTGGTGGTGGTGGTGGTGGTGGTGGTGGTGGTGGAGGTGGTGGTGGTGGTTGTGGAGGAGTGGAGTCAAATTGTCCATTTTTGTTGAGGGGATTAAGTATTCTTTTGATGTTTGTCAGTTTTCTGAAGTTAATTTAAGTTTCTTTTATGTATATATTTGATTTACTTTCATACACACACACACACACACACACACACACACACACACACACACACACACACACACACACACACACACACACACACACACACACACATTTAAAAAGCCTCAGAGAGAGAGAGAGAGAGAGAGAGAGAGAGAGAGAGAGAGAGAGAGAGAGAGAGAGAGAGAGAGAGAGAGAGAGAGAGAGAGAAAGAAAAAATATTAGAAGATGAAATGTTTAAATATATGAAAATGAAATTGGCTCACTATTTTTTCACTTTTTTGTTCATCTTTGCCTCACATTTTAGAGTATGTAAAACGACGCGTCATAAACTTTAATAGGCAATTACTAACACGGTCATGTGCGTGATTTATAACGCACACAAAACAGCCGTGACGTGTACGAGAACTTAAACCTCCTCATGATTTAGAGAGAGAGAGAGAGAGAGAGAGAGAGAGAGAGAGAGAGAGAGAGAGAGAGAGAGAGAGAGAGAGAGAGAGAGAGAGAGAGAGAGAGAGAGAGAGAGAGAGAGAATATAAGTAATAATAAAAAATGAAAGAAAGAAATGGCATAAAACAAATTACACCCAATAAATCTCTCTTAAATACAAGTTCAATTCGTGTTCGGTTCGATTCCTTCACCTTGGCAAGAAATACGGTTTTTTCTTTTTCTTTCTTTCTTTCTTTTCATTCATATATCGCTTCTTTGTGTTATATAGTCTCTCTTTCTCTCAGTTTTGTTTTATTTCTCACGTAGTAAGTCAAGAATCTCGTAAAATGTTTTGATCGGGTTGTTTCGTGTGGAATCTAAGTTAGGGTTATGTTCTCCTTCCTTATAAGTGCAGCTCGACGTGTAAGTGTGGCTGTAAAGGGCGAGGGAAACGGGGACTGGTGCTTTGAAGTGTGTTTAAAGGGATGGATTGTCTATAAATATAATGGTGTGTGTGTGTGTGTGTGTGTGTGTGTGTGTGTGTGTGTGTGTGTGTGTCTGTGTGTGTGTGTGTGTGTGTGTGTGTGTGTGGTTGCAGACAGGGTATATGTATGTATATGTGTATATATATTGTAATTCTTTTTTCGCGAGAGAATTCATTTAGAAAAGTTTACAGGAAAGTGGTGTTGGTTTTGTTAACTGTGTTGTATTAATTTTCAGGTAAATTTGAGTAAAAGGAAATATAACTGTACCAGATGTGTAAATGTTTTCTCTTTTGCGTGAGTGTTTATATTAATTTAGACTTAGACAAACGTGAATGATGGGATTAATCAGATGAAAAGATATAGTGCATGTGAAATGTAATCCTTCTTTTCAGTTATCATGAGAAAAATATATAGATGATGTTCATAATGATAGCAGTAATTAACAATAATAATACCCACTGAATGTCGCTTTTTTCTTAATGATATTCTGAAAAAAATGCAAACGAGATTTAACTCTGAATGCAACGCTGCTTCTACGATTTTTTTCTTCTTCTCTTTTTATTTACTTCTATATTTATTCTTATTTTATTCATTCATTTTTTTTTTTCTTTTTTGAACAATTAAAACAAGTAAAACGTATTGTATGAGTTTGGTATTTACAGTTTTATTTATTTATTTAATAGATTTTTTGCTACATTATCATACACTCGATCAGTTATTTGTGATTATTATTCTTCCTTTACATTCTTCACTTTTTTTTCCACTTCCCTGTTTCACAAAAGAATACGTATTTTTTACTTATTACCACACAAAGGATGTATATATTTTGCGTTTTACTTCCATGAACAGCAATTCCAGATTTTATTTTTCCTTTTAGAAGAATAATCATCATCGACAGATTTTCTTCTTCCTATTTTTTTCTTACATTTTCAACTATTTACAGTTCTTTTTTTCCCTTTCATTACTTTATGTTCTTTCCATGTCCTTCATTTATCCATCAAACCAAGCTTATTCATGTCGCCTTGTCCTACATCCTTCACCCTTCATGCAAATCCTTCCTGTATCCTTCGCCTCAGATGTCGCAATAGTTTTTCCTTGGTGTCCTTTGATGCGTTGAGTGTTATGCTGTAGTGGCATCCTTCTCTTGGTGCCAGTCAGGGTCTCAAAGGCATTTTATGAGGCCCTCCGACGCCCCCCTTTCCTCACCCTCTTCCTCCTTTTCTGTCTGGTATAGTTGTATCTTTCTTGTCTTCGCCTCTTCTTATCCCCTCTCATATATTTCCCTTTTTTTTCTTGAAGTGAATGGTAGAGTATCATATGTTGTCCTTTTTTGGTTTCCTATACGATATCTCTTTTCCCAATCGTTACCCTTTTTATCTTCGTGTTGTGTTTTGTGTGTGTAGCTCTCTCTGTCTCTCTTCTTCATCTTCTGCGTCTGTTCCCTTTTGTTTCTTTTGTGGTTACGCACTTCCTTGCTTCTCTTCTTGGCCTCTCTTTCCTTCCTCTTTTATTCTTGTTGCATCATACTTAAACAGTCCTTTCACGTCCTGTTTTCGTTCCTCCTTACCTCCTCCTTCTTCTCCTCCTCCTCCTCCTCCTCCTCCTCCTCCTCCTCCTCCTCCTCCTCCTCCTCCTCCTCCTCTTCCTGCATCTGCTTCTCTGCGAACACTCCGTGCTTCTCCTAAACCTGACGTGGTGCCATTCGTTGCCGGTGTGAGGGTTTTATGGCACCGGTGACTGTCATTGCGGTGTGGAGAACCCGCACCGCCGGCCACTGCGACGCCACCCTTAAAGTAGGACCCGACCAGGCAGGCAAGGCGTCCTCCGAGGGTGTACAAGGCTCACCCACACGTCCTCACGGTGGTAAAATATCTTGTGGTTTCCCCTTCTGTCATTTCTGTTATGTTGGTTATGTGGTAATTTTCTTTTTTTGTTTCTTATTGAAGTGTTCTGTTTGTTTATGAATGTAGTTTTTTCATCAATTTTTTTTTTTTTTTCCGTTATCAGTAGTTTTACCTTTTACTGTGATTTGTGGAGAAAATAAGTCACTATGAATTGTGGCAAATCATCACCTAACACTCGCCTACTTTTTATCATCTTATTCACCCTGAAATAACAACAGCAATGGACACCCTCTCAGTTAATCCAGAATACACAAGTCTTCTCTTATTCCGCAGATTTCAGGACCACGATGTAGATTTTGGTTTTCCTTTCATCTCAGACACTTTTTCAAACTCCCATTGACTCCTACTCTCACATTCCAGAGCTCTCTGTATAACTTCCTGTCCTTCCAAGCTCTTCATTGCTCTCCCGGAACTCCAGTGGTATTTTTAGTTCCCTTTTGGGGCTTGTCAGTGACCACAAACACGCCCCTTGACCCTCTGTTGTTTTTAGTATACTACTCCCTTACCTGAAATTAGCCATCTTGTCGCATAGCTGAGAGCAGATCACTTTTTTCTTCACTTGAATATACATGTCGCACTATTTCTCAAGTGATAAGGGTTCTTTAGCATGTGGGCGAGAGGGAGAGGCCTTTGAGTGGCTGTCGAGGTGCTACAAGGCTACTGGAAGGGCCGCTAGTGCCTGGAAGTGCCTGTAGGATGCTAAGGAGTGTATGGAACCAGAAATGTGTACCTGGAAATGCTGAGTGTTTCACGAGACGCCACCAAGTACTGTACAGGTTGTGTGTGTGTGTAGGTCTGTACAATTGTGTGTGAGTAGGTCAACGCTTCAGGCCAGGAGACTCATGTGATCAGTGAGGGAAGACGCGAGTAGCCTTTCCTCATAGGTGTAATGAAAGGTGAGACTCCTAAGGGCCTGTCTGGGAGGGAAAAGCCTGAGGTAATGAGGAAAAAACGAGAGCATGAGTTATAGAGAGAAATGTGAGGAGAGAAAGAGTGCACATGAGAAAAATAACACAAGGAAGGGAAAGAAGGAGAACTAACAAGTGAAGAGAATGTAAAGGAAAATAGAATAAAGCTGTGTTAAACGTATACAGAAATAGTTCATAATAATGCAGGTCAAGGAGATAAAGAAAACGAAAAAAGAAATACAGAGAGAAAAAAATAAAAGCAAGGGGGAGAGTTATGCAAGAAGCAGGAAAGAAAAAAAATAAATGGAAAAGAAGAAATGAAAAAAAAACAAATGCATAAACAGGAAGTATGAAAGTGTGACAAAACAATTCCAACATCAACATTCTCAAAAACCAAGAGCAGAGGATGATACAGTAAGATCACGGATTATTACAGTCCTACAGAGTGCCATAAACAGACTTAGAAGCACACATTCAGATGGATACAATTGATAAAGCGCCATCATCACCTCTATTGTAGTAGAATAGACATACTGTGCAACTGTGGACGGGAGAAAGGCTGTATTTAAGTGATATAGAAGAGGAGGAGGAGCTGAGGCAAAGGGAGAGAGGAATGGAGAATGGAGGAGTCATGAGCGAGGAGGAGGAGGAGGAGGAAGATGCGAGTGAGGAAGGCAGAGATGAAGGACGAGGAGGAAGTAGAGTGAGGAAGGTGGAAGGTGTTGGGGGAGTAAGGAAGGGAGGAAAGGAGGGAGAGGAGTAACAGATGGACGTCTGCGGTGAATAGAGGCGGCGGGCGTGGGCGGGCGTCAAGGAGAGAAGGGAGAAAGGAAAGAGTAATGAAGAGAAAGGAGAGGGAGCGAGGAATTTAGAAAAGGAATGGCAGTTGTGGTGTTTGATGGGGAAGGCAGGAAGGCAGGTTACGCCTCCATGGAAAGTCAAAGGAAGAGAGAGAGAGAGAGAGAGAGAGAGAGAGAGAGAGAGAGAGAGAGAGAGAGAGAGAGAGAGAGAGAGAGAGAGAGAGAGAGAGAGAGAGAGAGAGAGAGAGAGAGAGAGAGGTTAAAGTCAAGAACCAGAACAAAAGGAAGAAGGAAAGACTTCGAAAAAGGAGAAAAGAAAGAAAAAGGTTCCAGGAGGAGGAGGAGGAGGAGGAGGAGGAGGAGGAGGAGGAGGAGGAGGAGGAGGAGGAGGAGGAGGAGGAGGAGGAGGAGAAGGAGAGACACACCCACACACACACACACACACACACACACACACACACACACACACACACACACACACACACACACACACACACACACACACACTAAGGCACAGATGTGAGAGTGTCGAGGCGGCGAAGTGTAAGAATCGACGGAGCTCTTAATTGCAGTAATTTCCTGTTGTTTAATTAGGACACGCCGGGCTCAGGCTGCGACGGGCCGCTGTAATTGCTCGGCTTCACTATTTCCATCATTTCTCTATGTTCAGTAAACCTTATTTCAACGTCTCTTGGTGGTGGTGATGGTGGTGGTGGTAGGGATGGTGGTGGTGGTGATGGTGGTGGTGGTGATGGTGATGATGGTGATATAGAGCGCTCAAGGGGAGACAATGTTAATCAGACAGCGTTAAATGATGATTAAGATGATGGTGAGAGGAATCCTGATAATTATGATAAATGACAAAGGCCATATTTGCGAAAATGAAGGATGATGATGATGATAATGATGAAGTGTGATTGTCTCTAATTGCTCTCCATTCCAACTTGTTATTCACCCATAGAGGATAAAGGCAGAGGAGTTACTTTAGTTACCGTTGCAAGAAGACAATGGGTGAGGAAGACAAGGGAGAGGGTTGAGGGAAGGACGTGATGCCGTTATGTGACCCGTTTTTATAACAGTGTATGTCCGGGTGGCACAGAAGGGGACAGAGTGAACTTAATTAGAGATAAAGAAGCGGCAGCAGTGAGGGTGATAATGAGGTACTTTATATTGCATTAACAGTGAGAGAGAGAGAGAGAGAGAGAGAGAGAGAGAGAGAGAGAGAGAGAGAGAGAGAGAGAGAGAGAGAGAGAGAGAGAGAGAGAGAGAGAATGTTTTATAAAGCAAGAAACTTAAAAGATGTGAGATGAAAGAAATAATACAGAGTTTTAGTGCAATTGGTTTCATAATAAAATCTGAATAACAAAGATAAAGATATAAAAAAAAACACGCAGAGAAAGAATAACAACTCAAAAATGCATACAAGGAAAGTGCTGAGAACATGAAACAAAGAGAGATAATAATATAAAAAAAAACATGAATAATATAAAAACTGAATGCATTAACGAGGTGAAATTCTCTCACAGGAAACACAAGGAGGACAAATGATTCACCAAACGTTCATTTAAGAAGAAAGTAACAAAGGAAACGACACAAAAAAAACACCTTCTTCATCTAATCAACACGAATTTCCTTCAAACAAACTTTATTACCATTTTTCCAAACCGTCTCAAGTCCTGGAAAGATGAAGCAGCCTACATCTCCCTTTGTAGACACACAAAATTACCTTCCCCTCCTTTCTCTCCCTCCCGCCCACCTCCTCTCTTTCCCCTCACTTCCCTCCTCCTAGTAGATAAGTTAAGGACGTGTGGATGACCCTCTAGAGGCTAACCTGATACCATTATGATCATTACCGAAGAGGGAAGACACAGCTCAGTGGAGAAAAGGGAAAAGGGGACAAAGGAGGACTTTCACTCGAATTGGAAGGGAAAGGAAAAAAAAAGTTTGGGCAGGACAAGGGAAACAGGAGAGCATGGAAAGCAAGATAGTCAAGGGGCCCAAGGGAGAGGAAAGAACCGAGGGAGAGTGAAAAAGATAAGGGATAGGAGGAAGGGGAGAAGTGGGTCTTTGTGGAATCGGAGGCAGGGAAGAGAAGGAATGTAGAAAGGATAAAAATTAATAGAATTAGGCATAAAATAAAGAACTATTGGAAGGAGAAGGAAGGAAAGAAAGGAAGAAAGAGAATAGGAAGCTACTAGAAGAGGGAAGGAAGGGTAGAAAGGAAAGATAGAAGAAGCTAGGTAGAATTTTTGGCAAATAAACCAACGTAGTTAGAGAAAACGAGAGAGAAATAACGATAACCCAAGAATGGAGGAGAAGGAAGGAAAGTATGTGCAAGAAATAGGAAATAAAGGAAACCCAGAAGAAGGTTTGAAGGTAGAAGGAAGGAAAAAAAAAAATCAGAGAAGTGTTAACAAGGGGAAGATAACCTGTGGCGAAAAGAGGAAGTATAGGAAGAAGAAATAAGGGGAAGAGGGGAAGGAAAGAATGAATGAAGGTAGGAAGGAGGAGTAGGAAGTGTAAATGGACTTCCACCATTGAATATATTAGACTGAAAAGGAAAAGGGAGAGTGGAGGAAGACACTGATTGGACGATCTTCTCAAACAGTCGTCTTATTGGTTCGACTTGATTGCTTAACGAGGGATAAGGCTGTTTAATGGCCTCATTGGATTAGCGAAGGAATCCTGTCGCTATCCTTACACGGAACAAATATTTCAAACTGCAAACCACGTGACAGATTAGCAGAGGACTGTAATTATTCACCTGAGAGAGAGAGAGAGAGAGAGAGAGAGAGAGAGAGAGAGAGAGAGAGAGAGAGAGAGAGAGAGAGAGAGAGAGAGAGAGAGAGAGAGAGAGAGAGAGAGAGAGAATAAAGGGGAAATGGAAAGGGGAAGGGAAAGGGGAAGGGTGACGGCCAACACTTCAAACAAATGCTAATAACAAAACTTTCAGACGAGAATGTGTTCGTAATTAAGTCATTCGAGCAAGAAAACGTTCGAATTAAGCAAGTTCCGAAGGCAGTGTTCATTAATAAGGAAACTTTAAGTGAAGGAGTGAAGGAGGGACAGACGGAAAGAAGGGAAGAAGGAAAGAAGGAAGGAGGGAAAGCGAGAGTTTCTGTATGGATGGAAGGAAGGGTGTTGAAAGAGGGGGAGAAAGAGAAAGATAGAAAGAAGGAAGGAAGGAAAGTAAAGGAAGTGAGGGAGGAAGGGAATTGCATAGTGAGAAAAAGAGAAAAATATAACTGTAAAGGACGTGGAGGGAAGGAAAGGGAGGAAAGGTAACACTAGGTTTTGGCGTTAAAGGAAGGAAGAGGAAGGAAAAGGAAACTATATAAAGAAAAAACTAAACAAGAAAATGTGTTGTAAATAAAAACTAAAGTAATAAATCAGACACAAAATATGGAAGGTTAATGCGAGAATTGACAATATGGAAGGAATATATAAAGAGACAAAGGTGATGAATGGTAGGGAGGTAAGCCTTAGGAAAGTCTGTCAGCAGGGGAACTCAGCAGACAAGTTACAAGCAGACAAAGTTGTGGTACTCTAAAGTTAGCTTGCATGGCAGGTGAGGCGAAGCAGGCACGTTGGGAGGCCGCGTGAGGTGAGTTAGACTTGGTTAGGAACAAAGTTTTAATAACGACACTGAACCTCTCAGTCCAGCGAACGTAAGGCTGAATATCCCGCCGCTGCCACCAATTTGTGAAGTGGTCAGGGAGATATGGCATAAGACTAACATGTGGTGGAAGTGTATGTGTATGTGTGTGTGTACAAAAAAAAGATAGAACGTATACAATATATTAATTTTTAGCATCATGATCTCAACCTCATGACTGCCTTACACTGTCTCTCTGTCTATCTTTCCCTGTCAGTCAGTCTCTCTCTCGTGATGGATGGACACAGTTCAGGAAGCGAGAATTGACTGTCACATTTACAGAAACATCGAAGTGTCTCTCTTTACACCCGACTGCGAGGCTGCCATTACACAGGAGACACTGCACATCGACTCCCATAAACACCAGCGTCCCGGGAGCCTATTCAGACGCATAGACCAGAAACGCTGCCGTAATATCAATAAACACAAGAGGTGCAGGTAAACGGTGGAGAGAATTTTATCAGGCGTCCACAATACCACGGGTCCGGACCACAGCGGGCGGTACGAAGGAGCACTATTGGTATACTGCATATTGGTCCTCGACATCCGTGGAAATTAACTCCTTTTTTGTACTCTCTTTCTCTCTCTTTCTCTCTCCCTCTCACTTTCTCTCTCACAACTTCCCCAGCTGGGAGTTCCGTGTCC
>JAPQNM010000020.1:570274-577774 GCA_029783475.1 Metacarcinus magister
ACTGAGTAGAGGAGGGTGAATGGAGGATGACGAGAGAGAGAGAGAGAGAGAGAGAGAGAGAGAGAGAGAGAGAGAGAGAGAGAGAGAGAGAGAGAGAGAGAGAGAGAGAGAGAGAGAGAGAGAGAGAGAGAGAGAGAGAGAGAGAAGAGAGAGAGAGAGAGAGAAAAGTAGGAAAAGAACACAATTACTTTATATAAAAAAAAAATTCCCATCCTACCATTGCACCTTTATCCTAACACACCTGAGTTAAGTCTCTCTTTTTTTTTATCAACATTTAACCCTTTGTGGTCGATGCATTGATTCTCCATAAATGACACAGATGATCACAATATTTACTGACGACAATTATGGATAAAACTATAGAGTGTAGTTTTGGTTCCACCGCTGATAAAAAAAAATAATACATATAAATTTTTTCCCATTGGTCATTCTGAAGGGTTATGAGTCTATGTATGTTTATCAGTAGTCCATATGTATGTGTGTGTGTGTGGGTGTGTGTGTGTGTGTGTGTGTGTGTGTGTGTGTGTGTGTGTGTGTGTGTGTGTGTGTGTGTGTGTGTGTGTGTGTGTGTGTACGTGACCTTGTGTGAGTTAGGCTATCGACAAGAGGATAATAATACAAAAAAAGAAAAAAAACGTTAATCGCATTATATTATGAGGTACAGTTTTGCAATAATGATAATCGGTGTGTCGGATATTCTATAATAATTACGATGACGGCTCAAAGTGGAATAAACACCGTTGATGGAAATTATCCCTAAATTACCTCAATAATCAATCAAGTAGTCGCAAAATAACGCCATTTATCCAACCTTCCCAAATCGTTAGCAGTATCAAAAAAAAAAAAAAAGAAGAAGAAATATTTTTTGTATTTCTCTTTCTCTTTCTTTTCCTCGCGCAAGAAAACAATGACTTACCAAGAACACGTCGCTTGGCTGCTTTTCCTCCTCGAGTTGGCTGGAAATGAGCTAGACACGCCAAGAAATGATTCCCTAACAAAAGATTCTCCTCCACAATAGAGAGGCTGACGGAGTGATAACCGGGCGCTCTTTTAAGCTGTGCAGAGAGAGGGTAGAAAAAATACATATGGAGATGCATAAAAAGTGAAGGATGGGGGAATGGGTGATGAAATGGATGGTAGGAAAGGGGAAAAACGGAAAAAATATTAGAGGGTTCAGTTTTTTTCGTTTTGTTTTTATGATTGAAGACAGAAAGAACGAGAGAGAGAGAGAGAGAGAGAGAGAGAGAGAGAGAGAGAGAGAGAGAGAGAGAGAGAGAGAGAGAGAGAGAGAGAGAGAGAGAGAAAGAGAGACACACATACTCTCTCTCTCTCCCTCTCTGCGTCCCCTCTCTCCCTCTCATCACCCTGCTTCCCCTCGCCCCCCTTTCACCCCATTGCACCTCTCGCCACCTGAGCTAATTTGGTGAACAGCGCAGGTGACCTAAATGAGTCCAGAGTAATTATAGAATATTCACCTAATTATAGTAAAAATATAGTAAAAATTGGGTAGACTATACTCATAAGACATTGTTATTATATTCATTATCCCTATTGCATGTTGTAGTAGTAGTAGTAGTAGTAGTAGTAGTAGTAGTAGTAGTAGTAGTAGTGGGAGTAGTAGTAGTAGAAGGAAAACAGTGCCATTTATATCATTCCTTGCCATACATTTACACACACATACTAAGAGGTTTATCAAATTTTCCTTTTCGTATCGCCTGTATGCTCATTAGAATTTTCCATTAGTCAGCGCTCCTTTCTCTCATTAACTCGAACCAAGATCTAATTACGAGCGAACACTCCACTACACCTCTGTTCCTCATCCTTTTTTTTCCCTGCTGCACCTACGTTGTGTAGTAATCTTCGTGACGTAAAGAAAAAAAAGTTCACTTGTATTTTTTTCCCTTTTTTTTCCCCCCGTGATTAAGTATGTATTTATATCCAACAGGTTATTGGACTTATTTCCGTGATGTTTATAATTTATTCGTACCTCTCATTATAACTTAATCTTGTCTAGGAGTAATTATATAGTGTTTTAACCTCACAAAGTCTAGGAGTATGATCATAGGTATCATCTCCACATATAATTAATTAAACGTTTCTAAGGGAATGACTACTATTTTTTTTCTCTGACCTTGTTTAGAAGTGTGGAATTTCATTTTTTTTGTTATACTGTTTAGTTTAGAAATTTATCATTATTTTTTGGTGTAATAGTTTTTTTATGTGCTTCCTCATTGTACACCTGTGTCCGCCTTACCTGTCTCTGTGACGCCCAGGTATTAATTAGCAAGCACGTGTCTCAGGGAGGTGTGGGAGGGCCGCTGCCTCACCACCTCTGCCAACACCTGGTGCTATGTTCTGTTTGTTGCCTCTGTTTATTTATTAATTTATTCTATTATATTGTCCACCTCCTGCTCTTCCTTATCTTCTTCTCTTTCTTATTATTGTTTTTTGTACTCTATGTCCTTTACATTCTCTTTTTTTTTTCTTTCGCTTCCTCTCGTTTGGTGGTTACTGATGGTTTTGAAATTTTATCAGACGCATTTTGTTTCACCTAGTGTGTGTGTGTGTGTGTGTGTGTGTGTGTGTGTGTGTGTGTGTGTGTGTGTGTGTGTGTGTGTGTGTGTGTGTGTGTGTGTGTGTGTGTATCGACAGAGTATAGGATGAAAGGAAATATATTTTTTTTTTTCTGTTATTATTTTCCTCTACTCTTTTGTTCCCATGGCGTAACTATCAAATAAAAGTAATTGGTATAAACAGACAGAGGCACGCCCGTCCGTCCAGCGGTGCGGATGTTGAAATGCGAAAACATACCGGCGTGGAAAACATAGGTACACACATGAAATAATTATGGAAGTGCACGTGCGTAGGTGTAAATGCAGAAACAGGAAACATTGTGGCGTTCGTTAAAAAAAAAAATAAATAAAAAATGTAAAAATGGTTGAACTTTTTAAAATAATCTAATCAACCTTAGTATTATAAAAAAAAAAAGTATTAAAAAAAACATTGAAATTTGTGGAATAGTAAAAGTGTTAACGACTGACCCGTGAGGCATACAGACATACATACATACATACATACAGACAGACAGACAGACAAATAGACAGGTGCTGAAAACGGCACTTAATCGTGAGTGCCTAAGTTAAGGGGAGATGAGTGAGGGGAGAGGCAGCCACACAGGCACTAATGAGGCACTGCTGCAGACAGTGCCAGTGAGTCTCGGTTTATAGTGACATGCAGTGGTCACCGCCCTGCACCTCCTCCTTCTCCCTACATCCTTCCTCCTCCCTCCTCCTTCCTCCCTCCTCCGTTTCTCTCTAGCTTCCCATCTGCAACTGGGAGGGAAAGGGGATTCGTGGGGGGTTAATGGCTTTTAGGGAGGAGGAGGAGGAGGAAGAGGAGGAGGAGGAGGAGGAGGAGGAAAGGGTGGATGGAGTGTTGAAGTCTGTCCTGATAACTATGTTGAATCAGGGTGAATGAAAACTTGCATAACATTAATACTTAATAACTAAAACCAAACACGAGCTGACAAGCCAGTTTCAACGCCGCTGATAAGGACGAATGAACGATCCTGATAACACAAGCGGGAAAAAAAAAAACCCAACATAACTTTCTGGAATTTCACTCAAACAAAGGAAACGCATCATTTATGTATCATGACACCACTACAATACACTCTGGTACACCCCCATACCTTCCCCTTAGACAACATACCTATCATCTACCCTTCCCTCCCTCACTCTCCCTTAGGCGTTCTCTCCCTACACTCTTCCCTTCCCTTCTTCCCACCTCATTATCTCCTTCGTCACCGTCAAGCAGGTGTCTCAGTCATCGTAGGTGCACATTACACCCTCGTACCTATGGGTGCTCCCCCCTAATCAGCAGATGACTTAATACCTGGAGTGCTCCTTTACCTGCTGATTAACTCACCACGTGACCCCAAAGGTAATTAAAGGTGTTCTTCCTCTCGCTTCTCAGATCCGGTCGTAAGTTATGTTGTGATGGCCGAGAGGGAGAGAGAGAGGGAGAGTAAGTGATGAAAGAGAGAGAGAGAGCGAGAGAGAGAGAGAGAGAGAGAGAGAGAGAGAGAGAGAGAGAGAGAGAGAGAGAGAGAAAAAAAAAATACAAAAAAATAAGAAAGAGAGAGAACTTGGGTGATTTCTATTTAAATGGTTTAATATTCATGTCATTTCTGTTTTATTTTATGCCGTAAATCACTTATATTCAAAGCGTTTTCCATTTAATCTGCTTTTTTTTTCTCTCCTCCCTCGTCTCTCTACTTTACCTTTCACTCCTCCACTTCCTTTTCCATTCCCCTCTTCACTTGTGCAATATCCATCATTCTCCACTCGTTCTTTATTTTTCTTTTCCTTACTAACTCCTCTTTAGGTTAATTAGTTTGGTTGATGTTGAAGGTCGTATTTTTATCTCCTAAGGTATTACAGGTTAATAGCTAATTCCACCATGAATGAGAGAGAGAGAGAGAGAGAGAGAGAGAGAGAGAGAGAGAGAGAGAGAGAGAGAGAGAGAGAGAGAGAGAGAATGACAGGCTAGTGGTAAGTTGTATCTGCCTGTCAGCTTGTCTGTCTGTCTCTCCCTCTACTCTGCCACCCTTCAGTCCAGCGGGGGGAACGGCGCCCCCTACAACTCCACCCCAGGAAATCTTCGATAGAATCAACATTAAAAGCACATTAGTTTACGCTCCCCCGATGCTCCCATTTTCATTATATATCAATTACATTTGTTCGTCGGATCAACGTGAATCCTATGTGACTGTTTTCCTCCATAACTCACCGTAATCAGTGTTATCTTTCCTCCCCTCCCCTTTCCCCTTTTACTCCCCCTTTCCCCCCTTTCCTCCCCTCCTCCCCTTGACCATCACGCGGGGGGGAGGGTCATTAAGCCCAGCCTGACCCATAACCAGAACCGTAATTACAGACTCCGCTTACCTGTGGCCAATCGTTTCGTGTGTAATTTCAAAAGCTGATTCCAGGGAAAAAAAATGTATAATGTTTGTATATTATTGTTGGGTCGTCGCTTTGTGTTTTGGGTTCAGTGGTACATTAAGAGGATTACTGAAGCATCTTTGCAGGCTGAAGGTGAGTGAGTTGTGCTGCGCCAAGGCTGCCTCTCTCTGTCTGACCCTTGTGGAATCTGGGGTTTTATAATGATATATTCTTGTGTGTGTGTGTGTGTGTGTGTGTGTGTGTGTGTGTGTGTGTGTGTCTGTGTGTGTGTGTGTGTGTGTGTGTGTGTGTGTCTGTGTGTGTGTGTGTGTGTCTGTGTGTGTGTGTGTGTGTGTGTGTGTGTGTGTGTCTGTGTCTGTGTCTGTGTCTGTGTCTGTGTCTGTGTCTGTGTCTGTGTCTGTGTCTGTGTCTGTCTGTGTCTGTGTCTGTGTGTGTGTGTGTGTGTGTGTGTGTGTGTGTGTGTGTAATCTTTTATATTCATGAGGAACAGTAATGAAAATTTTATTCTTTTATGAAATTTCACCACCAAAAAAGTAGGAATGTAAGACAGGTTGAATAATGTCGATGCAATACATTGTGTAATATATTCAAATTGAGTATATTTACTTTTAATAGAGTTCCACTTGTGCTGGACTTCCTCGCGCTCTGCCTCTGCTGTAATTTGTAGTGCATTAAAACTTTTCAGGTCATCTCTTTACAGGAAGCCCATTTGCATAACTAACTTTTTATTCCCTCCGCAGGTAAAATAGCCCAGCGAGTGGCCCCGAGAAGCACCTGCTCACACCTGCACGGTGAGCTTACCTGTCTACCTTTCTAATTAACACGAGACACCTGTTGGGCTGCCCTTTCAGGCTTTAACATAAATCTGCATTAAGTCATGTTTTTTTTATATATATTTTTGTCATGTCTTACTTGTCGGATATGTTGAGAAGCTGCTTAATTTCGTTGGTTAGGAGGATGGTGTGTGTGTGTGTGTGTGTGTGTGTGTGTGTGTGTGTGTGTGTGTGTGTGTGTGTGTGTGTGTGTGTGTGTGTGTGTGTGTGTGTGTGTGGTAAAGGGGTAGAGAAGGGATGTCGCCCCTTTCCGCATACATAACCTGTTTCGTGTTAAAATGAAGGAACTCTATCGGTGAGGATCGAGGATGCCTGGAAAAGATTAGTCTGATTGCATGTTGTGTCAGATTGCCAATTGGATTTCGAGTTTTCTCATGCATATATTCTGTTTTTTGGCGCGAGGAGATTTGCAAGAAGATTTTAGTGCCTGAATTAAAACAAAATAAAAACAGATAAGATAGTAGTAGTGGTAATAGTAGTAGTAGTAATAATAGTAATTGCCGTTTTAGTTATAGAAAAAAAAAATATTATAACGTTACACCAATGACATTTAAATTTATCTAGAACAAAAAATAATTGCCGAATTAAATAATTTCTACATAAATTGCTGTATCGAAAATGTGTGTTCGTGTCGGCATTTACATATGACTTTGTTTTATCGTTACTTTTTGACATTGTTATCTTTGTTATCTTGAAGTATATAATGTTATAATGCTTTGCCATGACGGCTTGTGTTATTTCCTCGGGGATTAAAAAATAAATGGAAAAGGAGGAAACTGAAACGGAAGAGAGAGAGAGAGAGAGAGAGAGAGAGAGAGAGAGAGAGAGAGAGAGAGAGAGAGAGAGAGAGAGGGAGAGGGAGAGAGAGAGAGAGAGAGTAAGAAAGAGTATACCTCGTTTCTTTATTTCTCTCTCTCAGATAATTTGAGAAATGCATGCACCAGGAACCTAATTCAACACAAAGAAATATGACAAAGCGAAAAGAAAAAAGAAAACTGGAAGAGGAGGAGCGAAAGAAAGGATGATAATGAGGAAAAGGAAGAACTGCAAGATGAGATACAACTGAAAAAAAATAATTTAATATAATGTCAACTCTAGATAACAGAGCAAGAAGAGTGAAATGACAAGATATAATGACAAGTAAAAGAGAGAAAGAAAAGAGGAGATGAAAGATGAGAAAAAGATGAGAGTTTCTAAGGGTTGAAGGGTTTAGGAATGAGGGTTAATGATGCCTATATATCATGAGGTAAATTCATGAGTAACTAAATCATCTACTCATTTTGTATTCAGTAAAAGTAGATGATAAGGAAGTCTGCGAGATTTTACCCATTTCATCTCCTTCCTTCTCTGCGAATCTCCTCCTCTACTTCCTCCTCCTCTACTTCCTCCTCCTCTTCCTCCTCCTCCTCTTCCTCTGCTTATGCGCCATGATGGAAATGTAAACAGTATATTTTTTTTCCTAGTACCGTTTTCCTTAATGCATCTGCTAATGGAAAGTGTAGTTGAAATGTTTGTTATAATGAGAATCAGTAGTTAAATGAATTGCTTTATAACACACACACACACACACACACACACACACACACACACACACACACACACACACACACACACACACACACACACACACACACGTCAACGTTTGCCCAATTCAACCCTCCTTTACTTCCTCTACCGCTTCTCTCTCTATTTTTTGTGTTATG
>JAPQNM010000020.1:582774-585274 GCA_029783475.1 Metacarcinus magister
GTGAGAGTGAGAGTTTGAGAGTGAGGGAGAGAAAAAAAAAGTGAAGATGGAGGAAAGTAAGGAAATTGAGCGTCGTAAGATACTGGCACTCTGCAAAATTGACACTCAAACACTCATACATTATCCTTGGCACCAGCACTCTAATCATAACATTCCACCTTCAAGATACTGTATACTTAGTGGGTTCTTACTCTCTCGCTCTCCCTTACTTTCGCATTCTTTTCCACTGAACACGTAGTAATTTCCGCCCTAATTTATCCTAACACCCTTTACTTATATACCTAATGTTGTTTCAGCTATATTTGCAATTCTGGTTAGTCGTTGAATTTACTTACTGATAACATGTATGTGTGTGTGTGTGTGTTTTTTTTTTTCTTTTTTTTCTGGCACCAGGTAGCGTGGCACTGCTTGAGGCTCTTGTACTATTTTCTTTTCTTTCTTTTTTAAGCCGTAACTCACTGACGACATGGCGTGTTATCACCTGTCTCCTCTTCTTTCACTCCTCCCCAGGTATCCTTACACACCTCTATATTTAGACAGCGAAGGAAGATACAGTTCCTCTCCCCTCCTTCCCTTCCTCTTCGCGCCCTTCCTTCCTTTTTTTATATTTTCTCCTCTCTCTCTCTCGCTTTCTCTCGGTCTCTCCTTCCTCCGCTTCTCTCATTTCCTTCTCCCCACGGCAGAAACCCTTTTTGCAAACCAAGTTGAGGAAATTCAACACTCACCACCTGTATTCCCAACACTCGCAAAGCTATTCCCACCACAGCCTCCAACACCCACTTAATTACATCATCTCGCTCACAAACTCGTCCTCTTATCCAATTGCTCTCAAAGGCACAATGATACACTCTCTCACACACACATAGACACACACACACACACACACACACACACACACACACACACACACACACACACACACACACACACACACACACACATACACACACACACACACACACACACACATACACACATGAGGGAGTATATATCACCTGGGAACAATGGCAGAGAAGAAATATGACGTAATGGAATGGATGGCTGTCGAAACACATAAGAGAAAACGAGAAGTAAGCCGTCATGGAATCTGAGAACACATCCTGTTTTTTAGCGTAAATGTAGATGAAAAAATAGCAAAAACATTTTATTTGTAAATGCGGACAAAAGATTAATATTAAGTGACATAATTGTGGTTTTTGAATTACGTAAATAAGTATAATGGTGAAAATATGAAGATGAGTGTTATAAACTTTTGCACGGTTCTTTTTCTTGTTAATAAATGCGCTGCGTCAAGTGGGTAACATATTAAACAAAAGAGCATCGTTCAGCATGTCGTCCATTTATCAACTTTTCGTACTCCAGAAGATGAAGACTCGAGTAGAAAATTATGGGACACTACAACTTAACATTTACCAAACAAAATTTACAAGAAAATGCAAAACACGATGATAAATCCTTAAATATATGCAACGACTTGAAACTTAGGAAGCAGTTGTGGTAATAAAACTACTAACCTTTTTGGAACGACTACTAGAATTATGGAAATCACAGACAACTTGATAATTCTTGCAAGTTTGGTAACCACGGAAAAGAATGAGGGAGTGAGGCTTGGCTTGGGTGGGAGGGTGGCTGGGAAGGGTGAGGGGAAGGGAGGGGAAGGGAAGGGGAGTGAATGACAGGATGAGAGGGGAATGGATTGAAGGGATGGACGTTGTGGGGTTGTGGGGGAAATTTTTGTTAGGGATGAAGGGTAAGAAGTGTTTTTGGATATTAAAAGAGAAAAGGAAATGAATATAAGTAGCAAAATGTATGGATAGACATGCGTTACTTGAATGAAAGGATGAATAACTATATAATAAGACGTGGAATAACGTTGAATAATGTGGATACATATACGTGAATTCCTTTGGTGGATAAATATATGATAAAGGACATGAGAAAACAGTAACAAAAACAACAGCAACATCTACGAACACAAACACAACAACAACAGTAACAACATCAAACCACTTAGAACTTTTTCCCCAAACTTATGCGCAAGTATCATTCTGTGCGCGTGTTTGGAGACTGCTTGCGTTGCCTTTATTTAGTTTATTTAGACTTTGAGCCGCCAGAGGGGAGGAGACTCATTACGTAGGACGATGTGAGGCTCTTCTACAGATCGTGTTTACATAGTCCTCACCCTCCTTTGTGACCGCCGAAGGGGACGAGTCTAGGAGAGCCTGTTTGATGGGGTAGCTTGGCGGCTTCCCATAAACGCCTGAGATTGTTGCTGTAGGCGGTGTGGGTATGTGTGCAGATGTGGACGTGTGATGTGGGTGTTAATTCCATTCCTTAGCCACTACTCTTGTATTATATATGTTTAGTGTATGTTATATTGAGGTTTGGTTAAGTTACTTTCATCTATGCTGTTTTGTATTCACACCTGTTTATAGTTGTCCTTCCCAGGTGGAGTCATTTACCTGGATGTAGAGTAGTGAGGATGCATCAATGATTTTCT
>JAPQNM010000020.1:587774-595274 GCA_029783475.1 Metacarcinus magister
CATAAAAGCCTTTCCACCTCACGACAACACCCACCAGACAGGTTGACATAGTACCTCCATATACCTCTATAATGCCTCTACCTTACACCACCTGCACCTCACTCCAATTTAGACTCACCTAACACACCTCATCTTACATATTATAACACGCAAGTGCATTCTAGAGACTCCCCTTTCATTCTCCACTCCCAGAACTTCTCATAAACTTCATTCTCTGTATTTTATCTCATCCCCTTCTACACCCACCACGCCCCAAAGCAAGCAACTCCCTTAGAAGTGGATTTTTTTTTACACATTGACGCCCCACTAAGCTTCCTCACCCTGCGTGGTAATTACAAAGCTTCAAGGCACTTCACATGTTCTCGTGCTGTTGTTTTTCTCCCATTATCCTCAGTGGACCCTCCTTGTCTTTGATTCTGTGTAAGACTTGCGTTCCCTCAGGGTTGTTCTGTTGTTGTATTACATTTTTACCTCGCTTGCTGCTGCTGCCTTCCTTGTGTGTATTTGAGTCAGTGTTCAAATTATGTGAGAACCAACGAAACTTTTAACGTGGTGTGCCTTGGCTGCCTGTGGGTCTTAAGCTTCAACAGTTATAGTCAGTCCATTTATGAGTCTTAAGAATAGATAAAAGTAACGATGGCAAAATTTCGCTCCATCAATAATAAACTTTCTTTGTATGCACTTGGACGAGGTGAGGTTGGAGTGAGAGATGGACAAGGTGCGAAGGACACTTGGGGGATTGAGTGACTGCTGGAAGGGGTGAAGGTGTGTGTGTTGGGGGTAGGGTGGAAGGGACGGCCATGGACAACAGTGGAAGGGTTAGGGTGGAGGAAGTTGAGGGACAGGGAATAAAGAGACGCTGGTGTAGAAGGGAAGAGAGGTGGTTTCAGCGTGTGTCTAGTGTGAAGTGTTGGGTTCAGGGAGTGAGCGTTGCATGTACAAACAATTATGTATGTGGAAAAAAGGAGAACCTGCCTGTTGTCGTGAGAGAGAGAGAGAGAGAGAGAGAGAGAGAGAGAGAGAGAGAGAGAGAGAGAGAGAGAGAGAGAGAGAGAGAGAGAGAGAGAGAGAGAATTATTTGCACCATTAATCAAAGGGAAGAAAATTAAATGACAGCCCTTTGTGTCGTGTGTAATTGTTTTATCCCAGACACCAGGTGATAATAGCTATTACCTCTCTGTACATCATCAAACCCTTCCGCCAGACAACCCTTTAGGCCCAAACGTCAGCGCCACCAGCAGGAGGCGATGACGAAGGGAACCAGAGAAGCAGGGGAGACAGGGGAACATTTTTACCTTGTCATGGGGCTATTTCTCACTCTGTTTTTTCCCCTTCCACTCCCCCTTTAAGCCCCCTTCCCCTTCCACGCCCCCTGCAGGATATAGAGGGGGGTGGAGCTCCCTCTTTTCCTGTGTGGGTGTGGACGAGAGACTTTGCTTCACTTCTGTTCTTTGTCTGTCCAATTACTGTCTCCTTCCGCACTTTCCCGTCAGTTATCCAGTTTCTTCTTATTCCAAAGCCCACTAGTCTCTTTCTTTCCCCCTTTCCTGTTTGTTTCCTCGCCTCTCTTTACTGTTGTCATTTCCCATCCGTTGACATTGTGTTTCTGAAGATATTTTTTTGTAATTTCAACTTATTTCTTTTGTTTTGAGTATCATTAACTTTTATTTTCTCTACTGTGTTTTTTTTTCTCGTATATCTACTTTTTTCCTTCCTGCATTCATTCTTCCTCCTTCCGTCTATCCATCCCTTCTTCTCTTCCCTTCCTTCCCTTCCTTCTTCGGCTTCCCTCGTTCCCTCCCTCCTTTCCTCCCTGCCTTTTCCTCCCATCTGTCACACTTACATTACTACTGCGTCACTTACGACAGCCCTAGTCACCCACCGTGGCACATTCTCTCCCTTTCTCTCTCTCTCTCTTTCTCTCTCTTTTTTTTTCTCTCTCTCTCTCTCTCTCATTCATATAGTTCTTATAGTCGTACTGCCTTGCTCTCGATTTGTTTGTCTGAGGGGAAAAGGAGAAGGCACAGAGGAGAGGAAAAAAATTGCCTCACTAAGGGTTGTGTCGGGGAGTGTGTGTGTGTGTGTTTGGGGGAAGGAGTATAGGATGTCAGAGTGGGAGTAAACACGGCTGTCTATACTATCTCTCTCTCTCTCTCTCTCTCTCTCTCTCTCTCTCTCTCTCTCTCTCTCTCTCTCTCTCTCTCTCTCTCTCTCTCTCTCGCTCGCTCTCTCGCTCTCTAAAATTAGCGCTATGGCAGGAAGTGGGAGGCGTCAAAGAAGCAGTTATGTTTATTTATCTATTTCCTTTTTTCTTCCCGCAATAATGTCGAGAGTCGCCGCTAGGGAGCTCTGGCGGGTGTTTGTGTCAAGGCTTAAGTGACACTCCTCCTCCCACCTCGTTCCCAGAGACACGACAGATTACAAGCCTCGGTGATTAATACATGAGAAACCCCAACACACACACACACACACACACACACACACACACACACACACACACACACACACACACACACACACACACACACACACACACACACACACACACACACAGCGCCGGTCATTCATCTCTGCGTAACACTCCACAATTCTCTGCTTCTCATAACCACCTTAATTAATACGCACATCATTTGCTAACTACCACCAATTGTAGTGGATGCAACACGTCTCCTCTCGCCGCAACTCATCACTGCTACACGTCCCTCATAACTCACACCTCCATGTCCTCCCACGACTTAATCACCTGTCTGGCTTTACCTGTTTAGTGGTAATTGCGTTTGCAGCGTCCTTGATTGTATTATTATCATTATTATTGAACAGGTATTTAAGACGGACTTTAATATTATTGTTGTCTGGAATTGTATAACTTTAATGTATTATAGAATTATCTCTCTCTCTTCTTCTTCTTCTATTCGATTTAAGGCAACGGTGAATACATAACAAATTACAGTATTACTTAAATGTCAATATAACGAAGTAATGTAATGTGTCACTGTAACGCATCGACACTAACACTCACCGTCGCACACACCCACAAACTGTCACCAAAATGATACTTTGTTGCTTTACGTAGCGGAAAAATAGTGAACATTCATCTATCTTAAGTGTTTCCATCCCTCTCTCCCTCCTTTCCTCCCTCCCTCTCTCCTTTCCTTCCCTCTTCCCTCCCTCTTCACTCCATCCATCCCAGCCTCCATAACTCCTCTCTCTTTCTCTTCTCTCTCTCTCTCTCCCTCTCACCACTCCCTTCCTCCCTCTCTCCCCTCCCACTACACTCCTCCACAATAATGATGCTATTTCCTGACGTAGAGAAGATATGGGGAAGAGGAGCAGGAAGGGGAGGGGTCAGTAGGTGAAAGGGAGATGGAAAGAGAAGGAGACGGTAGAGATAATGAAAAGGGTGAGAATGCAAATTAAGGAAGGGTCGTGATAAGCGAGTAGGAAGTACGGATATAAATGAGACAGAATAACGTTTAGAAGATAACAACTTAGATAAAATAATCAAATTAAAAAAAACAGACAGAGAAAAAGAGAGAGAAACAAAACGGACTCCCTTCTCTCATTCCAACAACAACAACAAAAAAAAACGAGAGAAAAAAAACTTACGTAAGCAGAAAATAAATAATAAAAACAAATAGAGAATCTGTAAGCAAGATAGATAGCAAGATAAGCAGAAAAATAACAACACAGGAATAGCGGTCTAGGGATACACATAGACGGACATACCAATAACTATACAATAAATCAGACCTGGGGACAAATAGCTTACATCCTGCTGCTCTGGGCTCTCGTAAGGAAATCACACGTACTTTATTATTGTCGTCTATTCAGTGTTGGAAATAGCTGCTGTGAGGAGGGAAGGGAAGGGGCGGGGCTGGGATGGCAAGGGGAAGGGGTCGTGAAGGGTGATGGAAGGGTGAGCGCCTCTCCCCCCTCTCCTCCCCTACACCTTGAGATATCCCACACGTTTACAGAAAGGCGTTAATGGAGTGGAGTTAAGAAAGTAATGTTGAAGGAGGAGTTTATGTTGAAAAGGGAAAGACTGGCAATCATTGAAAAGAGGAGGAGGAGGAGGAGGAGGAGGAGGAAGGATGCAGAAGACGAAGGAGTTTGAAGAGTGAATAGAAGATGGAGGGAGGAAGGAAGGGAATGAGAAGGAAGACAAGAAACACAGGTGTAAGAAAGGAACGATGGATTACTGTGTCAACACGAAGGGACGGGGAGAGAGAGAGAGAGAGAGAGAGAGAGAGAGAGAGAGAGAGAGAGAGAGAGAGAGAGAGAGAGAGAAAAGAGAAAGAGTTTGTATATGTCTGTCTGTCAGTCTGTGGAACGCTTCACTGGCAGAGAAAAATAGACCTACACTTATTGCTACATGTTGACGTTAATATAGATAGGCCTATGATAAAACACCCATCATACCCATCATTCACAAAACACAAATAGACTCCTCTCAGTGCACATGTAGTAAAAAAATAAAAAAAAAAAAAATCTATAAAAAAAACGAGAGCAGAAAAAAAAACCTAAAACGCATCAAATCCTAACATTCGTACATAATGACCTTCCTTCCTTTATTCTTTTATTTATGTGATTCCTACGCCAGCCTCCAGGGGTCCTCGGGTTAGTGTATACAATGGGGGGAGGGGGTGAAGGGGGTGGTGGTGGGGATTGGAGGGTCTTTGTGTGTTAGTCCCCCACGAGGCGCTGGTCACGGCGGCTCCTTGTTTGGTCTTGGAAAGCAAACAGGAGCAGCCAGCACAGCACGTCCAATGACTGCTTTATTCTCGCCACCCTCACAACCTTTCTCTGGGACCGACGCCCTCATCAAGGTTAGCTCTGTGTGCGTGTGTGTGTGTGTGTGTGTGTGTGTGTGTGTGTGTGTGTGTGTGTGTGTGTGTGTGTGTGTGTACAAGAGGGTGATTTAAATTTTCTCTTTCGCTTTCTATTTTTCTCTGGCTTTTTTTTTTCTCTCTCATTTACTATTTTGTATCTTTAACCTTTTTTGTTTTCTTTGTCTCTCTCTCTCTCTCCCCACTCATAGTTTTTCTTCATTTGAAGTTTCATAGTCAAGTGCTTGTGCATGTTGAGTTAAGTTAAGTTAAGTTAAGTTAATTATTCCTTTGTGATGTATCGTTTTATTCATTTATTCTTTGTTGTGTATTTTTTCTATAATATCTTTCCTGGATGAAAAGTCTCTACAAAGTTAGTTGTGTTTGTTTGTCTGTGTGTATGTGTGTGTGCATAAGGGTGATTTAACTAATCCTTTTTAGATCATATGTTTTTTCCCTTCGCCTCAGTTGTACGTTTATATATTTGCTTTCCGTTTCTCGTGGATAAGCTTTTATGTAGATAGATATGTAGGTGTGTCATGTAACATATGTATCGATGAAACTTTTATTTAGCAACGGTGTCAAACCCTTTTAACTCTTTTTTTTCTTTTCATTCCTTAATGCAAACGGAAATTGAAATATTTACATCTAACTTGTTCACTATCTACATTTTCCTTCCTATTCCCTTACTGTTTCGTGTCTGCCATTGCTTCTATTTACTTTACCTTTACACAGAGACACCCTCCACCTCCTGCGGCCACACTATCCCCATCCTTGATAACCCTTTTCTAAGGTATTCAGGCTTCGCCCCCCCCCTCTTCCACCTCTCACACGCCTCGTCCACGAAATCCCTCAAAGCAAGGGGAACATAGGTGTGTCCTTGTATGTATATGTGTGGTATTTTTCCCTTGTGCCAGATACGAGGGAAATCCTATTACATACACAGCTGATACTCTTCCCCTCACACTCCCCTCACACTCTACTACCCTCACACTCCCCTCACACTACCATCAACACTTCAGTCCTGCTGTTTTATCCTCTTCCTCTTCCGCTTTGAAAACAGCTAAACTACTACTACTACTACTACTACTACTACTACTACTACTACTACTACTACTACTACTACTACTCCCATACACATTCCTTCCCTCCATCATTTTTCACACTTTGTCACCGTTGCTTCCCCCTCCTCCTCCTCCTCCTCCTCCTCCTCCTCCTCCTCCTCCTCCTCCTCCTCCTCCTCCTCCTCCTCCTCCTCCTCCTCCTCCTCCTCCACCACGACACTCAGTCCTCGTCACCCACACCATTATTCCCACATACACTCAAGTACCACTATCATCACCGACAACGACAACACCATCACCACCACCATCACTACTAACAGATAGAGGCCATTCATGAAAATTGTGATGGCAGGAATATCATCATCATTATCATCATCATCATCATCATCATCATCATCATCATCATCATCATCATCATCATCATCATCATCATCATCATCATCATTTTCTTCACCACCACCACCACCACCACCACCTCCATTTGGTAAGAATAGGACCAGACAACCAAAGGAACCACAAATCACGTTAGTTGATTTATCTCCTGCCAGACGTGTGTGTGTGTGTGTGTGTGTGTGTGTGCGTGTGTGTGTGTGTGTGTGCGTGTGTGTGTGTGTGTGTGTGTGTGTGTGTGTGTGTGTGTGTGTGTGTGTGTGTGTGTGTGTGTGTGTGTGTCTTCATCCCCACAAACGTACAATACAAAAATATCACAATCTCCTTAATCTTTGTTGACATATTTAGTCGATCTTGTCTTCCTTTGTCTCGCCTTCCCATCTTCCTTGCTCCCTTCAGAGGTGCTTCCAGCCGGACGGACATAATCAGCCCCTGACAAACAAGGAGTATTGACAATCACACCAGCGACTCCCCAGAATATCAATCCTTCGCCCTTCTCTGTGGCAGCTGGTAGAGGCAGGGAGTGAGGAGGGGCAAGGACTGGGGTGGAGGAAAGGGGGGTGAGAGTTGGTGCTAGTGTGGTTGGGTGGAGGAGTGGTTGGTAGGTGCAGGATGGCGTGATGTGGGTGGTAGGGGCAAGGGGCGTGCTTATGGATGCAAGAGGGATTTAGGGAGTGTGTGGGTGGGTGGTATTTGGTTTCATCCTTTCCCCTTTACTCCTAAATTCGATGCAAGTTTCATTTTCTTCTATCATTTGGTCGTCTATTTTGGGTAATCGTATGTACATCTTCGTAAATATCTACCATCAACCAATCGCGTTGTTATTGCATATTTTACAAGGAGGAAGGATTAGTTATTTACAACACCGATGCAGTATGTAGAGAGGGATTAAGAAAACTTTAGATTATGTACATTTTGATCTCCTTTCTCTATTTATTTTTCATGTGATTTATAAGGAGAATTAGGAACACTGCTTTAAGTACAAACACACTTTGCTAAAACTTGGAATGGTTAGTGTATGAAAATGAAATAGTTATGCCACAAACCAGCGTAGGTGTGAGAGAGATGATGTGTGATGTGGCAGAGCTTGTGTTATGACGGCGGTGTGGTGAAAGGTTATGGTGGTGGTGGTGAAAGCTGTAAGACACTCTTTGTTGTGACAGGGATGATGTGTCGACGGAGGTGTGTAAGGGAGGAGGCGAGGCGGTGAAAGAGTGAAG
>JAPQNM010000020.1:600274-647774 GCA_029783475.1 Metacarcinus magister
GGAATGTGTTTAAAAATTGAGGTTAATGTTCGGTAGCTCCTCCCTCCAGCCATCCACCTGGAATCAGAGACACGCACCTTTCTTTCTCTACCTCTTCGTCTTCTTCCTTCCTCCTCCTCCTCCTCCCGTCTTCTCCCTGCATCACAGACGTCTGAGGTATTAGAAGACGAGGGGACACCGCCCTTACGACTCTCTTGCGATATTGGCCGGCGTTTGTGGCTCTTCTCCTCCTCTCTTACGGCATCAAGTTGTGGCTTATTTATTTATCCTTTGGAGAGTTGTGGACCCTTAGGGGGGGCAGGGTGTGGGGGAGACTCGCGACTTGGCCTGAGAGAATATAAACTCAAGCTTGGGTGAGTTTACGACGCTGTGGCTGCCTGTGAGATTATGTTGTCTTGTGTTTTCCTTGCTGGATCATGGAGTCTGCTTTTAATCAGGTTAGTTCCTTCCGTAATGGTGTTTTGATTGGATGTTGTGTGGTTTTTTTTCTTTCTTTCTTCTGTGTGTTTGTTTCTGGTGTTTGTGTTTAGTTTTCATGCCCTGTTTTTTTTTGTTTTTTGTGTGTGTGAATTAGTTGTGTTTTAGGTTTCAATTCCTTGTAATTTTAAAGAATCGAATCCAAATTAAAAAAGGGATTTAGTGTTTCATCCCTTTCGGTAATTTTCATCTGCAGTTTCTTATATATAATTTTCCTGGTTATTATTTTTTTTCTTTTTCCCCGACTGCAGCTTTTTCTTTGATTTTCCTTCGGCTGTTTAACGCACTATGTATAAAAGTTGATGATACTCTGGAACCGAAATTAAAATACTTTGATACATGTATACTTGCATATTTCAGCCACAAAACTACCTTCATGTTTCCAGGTATTGTTAACTTTGAGCACGAGTCTCGTTATTAAATTACTGCCCCATGTTTGTCTTTTCAAACCATGATTAAACCTCATTACTGCGGTTTTTTTCTCTTCTTTAGAATCTTTCTCTCTCTCTCTCTCTCTCTCTCTCTCTCTCTCTCTCTCTCTCTCTCTCTCTCTCTCTCTCTCTCTCTCTCTCTCTCTCTCTCTCTCTCTCTCTCTCTCTCTCTCTCTCTCTCTCTCAAAGTCTTATTTTTATACACTTATTCCCTCTAAAAGAAAACTCATTTACTTCAACAGTCAAGACACAGACGAAGAAAAACCTAATAAAAACCAGTAAGGAAAGAAACCACTTTCAGGGAAGAATAGCAACTCTTTCACTGACTGACCAACTCACCATGTATTGACTTACCGGGGGACTGACTGACTCAAGGTGGCCTGGCGTCTAGCAAGTTGGGGAACATTAAGACTAATTGACTCAGCAAACACACCAGTCACGTGCCTCATGTGTGCCCGCTACTTTGGAAACACGAGTGAAGCAAGGAAGAGGCAAGGGTGGAGGAGAAGAAAGAAAGGGCTTACTGGTGGTAATAGAGAGTATAAGAAAGCGGTGTGGAGGAGAAAGGAAGGAAAAAAGTGAAGTGTAAAGAAGGGAAGCAGGGAATGATGAAGGAAAATGGAAACACGAATATAACAGTGATGATGATAGCAAGGAGGGAGGAAAGAAAAATGCTGAGTGAAGAAAGTATAGAGCAAGCAATATTGAAAAGAAAAAGGAAAATAGTGAACGGCAGAAAGAAAGCAAATAGTATAGAGAAGAAAATGATATATATTTTTAGAAGCATTGTTTTTACCAAATATACTTAAATATCACTAAATTGCTTCAATGTAGTAATGTATTTGGCATTTCATTACTGTCTAATTATAATTCCCAGTATGGTGCTTAGTAATATAATAAATACAACAGCAGGACGTGAATCAGACATTGGGGAAAGTCCGTCATTATATATATTCAGAAACAGATAGATAGATAGAAAATTAGACAGTAATATTGATTAATTCCTTTAAACACACAGGTAACGCGCTATGCAACACCTGTCCTTACCTGAACCAACATACAATTCATTCAACCCATATTGTATCCCTACTTTCCCCTATTTCCTCCTCTCATCTGTATCACGTCACTCATCTGAACAATTTGACTTTCATCCTTTTTTTTAACAATCTGTATTTTCCTTCTCTAATTTCACCTGACGGGGCTGGATTTGACCCGGCCTGGTGTGTCCCTTCCCTCTGCGTCTGGTTCCAGGTATCATTCTTCCCGGCATCCCTCATAAATGCTTAACTTTCGACAATAATTAGTGAAGCGGCGCAGGTTCGCGATGTCGGGTCCCTCCGGCTAACCTGCAAAACTCTAAGGGGAAGCGCAACCTTGTTTCAATTACTTTTTTTTTTCTTACAATCCTTCCTCTCTCTTTTTTATCTCTCTTTCTCCTTCGCTTTTTATTTCAGTATCTGTCTTTGTTCTTGCCCCCTTTCCCTCTTTCTGTCTTTTCTCTTGGTGTCTTTCTTGTTACGTGTCTCTTTCCTTCTCTCTTTCTTCCAGATTTAAGAGAAGACTGTCGAGTTTGCAACATAGGACCTTTTTCTATTCTCTCTCTCTCTGTCTCTCTCTCTCTCTCTCTCTCTCTCTCTCTCTCTCTCTCTCTCTCTCTCTCTCTCTCTCTCTCTCTCTCTCTCTCTCATTTAGCTCGTCTTGGCTCAACACGTATTTATTTGGTTGTTGAAAGTTGTATGTACTTAAGTTTCGTCCTTGGTTCCTCTTGTTTCTGTTCGCCCATCACGTCCTTAGCTTGGTTAGTTGTTTAGAGTTTACTTGATTTTGTTTGTTAGTGAGTTTTAATTGGTTAATTTAGTTTTGTTTTGTTTTGTTGTGTGTTGTATCCTACCTTACCTTATCTTACCTCTTTTACCTTTTCTCTCACACTCTCTCCGTATCTCCTTAATTATGTTTGTTTGTCTCTTATTTTCTTTCTTTCGTTTTTTCGTGGTTGTTTTCTTACCTTTTTAGTTCTGATTCTTGTCACCTTGTTAGTTTTATGGAGTGAAAAAAATCTCTCTTTTTACATATTTATTTACATGTATTTTGGGGTCTTTTTTGTGTGTATATTGCTACCAACTAGATATTTGTTTTTTTCATATACCTTTTTTTTTGGTCGTGTTCCTTTCATCTCTCCTTTTCCCTTTTTCCCCCTCATCTCCCCTTCATCCCTCTCTACCTAGTTAGTGTTGATGACTGAACTCCCCCATTTTTACTCTCTCTCTCTCTCTCTCTCTCTCTCTCTCTCTCTCTCTCTCTCTCTCTCTCTCTCTCTCTCTCTCTCTCTCTCTCTCTCTCTCTCTCTCTCTCTCATTCTAACTGCATCCAGGTGAGGAATAGAAGAATTACCAAGTTTTTTAAAGTTTCTCCTCAGTTGGATAGTGAGTGACAGTTATAGCTTTGGTCTTTGTTTTCTTAGTTATCTCTCTTTCTCTCTTCACACCTTTTCCTCCATCCCTTCTACAAGTCAATTATCCAGTCCTTCCTTCCTCTCTTTCCTTTATTTTTTTGTATCACTCACATTTTCATTATCTTTGTATTTTCATGCGTGTCTGTTCTTTTGTCTATTTCTTTTGTTCATGTATTTTTTTTCCTTCTCTCTTTTATGTGTGTTTTATTTTATCTGTATATTTTCGTGTGTCTTTTCTGCTCACCTGGTTTTTCGTCCTTACCTGTCTTCGCCTCACCTCCTCTTACACCATCGTTATATTTGTTCACATCAATAAATCATCACATTTCTAACCTAACTTCCCAACGTGTCCTCTCTCAGTATTTTATTTAGTAAACGCATTTCTTTTTTTTATCTATTTTATTCTATACTGATCCCTTCTTCTCTTTCTTTTCCTCTCTCTTTCTCTTGGGGTCTCACACTTTGCACATCTCCGACCTCTCATTTTCCCCTTACCTGAATACCTTCCCTTCTTTTCTAGCCTGGGTCGAGTTTCCTTCCCCGCAAGTTTGGCTCAAGACAAGAGGAGTTTCCCAACCTCGCATTGTTCTCCTCCTTCTATCGGTGTTGAAGTCTTGTGGCTCTCCCTCTCTCCCTCTCTCACTCTCTCTTACTCTATCTCTCCGTACGAGGAAGACGAGACGGAGAGACTTGAGTGGGAGTTCAGTATCATGTTGGCCTCGTTTTAAATCCCTCAGAACATGTGTTATTGTTTGCTGCTGTAATGTAAGGGATTTCTATGTATTTTTTCTTCGTGTCTTTGTTAAGGAGTGAGGGATTTAAGTTTCATTTAGTTTGCTGGTTTTATTTTGGCTGGGGATTTATATTCTTGACTTTGTTTTTGGTGTACTAATTTTAAGGTTGGTTATATGGATTTTATTTTACTACTACTATTTATACTACTACTACTACTACTACTACTACTACTACTACTACTACTACTACTACTACTACTACTACTACTACTACTACTACCACCACCACCACCACACCTCCAACCACCACCACCCAACAGCTGGTCGTGAAGGGGCTCTTACCACATGCCAAGAAGGGAGGAGGGCGCGGCCTGTCTGTCTGTCTGTATATGTCTGTGTGCTTGTACTTATGTGTGTGTGTATGCCTCCTGTCTCTGTATCTTTCTGTGGCTGGCTGAGTAAGTGAGTGAGTGAGTGAGTGAGTGAGTGAGTGAGTGGGACGCCCTGGAGACAACTGGAGGAGGTAATGACGGTCAGGGGAAGGCGGCAGATGAAATAGGGAAAGTGAAATTTAAGTCGCCTGCGGGTGTAATTAAGGTTGAGGTCTGGAATAGTTGCTGAGAGAGAGAGAGAGAGAGAGAGAGAGAGAGAGAGAGAGAGAGAGAGAGAGAGAGAGAGAGAGAGAGAGAGAGAGAGAGAAAGAGAGAGAGAGAGATTGGTATCAAAGCCAAAGTGACAACTAACATGGCGTGAATGACAGCTTCGGATATTTTTTTGCAGATACGTTTCCATGATATAAAAAGGTCAATATAGTTTCTTACCCTCTTCCTCCTCCTCCTCCTCCTTCTCCTTCTCCTCCTCCTCCTTCACTGTTATTGGCTTTTCTTCCTCCACTTTTCCAGATTATAGATATTGCTTCCTTATATCATATCCTCCAATCTCTCTTCCTCTCCTTCCTTTCTTAACCTGTCTCTTTTCACTTATCATATAATTTCCCTTCCTTCTCTGCCTCCTGTCGCTCCTCCTTTGCTGTCTGCCTCTCCTAGTTATGGACTGACAGCCTGACCATCTCGATCCTTGTGAATTTGATTGAATTTATCCTCAGGTCGGTCAGCAGTATTGTGGAATTGGATCCTATGTAATCCCGAGAAGCTACGAGGAGTCTGGGTGGTGGGAAGGGATTTAAGATCTATCTGGATATGAGAGAGAGAGAGAGAGAGAGAGAGAGAGAGAGAGAGAGAGAGAGAGAGAGAGAGAGAGAGAGAGAGAGAGAGAGAGAGAGAGAGAGAGAGAGATGTAGAGGACGAGGACGAGAAAATAGCACGTGTTGGTGGTGGTGATGTTGTTCTTGTATTAATTTAGTTAAAAGCTTTTCTGTAGTTCATGGTGTGTTTGTTTTGGGTGTTTTTATTGTTATTGTTTGGTGTTAGTGTCGTTATTTTGTTTTATTGTTGTTGGTTATTGTTATTGTCATTTTTCTTAATATTGTTATTATTTTTCCTATTTTATTGTTATTTTTATTATCCAAGTAGTAGTAGTAGTAGTAGTAGTAGTAGTAGTGGTAGTAGTAGTAGTAGTAGTAGTAGTAGTAGTAGTAGTAGTAGTAGAAGTAGAATCTATTTATTTCTTTTTATGGTAACTATATTCTTTCTTCCATTATTCACATTTTTGCAAAACACTCTTCCACGTCCTTAATGCATTGACAAACACTACCCAAAATTGTATCTTCCATTTCCTTATACATCTTATCCATTTTTTCCTACTCCATCTTTTCTTCCAACCTTCTTTCTTTAGTTTTCATTTCCTTGCCTCCTCTCCTCTTTTTCCTCGCTGCATAAAAATCCGAGCTGAGGCGAAGCACAAACCCACAACAAGATTCACCTTCCTCCTTCCCTTCCCTCCTGCCTGTGGGTGAGGGTGAGGTAGTGCAGTTAATATTGATCCACTGTGTCTGCCTGTGGGTTATCGAGGGCGGGGGAGGGGATGAGGGCGTGAATGTGGGTGTGTTGGCGTGGACTTGCAATGCTGCTTCGCCCTTGGGTAGAATGGATGGCTGTGAGAACCTGCTGCTTTGTTTTGTAGTTTATTCATTTTTATGGTCGATTTAAACTTAGATTCGAGTTGACCTTAGGTGGAGCTCGTGTGTATGTGTGTGTGTGTGTGTGTGTGTGTGTGTGTGTGTGTGTGTGTGTGTGTGTGTGTGTGTGTGTGTGTGTTAATGTACGTTTATTGTGGTCATTTTTCCTCTGGTGTGGTTGGGTTAGGTGTTGCATTGTAGCGTGGTGTGGTGTTGTGGTGTTGTGGTGTTGCTGTGTTGTGGTGTTGTGGTGTTGTGGTGTTGCTGTGTTGTGTCTGCAGTGGATGTGTGTGGTGTGGTAGCGGTGGTCATTATGTTTGTGGTTGAGCCTGACACGAGGTACGGCAGTTTTATCCCTTCATTTGCATGTAGGCAGCGACCGTTCCGTGTAAACAGGAGGAAAGTGGTCGCAGGAGAACGATAGAAATATCCTTTGTGAAGCTGTGTGTGGCAAGGAAAGAAGGAAGGAAGGAAGGAAAGAAAGAAGGAAGGAAGGAAAGAAGAAAGGAAGGAAGGAAGGAAGGAAGGAAGGAAGGAAGGAAGGAAGGAAGGAAGGAAGGAAAGAAGGAAGGAAGGAAGGAAGGAAGGAAGGAAAGAAAGAAATCAAGGAAGGAAGAAAGGTACCAAAAGAAAGAAAGAAGGAAGGAAGGAATGGAGGCAAAGAAAGTTATTATGAGTAGAGTGAGGGAGAGGCAGGAAGAGAATATAGAAACTGGAAGGAAAGGGGAGAAAGAGGAAGAATTTGCATGATACCTCCACACTCCCTTTCTCAGTGTAGGTAGTAAGCATACCTACACATGTACGTATATCTCAACACACATACACACACACACTTACATATACATACATACGTGCCTACATAAGGTTCATAAAAGATATAACGCAGGACTTTGAAGTGAATAGAGCTGCAGGGAAAGACAAGGAGGGGGAAAAAGGAGAACGTAGAGGAGGGAAGGAAGACACGATGGGATTCACAGGATTACCAGCGTAGAGTGTTGAGGATTACAGACATGACCCGACATTGTATGCCTCGTGTTGAGTGGGGGGGAGAGAGAAAGAAAGGAGTGAGAGAAGGGTGAAGACTGGTTTGCTAATAGTAGAGGAGGAAGAATAGGATTTTTTTCTTCTATCTCTCTATTTATCTAGTTATCTATATATATACATGTGTGTGTGTGTGTGTGTGTGTGTGTGTGTGTGTGTGTGTGTGTGTGTGTGTGTGTGTGTTTGAAGTTTTGTTTTTTTCTCCTGTGCACTACTATATTTAGGTTACTTTATTTTCTTACTTTCCTCCCTCCCTTCATCTTTCCCCCATGCCCAAAATTCCTTCTATCTCAGTCCTGTTTTTTCCTTCTCTTTCCTCTCTAGAGCCAAAGAATTTTTCCCTCTTGCTGTCGCCCTCTTTTCCTCACTCATGTTTTTCCCCTCCACCCTTTTCCTTCTCTCTCTGCATGCTGTCATTTTTTATCTTCCCCTCCCTCGCTTCCTCTATATTAAAAAAAGGAAAACCCAAACACTTTTTCTCCATTCCTTCTTTCCTTCCTTCCATCTTCCCTTCCTTCGTTCCTTCCTTCTTTCCTTGCTATCCATTACCTCATGTTCTTCAGAAGTTTGCCAAACCTGCATATTAAGTCTAATCACATCGCCAAATTCTGCCATTCATACAGGTTCTCATATATTTCTTTTTTTTTCCCCTGAATCCAACCTAGTACCTTTAATTTCACCACATTTCCAGTACGAAGGGAGGAAGAGAGAGAGAGAGAAGAAGAAAAGAAAAAAGAAACCCCGCCCTATGTTTCTTTTAATCGCCCCCATATTCTCCCGCCAACCAACCCATTTTCAATTGAAGCCCCATATTTTTTTTTCAAAGCTTTCTAATTATCTCCAACTTCACCGCGCCTCCCTCTTCCTTCCCGCATTCCCTCCCGCCTCCTCCCTGGATTTCCTAACGCTTGATTACTTGAAATGATGGTCAATTTCCCAAGCTCTCTATCGCCCTTGTGGTTAATCTTCGGCTTAGAAACGAGGGAGGGAACATAACTTGAGGGAGGAGAGAAAGGATACGGCTCCATAGTGGGAAGGGAAGGATTGTGGCAAGGAGTAAGTAGAGGAAGATGTTAAGACGAAAACAAGGAATATGGTAGAAGATAAGGAAATGGAAGGTAGGTATATTAATGTGTTTATTCGAGAGTATCATAAGCGTAGACGAGGAGAAGGGGAAAATGAATGTATAACTGTTGAATATAGTGTATAGAAAGGATGTTTAATTAGATGAAGTGTTCACTGGAGGCCATAAGCATGAAGATAATGAAGTGAAGGCTGATTAAATCGTTGCATTAAAAAGTTTCAGAAAAGTTAACAAGCTTTAAGTTGGAAGAGGAACGATGAAGACAGAAAATAAACATAGAGAGAGAGAGAGAGAGAGAGAGAGAGAGAGAGAGAGAGAGAGAGAGAGAGAGAGAGAGAGTATATATATATAGAGAGAGGGATAAAAAAGTAAGCATTAATCCTATTTAATAAAACAAAAAACATGTGAAATAGATAAAATGTTTAAAAAGAGTAAAGATAACGTTTGATAGCTGTTGAAAGAAACGAAGTAAAAGAAGAGAAAAGCGAGAGAAAAAAGCTAGAAATGGAAAGAGATTACGTGGACAAAACAGCAGATTTCGCAAAGCAATTTACTTCTTTTGTATCGAAACTCTCTTAAATTTTCCCTCTGAGACCTTGAGAATAATTCCCTTCGCCTCCTCCTCCTCCTCTTCTCCCTTTTCCTCCCTTTTCAAATCCTTTTAAAATCTACCTCCAATTCCCGTATCCAAACACCATATCCTATTGCCACACACCCGATCGAATCCTCTTGTTAATTGACACTCCTTAATACTCCCCTTCCTCTTCCTCTTCCCCTCCATGTGCTATTTTAATAAAGTAAATGGTTCCGATTCCCTTATAGGAGGCGAGCAAGACAGTCTGTGATCCTCTTACTACGCCGCCTCGATCCCTTCTTAACTTCACCACTACGCTGTATATTTTTTCGTTTCTTTTTTTATTATTATTATCATCTCAGTTCGGAAAGTTAGCGTGTAATATCTCTCCTCCCCTCGTCTTTATAGGGAGGAAAACAAAGAAAGAAGAGAGAGAGAATGCAAAAAAAAATAGGACAGTAGACTGACGTAGGGGAATAATGGGTGCGAAGGGAGAGAAAGATAGACAGGAATGGAAGGGAGGAAGGAAGGAGGGAGTTGAGATGGTATGTGGAAGGAGAATTAGGGGGAGGAAGACAGTTCAGGAGAGAGGGAGGGAGAGGAGGAGGGAGAGGAGGGGAGGGAGGGAGGGAGGCAGGGAGAGAGGAATATACTAATTGCATCAGTGAGATAGGGAAGGATGAAATGAAATAAGGAGAGAGAGAGAGAGAGAGAGAGAGAGAGAGAGAGAGAGAGAGAGAGAGAGAGAGAGAGAGAGAGAGAGAGAGAGAGAGAGAGAGAGAGAGAGAGAGAGAGAGAGAGAGAGAGAGAATGCAAACACTATCCCACACTGGTCGTCCCTCAAACTAGCCACTATTCTGAACTTCATCTTAACTTCTCATTTGTCTCCTACAGCTGTTTGATTCCTGTAGGGGCGAAGGGAGGGAGAAAGGGAGAAAGGGAGAAAGGGGAGGAAGGGAAGGGTCTTGTACGTAGGGGGAGTAGGGTGTTGGTAATGGTAATGGTAGTACTAAGGGATGTGGTTGTAATATTGTGGTAGGAATGGTGGTAGGAAGGGTGGGTGATAATGAAAATCAGTTAATGAGTAGATTGTGGGGCTGATTGTGGTAATGATATTAGTAATTGCATTGACTGTTGATTGAATGGTTTAGTGAATGGTTTGAAAGGGTTTGTAAGAGTTTTTGTTTGATCTTTTGTGTGTTGAACTGTAAGCGCGTACTTACACACACACATACACATACTTACACACACACACACACACACACACACACACACACACACACACACACACACACACACACACACACACACACACACACACACACACACACACACACATCAACTCAAACCTAGGATACTTACTCATCTTCTCTTTTCTCTCCTTACATCATTCCTTTCACCTCTTATTCATCGACCACCACCACCACCACCACCAATACCACACACTACCACTACCACCTCTTACTCCTTCTCCCCGTCAGCGCCGCCGGCAGAAGCCCAGTGCGGTGATCCATCAAGCCTCTCGCTCTCTCGTCACACAGCACACAAAACATCGTGTATCAGGGCCAGATGGATTTATCACTCCCTCGGCGAAGCGCGGGAAACACGACTTGGATTTATTGAGAGGATTTTTCATTTCTTCCTTCACGATGCTGCTGCTGATGATGATAATGATGATGATTATGATGTTGAGGATGAGTATGATGTTCTTGCTGGTGCTATGAGAGAGTGAGAGTGAAAGAGAGAGAGAAAAAAGAGAAAGAGAGAGAGACTCACAGTACTACGCTCCAGTCAGCAGTTTCCTCTCCTGTGTGCTGCGAGCGTGACTGTTCCGCCTGCTGACTCCCTGCTGACCCGTTACTGCTTCTCTGCTGACTTTTTTTCCTTCTTTTGTGTCGCTTCCACGTCGGTCATTTCGTTGCAGTCAGCCCGTGTGTCAGTCTAGCCAGTCAGAAATAGTTGTGTTAATTGGAAGGTGAATATATATACTTTTTTTTTTTAACCGCGGAATTCGTAAAAAAAATATATTTATTATTTGAATATTAGAGTTTGCAGCGAGTTTTTTTTTCTTCCTTTATATGATCTATTTAATTATTCACATGAAAATATCGTTCTTTAAATATATCAAAAACGTGTAACTATTTCGTATTTTTTGCATCTTGTCCAAAAAAATTTAATGGTATAGGTTTTAAAGATTATAATATAAACTGCAATTCTCAACCATCTATATATTATGAATTTTTAAGGACAAACATTTCCATTTTTCTTCCACCTCCATAACTACCTTGCCTGCCTCTCACCTTCTCTATTTATCGTGGTATCACACTCGCCTTTCCTGAGAGCCATTAAGCACTTGATTGCAGCACTAACTACCTTAAGATTAATGACCGCTTGTTCTGCCCGCCATAATTCAGGGAAGAGAGAAAAATGTCTAGATGGGGAAGGGAAGGGAGGACAGGCAAGGAGGAGGAGGGAGAAGAAAATAAGGATGGATAAATGGAAGAAAGGTTGGATAAAGCTGTAGAGAGAAGAGAGAGAGAGAGAGAGAGAGAGAGAGAGAGAGAGAGAGAGAGAGAGAGAGAGAGAGAGAGAGAGAGAGTAAACAATGAGGTGTCCGAGGGCAGGTAATAAAACAGGAAAAGGTGCCAAAGGAAACACCTGGATAGGACTCAAGAGGAAAGAGGGAGATGAGGAAAAGAGGAAGGGAGAGGAAAGGAAAACAAGAGGAGAAAAGTGGAAGGAAATCATGGAAGGAATACGAAAAGGGAAAATGAAGAAATAGGAGGATGAATATGAGAGTAGGAGTAATGGAAGGGAAACAAATAGAGTTGGAGTATGGAAAGGAAGGAGAAAAGGAAGGACATTGGATAAGGATCTTTCTGTGTCTATTACAAGTCCTCCAGCTGGTGCCTGACAACTAAATGGGACACTGTCGACTTGCTAAAAACTTCTGTAATTTTTTTTTTTTTTCATATACCCGCTGGATTTTTTGTTCTTTCTCTTTTTTCTCCTCCACCCGACCCTCTCCTACTGCCGCCAAGTGGAACATGGAAACTTTTGTGCAACTGCCGCTGAAGGGACTGTAAGATTTTTTTTTCTTCATCTTGAAAGTGCTATAAATTGGAGGCCAGGAAGTTTTTTTTGCACAACGGTTATAAAATTGACCGCGTTGACGACGAATCTGACTGAGCTGGAGGAGAACACGTGCAGTGGATGTCTTGTGATGCGTTGCTGTTGTTGCCTCATGGTTTACAAAGGCAAGCAAAAGTAAACTGATGCTGTGAGGTTTTGACAAGACGATAACGGATGCTACTCTTTTTTACCAACCCTGAGAAGTAGTTAAGTGTCAATAATTTCCCTTTCGTGACTACAATTGTGTTATAGTTAGTTGTATGTTGTCCCTTTCATGTTCTCAATCCTACGTGCGAGGGAAAAAACATTAATACATACAAAAAGTGACGCATAATCGTATTACCGCAAATAATAGAAAAAATAATATCAATAGTGTACCATATTTCTGATTGTATTTTTGCCATCATTCCATCTCTGAGTCTCCTGCACACTCACTCGGCTTGTCTCGCTTGTATTCCCTCAAGGCACACGCTGAGGCTCGCTTCCTGGATTTTCTGCAAGAACTGCTCTCTAAATCCAGATATTTTGGCTCCACCGTTTTCCTGTCCGTCTCTGTTTTCTCCTTTTCCCTGTTCCTGCTCACTCATCCTCCTCCGTCAAGCAAGAAAACTGGTGTGTGAGTATATTTTTCTTTCTTTTCGGTCAAGGTTCATTTCTCTATCTTTCTCATATCTTGCCTTCACCCCTTTCACCTCTTTTTTTTACCCTCTCCAATCCTCTTGTTTTCCTCTCCTTTTCCACTCATTGGCATTGTCTGAGAAACGCCAAGCTCAGCCCTGCAGCGCCATAAATCATCTCGACCAATCCTCTCCTTTAAGTCAACTCGGTGCGTGATTCCTGGTCGTTCATTGGCTGTTGGTGTCGTGTGCCATATCTCGGCGCCAGGCTCGTTCAACCCCAACACATGATTAGTTTGTCCTTTGTCGCCCCGCCATTCATTTGTATCAGCCAGTTTTGTGTAGCTTCCACAGGCCTTTTTCGGGACCCCATTGATCCGAATAATTGAATGTGGCCAAGTCAGTGCTGCCAAGGTCGACCAGGCAGGCGGACGTCTCTATCGCAAGGGAGAGAGGGAAGGAAGGAGAGAGGGAGGGAGTTTCCGCCAAAGCCACGATGCTCTCTTGTTCTTAGAGACGTGTAGCGAGTCTTACAGCTCCGCCAATTGGTTTCTGTTATATTGATGAAGCTCCTTCCCTGAAATGAACGCTTCTTCCAGTAATTAATTGGAAAGAGTAGAGGGTCACGGTGAAAGGGACGGAGCGGGGTGGGGCGGGGCAGGGCAGGGCAAGGCAAGGCAAGGCGGAACAAAGTTAGGAGGCTCGGGAGGGGAGGGGAGGATCAGGGTGGGTGTCCGGGTGACGATGTATGGTGGGATCCGATTGGGTTTGTTTACACAGCGGCTCCTGGCTTATCAGGGAAACACTTTAGGTGCGCCGCCCAATGGTAATGAATAGATTTAGCGCCTCTTTGTCCTCACGGGGAAACAGGACGTGGCTCTTCTTGATAGAAACTCGATTTCCAATGCATTTACCGATTGTGTGTCAGAGAATGAAGGTGAGATGAAGTCATTGGACACGGTCAGCTGAGGCGGGAAGGCGACTTTATAGTGCAATTTTTCAAGAACGTCGCCATCCTTTTATAAGAGCTTAGATGCTTTTGTCAGAGCTCTGGCCATCTGCCATATTTATGAGATTAGATCCTAATGTTTACATCCCCAAGTTTGTCAGAGATTAACCGGGCGGAACACTCCCCGGCCTCGGCAGCAAATTGGATTGGGAGAGAAAAGGAGAGAAAGAGAAAGGGAGAGATGGAGGGAATGGACAAATCTACTCCCAATACTCTCCCCCAAAAACACAAAGCAAAACTAGTAAGTCTTTCCCACGCATACACATTATTTTTCCGGCCGCCATGAAGCGAATTTCCCTAATCCTCACCTCCGTTTGGGCAGGAACTTCATGGGCAGCGTGAAGCTAACTTTCTTGAAAACTTTGCTTGGCGATTTACCGAGGTGGCCTGACGCCCTGATACGGGAAAGAAAAACAAAGAGTTACTGTATTGGAAAAGTCTGGGTTTATCGAAAGCTGAGGAAGCCAAGAGGGGAAGGGGAGAAGAAAAGGGAGAAGGAGCTGGAGGGATAAAGAGGGGAGAGGTGACATGGAGCGTAAGAGAGGAGGAGGGTGACTGAGACTGTCCCATACAGTTTGGGTTCTTATCCTGAGCCGAGTGGTAGCAACCCAGTGTTCCAAACCTTGGCTGATATTCATGCCTTTGCTTAACGGAGCGGTGACCAAGCGAGCCTGCGTACCCGCGGGGAGGCAACAGCCGTCTCGTGCCCCCCCCCTTCGCCCCCCGCGCCCCCCTGACCAAGCACCTCCGTCAAACAGGTGCTAGATACGCTTATTGGTTCTCACGCCTCCCGCCAGCTTGCCGTAACCTATACTGGATAACGTTTGAAAGCGAGTGATATTTATTGAGCAGGTATTGTATTTTGGAAACTGTATGGGAGGTGACGTAAGGGAACTGTGTGTGTGTGGGTGTGTGTGTGTATGTGTGTGTGTGTGTGTGTGTGTGTGTGTGTGTGTGTGTGTGTGTGTGTGTGTGTGTGTGTGTGTGTGTGTGTGTTAATGGTTCTGGTGTTGTTTCAAAACTGGAATTATCAGGAAAGAGTTATGGTTATGGCTCCAACTTCTCTCTCTCTCTCTCTCTCTCTCTCTCTCTCTCTCTCTCTCTCTCTCTCTCTCTCTCTCTCTCTCTCTCTCTCTCTCTTCCGTAATGCACCTCCAAATAACCTCTTGATCTCTGTCTTACTCTCACTATTCTTCGCCTTCACCAAACGACCACTCTTTACCTCCTTTTCCATTTTCTTTTATTTTCCTGTTTTCCTCCACCTCTCTCTCTCTCTCTCTCTCTCTCTCTCTCTCTCTCTCTCTCTCTCTCTCTCTCTCTCTCTCTCTCTCTCTCTCTCTCTCTCTCTCTCTCTCTCTCTCTCTCTCTCTCTCTCTCTCTCTCAATCCCCCTTCTTCCATAGAGACACTTGTGGTTGCAATGACGTCCTCGTATCTCGAAGTAAAGAGAATATCAGAGTGGTCTCGCAAGCCATTATCAAAGATTGTCCTGTCTGGCCTCTCTCTCTCTCTCTGTTAGTGGATGTCGACGTTGCCAAGGGAAAGAAAGACGGTATGGGAAGAAATGCTAAGGTTTCCCCCAACAGTCTACCAAGGACACAAGGAGTTCATAGTTGTGGTCGAAATACTTTGACTTTGGTTGAAGGGCTTAGTGTGTGGTTTTGTGGTGGTTTGGTTGAGGTTGTTTTTATTTGTTTATCAAGTGTGTAAGTGTATAGATGGTGTGTGTGTTTTATGTTGTGTTTTGTTTAGGTGGGAGTGTTTGTCGTCACTCTATGTGGAAGTTTTAATTAGACTTGTGTGATGATGTTAAGTTTATGAGTGTGTTTCGTGTTTGGAATTTGAGGCTTGACTGCTAATGAATGTGTGTGTGTGTGTGTGTGTGTGTGTGTGTGTGTGTGTGTGTGCGTGTGCGTGTGTGTGTGTGTGTGTGTGTGTGTGTACAGTGAAGGTGTGTAACGCTCGCTGGCTTGTGTGTGTATGTGTTTAAAACTTTTTATTCGTAATTAATCTTCTCTAGAAAACATTTCATCGTTTTATCATCAACAAAAAATTATTAAGATATTTATCACTCATCTTTAATAATATTTTTCATCTTTTACAAGAACAATTAATCTTTTCCTCTTCCTCATTCTCTTCCTCCTCCTCATTTTTTTTCTCCTTTCTCCCTCCCTCCCTCCCTCCCCTCTCCCTCCCTCCCTCCCTCCCTCCCTCCCTCCCTCCCTCCCTCCCTCCCTCCCTCCCTCCCTCCCTCCCTCCCTTTCTTCCTCCATCCGTTCTTTCTTTCCTCCTTCCATCTCTATGCGGCTTTCTCTCTCCCATCACCTCCCCTTTTTCCCCCACTCCTTTTTCCTCCCTCCGCGGGAACTGTTCCAGCTGAGCAAACTTTTGCCTTTGTCTCCCACCACCACCACCTCCTCCTCCTCCTCCTCCTCCTCCTCCTCCTCCTCCTCCTCCTCCTCCTCCTCCTCCTCTCTTTTTTTTCCTCTCTTCCATATTCTCTCACGTTCAACTTTTCCAAGAGCTTAAACAGTGAAAAATATGATGTCGAAAAACACCCGAGAGAGAGAGAGAGAGAGAGAGAGAGAGAGAGAGAGAGAGAGAGAGAGAGAGAGAGAGAGAGAGAGAGAGAGAGAGAGAGAGAGAGAAAGAGAGAGAACAAACATAGAGACAGACAAATAGAAAGAAAGATTAACAGAGAAACAAGACCGACGACACGGATACTGAGGAAGAAATTGAGCAAGAAGGAGAAAAAAAAAACTGGCTAAAGTTAGGTCTTTGGAAGTTGAATTAGACGCCAGCCTTGGAGGAGGAAGGAGAAGGAACGTGTGAGATAAAAGATAAGAGAGAAAGATAATAAGATGATAAACTAATTGAAGCAAAGCAACATATATATATAATAGTAATAAAAATAAAAATAATAATAATAATAGTAATGTAACACTGAAAAAGAGGAAAATTGAGCACAGTATGAAGATAATGAAAAGATAAATGAATAAATAAAGACACAAAAAAAGGAGTAATTTACCATATATTCAAGATAGAGAAAATATATAAAAAAAAATATACGAAATATCATAGCACCCCCTCAAAACGGAACAAACATTGCGGAAGAGACTACACCTGTGACGTGACAAATGACGTGACAAAGAAAAAACAAAAGGTGTGTATATGTGTGTGTGTGTGTGTACGTATGTGTATGTGTCTGTGTATGTATGTACGTATGTGTATGTGTCTGTGTATGTATGTGTGGACAGCCATTTCTAAGGGCGCGACTAAGGACTGTGTGCGCTGGTGAAAAAATAGAGGCAGTTAAAAATGTTTTGTGCCTCTGCATCTCTCTTTGAACGACGAGGCAAGGGAGGGAGGGAGGGAGGGAGGGAGGGACGGAGGGAAGGAGGGAAGGGAGAGAAGGAGGGAAGGGAGGGAGGAAAGGAGGGAGGGAGGGAGGGGAGACTAGATGGGTGTAGAAAGAGAGAGAAAAAGAGAAATTGGAGGAAAAGAACAGAAGGCATGAAAATGGGAGAGAGAGAGAGAGAGAGAGAAGAGAGAGAGAGAGAGAGAGAGAGAGAGAGAGAGAGAGAGAGAGAGAGAGAGAGAGAGAGAGAGAGAGAGAGGTAGTTAGAGTGAGGAACTGCCGAAACAGGAGGGAGAAAGAGAAATGGGTACGCATTTTTAAGAGGTAGAAATAAATGGGTATGGAATGTAAATCTATCCATTATCAAGCGGGGGGGAAAAAAAAAAGGAAGTGAAGTGAAAAATGCGAACCAAAAACAAAACAAAAAAAGGCAATAAAACAAGTACGAATCAATAAAAAGAAATGGGAAGAATTATTGCCGAAAAATGGAAAGTCACGTAAAAAGAGGAAAAGGAAACAAAAGTGATAACGATGAGAGAAGAAAAAGGAAAGTTAGTGTCCAATAAATTAAGCGACGCAAGACAGCCATGACAGAGAGAGAGAGAGAGAGAGAGAGAGAGAGAGAGAGAGAGAGAGAGAGAGAGAGAGAGAGAGAGAGAGAGAGAGAGAGAGAGAGAGAGAGAGAATACCAATAAACGGGGTGTAGGGGAACCAAGGATTAATTGAGGGTGCAGAATTTTTTGACTTTTTTGACTCTACATCCTCTGAACTGGTCTCTTTTTTCATTCGGTTTTGATTTATTAAAGTCTCATAAAGAAAACGGAAGGAGGAAAAAACAACACGAGTATATAAAGAGTGTATAAAAGTGATTTAGTTCCCCCACTTAAAAATAAACATATGATGAGCGGAAAGAAAACGTAATACTCACTTAATTCAGAATGGGATTTACCTGGAAAAAGAGACTAATGCAATTTATACCTAAAAAGTACAAGGATAAAGTTCTGTTTAAAATAAAATGTATAGAAAAAGGGACTCACTAATGTCTTTTTTTATCAATTGTTGGATTTTTTTTTATTTACTTATAGACAAAAGAATATACAGTTTTGGAGAGAAAAAAAAAATGTTTATATAGGGAACGAAACCATCCATGCATTTCTTTTTATTTATTTATTCTCCGTAAAACTACAAAAAGGAACATTAATTTATATAACCTTTAAAATGTATAAATGTCAAGTGCGTTCGTTCACCTTTGTGTATAAATCTTGTATGTGTGAGAAATGTAATTATAAAGAAACACGTTACTAATGTATTAATAAGTGTATTAATCATAACCTTTACACACATAGTGGAGAGGAAGCTTGAGATACATTTGTATAATAAAACAAACATGGAAAGAAAATAATAGGAAGAATTAACTAAGAGGAAAAAGAGATAAAAGTACATTACAAACCTCTATATTTATTCCTTACTTCAAATTTAATTCATATTTGATTGACTTAAAAATTTCGTGTAACTCAGTATATTTATTTCAGCTTTTATTTCTCTCATGCATTTGATTTTTACCCTTTAATCGTTTCCCCTTCTTTCACACACACACACACACACACACACACACACACACACACACACACACACACACACACACACACACACACACACACACACACACACACACACACACACACACTAACGCACAATTTCCTATCGCCGTCAACAGCCACGTGGGAGGAAGGGCTCGTTTTACAGCTAGTTTGTCGGGCTGGGGTGGAGGCAGAGGCTGGGCGGGGTTGAGGGGGTTAGTAAGGCTTGTGGGTGGGTTTGCCGGCTTAGAGTTGGGCTTTGGCTGGTTTTGGAGTGGTCAGAGGTGAGCTTAGAGTAGGTTAAAAAGAAAATGTTTGCTCTAGTGGCTTAAAAGGAAGGATATGGTCTGTTTGGTGTCTATTTAGGTGTGATTTTGCTAAAGTTTTGTGGTTAAAAATAGATTGGATTGAATCGTTCATATCCTCGATTTTAATTTTGCATCTCTGGCTCTCTTTTGTTTGGTTTTCAGTTACTGGATTCGTTTTAACTCTTCATATTTTTGCATGTTTCTCCTCCTTTGTGTGTGTTTTTTTTCTCTTTATTTATTTATCATTTCCGTCAATTCAGTAAGTCTTGTATTGCTCTCTTGAAATACTTTGGCGTATTTATTCCCTTCTATTTTTCCTTCCTTGCTTCTTTGATCTCACGGATTCAATTTAATTTCTCCGACTTTGTTTCAAGTTTCATTGATCTCCGATACTCCCACACATTCTTTCCATCCACCCTTTTCCAACTCCTATCTTTTTATCTTTACTCTGTGGCTCTTGTGTATACCAATATCATATCGTCTTATTTCCTTCCTCATCATCTTTATCCTCTTAAACCTCTATTTTCCCCTCTTTTACCTCTCTTCTTTCTCCTTGTTTTTTTTTTATTATTATTTTTTATGTACTTTCTTTCCTTTTTTATTTTTCTTCTTTATCTTGATCTTCTTCTTGCACATTGTTCTGCCCATTTCTCTTCCATCTTTACTCTTTACTTTCTCCTCTTTAAACCTTCACTTTGCAACCCTTCCTCTCCTTCCAGCGTTCTCTCCCTAGTCACTAAAAGCAGAGTAACAACATTCCTTTCTCTCTCTCTCTCTCTCTCTCTCTCTCTCTCTCTCTCTCTCTCTCTCTCTCTCTCTCTCTCTCTCTCTCTCTCTCTCTCTCTCTCTCTCTCTCTCTCTCTCTCTCTCTCTCTCTCTCTCTCTCTCTCTCTCTCTCTCTCTCTCTTTTCCCCTCACTCTCAGTGCGCAGGCAATGACACATTATTATACTCGGCCAACTGGATAGATAGAAGACTATAAATCTAGGGAATGGTTCTTGTGCATTACGGTATTGGTGAGCAGGGGAGGAGGAGGAGGAGGAGGAGGAGGAGGAGGAGGAGGAGGAGGAGGAGGAGGAGGAAGGGGTCAGGAGAACAGGATAAAGTATATGTAGGTAGTTAGTAGTGAGGTTAGAGAGAAGTGAGCGAGGAGAGTGTTGCAATATAAAGTAAAGTCACCACCTTAAGAGAGAGAGAGAGAGAGAGAGAGAGAGAGAGAGAGAGAGAGAGAGAGAGAGAGAGAGAGAGAGAGAGAGAGAGAGAGAGAGATAATGTAATATTGAGAGAAAGATAAAGAAGAGACGCAGTTGGTAAGAGGCATCTTCGGAAAATCAATGAAGATATCCGTGAAAGTAAAGTGGTTTAGATCTGATTTTAATAACGTATGAGCCGTTACTCCACACTCAGGAACAATAGTGAAATAAATATCATACTGTTATGCTGCATGCAGTGTGGATGTGGTATGGTGGCGGTAAATCTTTGGCCTTGCAGTGTCTGTCTTGGTTCCCGGGTTGGAATCTTGCCGAGTAGCTTAAAATAATTTCCCTGTTTCCTTGCTAACCATAGATCTCATTGTGTGGATTTATGTCTCTGGAAAACCTCAGAGGGTGACATTATAATTTTCTTCCAAAACAAAAGGTTAGATAACAACACTTACAGGAAAATGATGAAAAAGGGATAAAAATTCAATACCCTTCAATGAGTTTCCAAAAGCCACGTTCATTGACCAGATCCTCGGAATCCATACCATCAATGTGTTGTATAGAATTTTCATCTGTTTGTGGAGGAGTTGTATTCAGGAGCGAACCGATGCGTTGCCAGGAAATGGGAATGCAAGGTAAGGAATCCATCTTATAAAAAAAACTAATGGAAGACGAAAAATTAATGGCATCTTCCTGCACCCACTCGACACCTGATAACCGATAGTCTGAGAATTAACCTGGATTGATTTCCACTAAAAGGGTGGGCGAGACCGGGCCGGATCAGGGCGGGGGTGGGGCGGGGCAGCGACTTGTCACGAAAACGAACCTGAAACTTAATCATTTTTCACCCCAAAGGATTAAAGGAAGATGTGGATGTATGTATCTTAGGTGGGGAAGGAAGAAAGGAAGGAAGGAAGCGACTGATCCTCCTGACAAAGGGATTAATTCCTCCTATTTCCTGAGCATTCATCATGAGTCCACCCAAGACACTGCCCTTGTAATTTATGATCGTACGTCTGGTTTCACCCTAGACGCTGCCAGGAGGTAACGCTGGAAATTTATCGTACCGCGTCTCCCTGTCAAGACTCCGACCATTGCCATGAATCAAGGTTTTATCGGCTACGCACTGGCGACTCGAAGAAGGCGGCCTCCCGCATGGACCTTGAGGACCACTTGGGTACCTGCAGAGTGGACGAATTTCACGCAGGGGAAAGAAGTCTCGAGTAAAGGAACGTTTGGACTCAGCGGTGGGCCCTAACGACGCTCCTGTCCGCTGGAGGGGAAAACGTTCCTACTTTCCTCCAGCAGCCCAATAAACTTACGAACCACGTGAATCATATTTCTACTAAATAAATATAATTCCATCGATGATATTTACTCTCATGAAATATAGAGCAATATTTGGATTTCTTTGTGCTTTTAAAGGAATCATGAATTTTGTTTAGTATCCCATCAAAACCTCGTAAAGAGACTGATTATTCTAACTGCATTACGTCCACATTCCACTGCATGAAAATTATCTATTGGCCCTTGTGGAGTTTATCAACGTAACTATTCCAAATACTAAATGATATAGAAAATGGAAGAGTAGAGTTATTACAATGGACAACCAGCGGCTCGTTTTCTTTTGTGCATCGTTCAAGCGTAACACTGCATTCTAATATCATCCTCCCTTGTAATACTTTGATCTGTGATGCTTTTACTGATGTACTGTGGCGTGATTAACTTTTTTATCGGTTTTTTTTCTACATGTGCGTGCCTGTGTTGCAATTAAGAATGTAACAAAGATAGAAAGTTCTTTTTTTACAGGTTTAATTAAAAAAAAAATCACTTCTATATTGGTAGTAGTCAGCAATTCATCATTGTCGCTTCTCTTTCCTGCCTTTTTTAACTTTTCATTGTGATGTTTGTATGAATTAAGATATATATTTTTTATTATTTCAAATGATATATCGGACGGGTTTTTTTAGTTTAATTGGATGTCAGCTTTGGTTTGAAAAATCTTGTTAAGCTTTTAGAGAAGTTTAATAATTCATCCGCACTCCATCCCATCCCATCCCATGCCACGGCACGCCACATTTCCATCCCTTTGCCCCTCTAGGTATGTTGTTTTTCTACCTGTTGGGCCTTTTCACCTTTCAGAGTATGATATTTTCATCTTTATGTTCTATTTTTCATTCCAAAAAATTACCTCTTTTTCCCCTGGCACAACCTCTTTCCTCTCTTAAGCACGATATTTACCTTGCAATTTTACTTCTTTTTTCTTTTAAATCCGATTATTCTTCCATGTTCCACTATTTTCTCCTCCAAAGCGCGATACTTTCTTTGTAATTTGACTTTAATTCCTCGATTAGAATGTATTTTTCATCTCATTCAGGACTTTTAACATTAATTTCATACAATACTTTGCTCACCATTCACTACGAGTCTCTGGTCTCTACTTATAGATGTTCAGTTTCCGACAATCTTGTTTGCATCACCTGTTCTGCCTCTCCAGGTGTCCAGCGGCTTAGAATAGTCAAGTGTGGCCGCGTGTAGTGTTGTGTTGAGGCGTATTTTGCTGATGTGAAGCTGCGAGGCTAAGTAAAGAGCACGTTTGTCGGGTTTGTTAATCTTTAAGCTTAGTGGTGTGTGTGTATGTGTGTGTGTGTGTGTGTGTGTGTGTGTGTGTGTGTGTGTGTGTGTGTGTGTGTGTGTGTGTGTGTGTGTGTGATTGGGTGTGTAATTGACATCTGACTTATTGAATATCATTTACATATTTATTAAGTTGACGCTTTAGAAATAGCAACACTTTTTTTTTATTTGATTAATAATTTTACGTAAATGAATTTATTTGTAAATGTCATATACTTTTTTTTTTGCAAGTAATGTTTGTCTTCATTATTATCGCTTAAAATTTAACACGTTGATATTCCGATAATGTCTCGTGAAATTATTATCATCGAACATTTTTTACCTCGATCAACAAACTGACAAACATATATTTTTCTCTTAATTTCGTTCACATTCCCGACAATTTCTCTCGATCCTTTCCTTCTCAATGACAGATATAACATTTCACCAAATTGTCAAAGATAAAGTTTCTTTTTTCATTTTATCATTCTTTCTCTTATGAAATGTCTGTCATTATCCACTCCTCGATCTCTCTCTGGAGTCACCTGCTGAAATGACCCTTAATTGTTCAAGTAATTAGGTCGACTGCATTTTATTCCAACAGGTAAGAGAGAACAGCAATGAAACTCCTTTTTCTCTCACTCTCTTTTTCTCTTTTTAGCGCTGGACATTAACTGGTATTGGGAGGGAGAAATATAGTGGAAATATGTGTGAGTTTACGATATGCGAGTGTACGAGTAGCAAGCAAGGCCAACGTGTGTCTGTCTGTCTGTCTATTTGTGTCCTTGTGTCAGTCTATGTCTGTGTTTCTGTCTTTATATTCCAACCTGATATTGGTGGTGTCTCGGTGTCTGTTCCTGTCCCTGTTTATTGTCTCTCTCCCTCCCTGTTTCTGTCTTATTTCTACACACCCGAAGTATTCTCTACTTCAGTAATGCTTTGATAACGTCACTGTCACGTTTCCACTGCCATCTTAACTGTCTTTACCACACACACACATGCACTCACACACACTTAAACACACACACACACACACACACACACACACACACACACACACACACACACACACACACACACACACACACACACACACACACACACACACACACACACACTGACACACCAAAACCAGGATATACAAGAGACCCAACACTCACCTTTTTTCCACACATTTACAGATCGTACGTGGAAAAAAGGAACGACGATTTCCCGCCAGAATTAAGTGTCATGAGTAGAAGCTAGCTAGCAAGCCCGACACTACTACTCTCTTACAGTCAGTCAGAGTCCCCTTTGGCCCCGTCCTACCCCCGTGAGGCTTATCGTGTCCGTCTGCCCCGAATTCCCGCCTGGCTTAGTTTCATGTCCTTCACTTCGACAATGCTTTCAGGATGAGCTTTGTCCCGCTGGCTTAATCAGCTTTGCGTAATTGTAAGCTTCTATTGCTTGTAGCTGACGGCGTACGTGTGTTGCTATGCCGGGGTATTGCGAGAGGGTGTTTGAGAGAGAGAGAGAGTATGAGAGAGAGAGAGAGAGAGAGAGAGAGAGAGAGAGAGAGAGAGAGAGAGAGAGAGAGAGAGAGTGAGAGTGAGAGATGTTCTGCTCAGGGGCGTGAACATTCGTCTTGCAGCTGCAGAATCGAACCGCGAAATTAACACACACACACACACACACACACACACACACACACACACACACACACACACACACACACACACACACACACACACACACACACACACATGTTAATCCACATTTTTCGCATGATCCATCTAATTGGAATACGTATTTGCATCTTCCACATCATCATCTTGGCATGTATGTATGTGCGTGCGTGTGTGTATGTATATGCATGCGCGAGTTTGTGTGCGTGTGTGTTATTTACTCACCTGTTACGACGGCATCAGGTAATTGGGAAACAGAAGGAAGGAAGAGTAACACCTGGGAAGAATTTAATTAACTTTTCAGGTGTCTTTACCCTTCCATCCTTGACCTTACTAATCCTAGAATGGCAAAGAAGGGAAATCACTCTTTGACTGACGATATTCTGGCTCGTGAGTAATTTGGGAGATCTGGGTTCGATTAGCATGATTAGGGAGGCAGGTGGGTGATTAGGGTGCAGCGGGCAGGCAGGTAATTAGTGCACTGAGGAGGTTGTTGGTGCAAAATATTAATTGGATTACTTGAGTCAAATCGTTGGAAATGACGGAATTATGAGCCGTGACTGAGTAGGGAATTGGCGATGCTTAGTATATGTGTTTGTGAAAGTCAGTTTGTGTGTGTGTGTGTGTGTGTGTGTGTGTGTGTGTGTGTGTGTGTGTGTGTGTGTGTGTGTGTGTGTGTGTGTGTGTGTGGTTATTATTTTTTTATCTATATCTATTATGTTATTTACTCTCTCTCTCTCTCTCTCTCTCTCTCTCTCTCTCTCTCTCTCTCTCTCTCTCTCTCTCTCTCTCTCTCTCTCTCTCTCTCTCTCTCTCTCTCTCTCTCTCTCTCTCTCTCTCGCTCAAACACAATGCATATACACTTATACCCAAAATATGGAAATTCATACATTACTGATGAAAATTTTTGAGCATTGCGCAATCGAAAAATAATAAAAATAATACACCATTAGCATAATTAATACACGGACCCGGCTTTAATTTACGCACACATATACTTTAGACCATTTTTGAGTGATGTAATTAATACGTTTATGCTAAGAAACGAGATATTTTTTTTAGGGTTAGTGACGTGACCATTACGTTGGGGATTAGCAAGGGAGCGCGGGAAAGAATCAAGACAAAGACGGACGATTTGTCAACGATTAGAGATTTTTTTGTGTGAATCAGCGTTTATATCCAATTAGCAAGTCGTCAAAGTTATCTGTACGTAATGAGAGAGAGAGAGAGAGAGAGAGAGAGAGAGAGAGAGAGAGAGAGAGAGAGAGAGAGAGAGAGAGAGAGAGAGAGAGAGAGAAGTAAGTATTAATTATTCATCAGATCTTGAATATTTAATAAGGGATTGAATGACGCTTGAGAGACTTGAATCGCTAGTATTTATATATTGGTGTTGAGAGTTATAAATGTGTGTGTGTGTGTGTGTGTGTGTGTGTGTGTGTGTGTGTGTGTGTGTGTGTGTGTGTGTGTGTGTGTGTGTGTGTGTGTGTCCTTGATTTTCATTTTCAATTCACATCCACATTTTTAATTATTTTATGTCGCCTCTCGACGTCCTTCAAAATATCAGACAAAACTTTCTTCTTTTTTTCACTATTTAAACATTTCATGCTAGTATTTTCTGTCCTTCCATTATCCATGCATTTCATATCATTTTTTCCTCGTGGTTTTGTAAGCAATTATTATTTTTTCCTTTACTACGTGAGTCTCAATATTTATTTAGCGTTGGTGTTTACAGTCCTTCAACCGACTTAGTAAAACACATATATTATCATCTTTAGTCGTGCAGTGTATCAAGGCTTCATAATTGTCAAATATTTGCTGGTATATAATTATTCATAAACTTTTTTTCTCTCTTTTTTTATATATTCTTTGAGGAGTGGAGTAACGAGGTAAACTCCTTTCCCTCCTTCCCATCCCACTTCTTTTTTTCCCCTTGCAATATTCTAAGAAAACGCCGTGGGAAAAAAAAGTGTCCAAATTTGGTGCCTTAGTAGATGTAGTTTGGGGTTCAACAGTTTTTTCATATTTTCTTTTTTTTAAATGTGTGAGATAATTCTTTATTCTGAGTATTTTTTGTTGTCTTTGTGCGTTTCATGTATGTGTCAGTCTGTGTGTATATATTCTCATTTATGTCTATCTGTCTGTTTGGTTTTTTTCTCTCTCAAACACACACACACACACACACACACACACACACACACACACACACACACACACACACACACACACACACACACACACACATGCATATACACACTCACAAACACATATATCCTGTGTGTATAAATGTGAGTATGTGTATGCCTAGGCATGAAAGTGTGTGTATGTGTACATAAGTTTACACTTCTACCTTAATTAACGTGATATTTTCATTCTTGCAGGTACAGTAGGAAGTGCTTTTGCCCTCCCTCCCTCCCTTCCCGTCCTCTTCCGGCCTTCTACCGCCCCTGAAAGGTAAATAAAGACGCAGTAACTCATTTTCTTTACAGCACCACCACCACCACCACCACCAGGAGCCGATGAAGTAATGTAAATGTTTAGAGAGGAGTGACGGTACTTTGTTGGCCTTCCTGGTTTGTCTGTGTGTTTGGCGAGCACGAGTCAAAGTGTGGAAAGGTGTAAGGGGGAAAATATGGCCGATGGAGATTAAGGAAGAGCACGTTAGGGGAGATGCAAGGAAAGTTTAGGTTAGGTTGAGCAAATGTTAAAAGTCAGTCAGGAAAATTTATATAATTTGCCCTCAACAAGAAGATAAGTAGTATAGAAGCAGTGAGGTTATGAGGGTCGAAGTAGTTTGTGATGAAAGTATAATTGTTTCCTCATCGCTCGTTTGAATCACGGCTTGAAATTGTCTTCACAAATCAGCAGAAATGTTATGGAAATGAAGATAGAAAGTTTTGAAAGGAGGGAAGAAGGGAATGGGAAGGAAATTATTACATTAAAAGTGTGTCTGTCTAATTAGTGCTTGTATTGCATTATTGGCTGGCTGGCAGACTATCTCGGAGGCAGAATAGTAGGCAGACCAGCAGGCAGACAGCAGAATGACCGACAGGCATAATTGGCAACAAATGACGCTGAATTACCTCCATCGAACTCTTCTTTTTGATTAGATTCCCTTCTACATGAACGGTCACGAGGGAAAATCTCCTCCAGGTAAGATGAATAATTAAAGTTTTCCAATGGTATTACACATAGGAAGAAGAGTTGCGGCAATGCATGCAAGGCTGGCTGGCTGGCTGGCTGGCTGGCTGGCTGGCTGGCTGGCTGGCTGGCTGGCTGGCTGGCTGGCTGGCTGGCTGGCTGGCTGGCTTGAGGGCAGCCTCGCTCCCGGCAGGATACAGGTCACCAAGGGATCAAATAAACCGATTATTCAAGCGGAAGACTCAACAAAAATTTTTATATTTAATGACAAGACTGCGCTCGACGATTTTCAAGTAAAAATATTATGAAAATCATGTTTAGTGAATAATGAATGGAACAGTATTTCTTAGCAGTTTAATTAAGTTAATGTTCAAGAACAATGGGAATCATTGTTTTGTTCCTGGAATAAAACAAGTCCCGCCACAGGGGCTCGGGATCTCAAAACAAATGGAGGATCTTAAGACAGTGGTCGGCCCGTTTCTGTTCTACGAAACTTTTTTAAAAGTTAATGGCTAAAAGTTTGGTCTGATCTGCTGCGGGCCGCTGCGTGCCTCGTGCCTGCAGCTGGACTGGTGCCTGGTGGTGGTCCCTGGTGCTTGTGTTGAGTCCTAGGTGGTGGTGGTGGTGGTGGTGGTGGTGGTGGTGGTTAATGCACTAGACCACGAAGGGTAAAGGGCGAGGAGAGGCAGCAGCGTTGCAAGACACGGGGAGCCTCAGTTCCGCTATTGACCGTCTTGCTGCCTCGGTGGGAGGAGGGAATGAGGGATGGTGGATGTCGCGGCGGGCGGTGAGGGAGGCTGAGTGGCAGTGGTGGTTAGGAGTTTGAAGTGAATTGTAGCGATGGAAGGAAAGATGACGGTGAGGGAGGTCTGGGTGGTGGCAGGGAGTGGTCAGGTTTAATAGTGCAGAGCTGAGGCTGCAGGAGACACACGAGGGGAGGATGTTGGATGTAGGCGGCGTGGCGTCACAGTTCGAGTGGGATACAGGATGCAGTCTCAGAGGGAGTCTGGGAAGGGTAATTCTAACCCGGCAGTTTGTCAACAGATGACTTTTAGAGTAGTTTAATCCTCGTCCGGCGAACGAGCCGGAGGTCCGCTGGTCAGCAAACTTGGGCTGTCTCCGAAGGCAAGAGATAAGAGCCATCCATCGCAACTTGAAATAGGGCTGTCCAGAGTGTGGCAGTGGAGGTCTGCGATGCCCGGACTGGCTTCTCTGTAAAGCCTGCACGAGGAAAAATTAGATTTCATGAAAACTTATGTTATGTACAGACGACTCCATTTAGACTTGTCGCATTAACCGGCGCCTTCCTTGTGACGGGACACTTAGAAACAAACGAACTTGATATGTAAAGCCTTGTTGAGAAAGAGAGAGAGAGAGAGAGAGAGAGAGAGAGAGAGAGAGAGAGAGAGAGAGAGAGAGAGAGAGAGAGAGAGAGAGAGAGAGAGAGACAAAAACAGACACACACACACACACACACACACACACACACACACACACACACACACACGCACACAGACACACACATAGAGACACAAGTTAGTGGGAACCGTTCGTAAGCCCTACATGCACCTTGCACACTCGAGGCCATCAAGGTCAGACGGTATGGTCCGCCGGCAACCATCACCACAGATAAACTATAGACGTATATACAATGCCGTGAGCAAAACCAATCTCCAGCTCACTCACTCCTCTCTCTCTAACTCCTACAGCTGCACGCGATAGAGGTGGGATGGTAGGGGTGTGAGCCGAGTTTCAGAATAGTTCTCTCTCTCTCTCTCTCTCTCTCTCTCTCTCTCTCTCTCTCTCTCTCTCTCTCTCCTCTCTCTCTCTCTCTCTCTCTCTCTCTCTCTCTCTCTCTCTCTCTCTCTCTTTCTCTCGTGTGAGGTGGTAATGAGTCCTTAATGGTCATTAAGGGTAATTATGTTATTAGTATGAAGGAAAAGTAGTTTAGTTTGTATATGATTCAAGAGTAACACACACACACACACACACACACACACACACACACACACACACACACACACACACACACACACACACACACACACACACACACACACACACACACACACGCTTAATTAAACAAACCAGGCACTTGTTAAATTTACAGAAAGAAAAAGTAAAAAGGTTGAACTGTCCTGTAAAAATCTTTAAGTATGTAAGCCAATTGATGCTACACGTATTACCCAAATGACTTGTTCCTTTGTCTTTCCTTTAATGTACTCGTAATACACGCGATCGTAAACTTAAAGGAAAAAAAGGAATAAAATCTATGTGAGTGAGGGAAAGAAAAAAAATATATATAATCTAAACTAAACGATTCAAACAAACGACCACATCACGAAAGGGGAAAAAAGTAATGAAAAGAAAATGAAAAGAGCTTTCCCCTCTTTAAGCCCCGAATCTTCTGTTGCAGAGGGAAATAAATCAGTGTTTCCCGACCCTCTTGTAAGGAAAGACACAATCAGAGCGTCCCCACATGGCCAGGGAGAAAGGGAACTGAGGGGAAGGGATGAGGGGAAGGGGTCGGCTCTAAGGTCTTGGAAGCACCAGTGGTATAAAGTGCGTCCATAATAGAAGATTTTCCCCTCACGGTTGCTCATGGCCCAGAAGAGGAAAAATGGGTGGGGGTGCCTTGCTTGGCTGCCCCGGGAACTGAAAACATTGCCTTGGCTACGAGAGAGAGAGAGAGAGAGAGAGAGAGAGAGAGAGAGAGAGAGAGAGAGAGAGAGAGAGAGAGGGAGAGGGAGAGGGAGAGAACAATGAGGAGGAAGGGTAAAGGAAGCTGGGTAAGGAGAAGTCGGAAGTTCCAGGCTGCAGAAGTTTTAGGAAGTAGAATTGAAGATGAGGGAAGAAAGGAAAGGACGAGGAAAGAAGAAGGGGTGTAGGGAGAGGGATAAAAGGTAGGAAGATCAAAGATTGTAGATTGTAGGAAAAGTTGAAATGAAGGGAAGGTGATGTAGGGACAAAAGAAAATAATAATAATAATAATAATAATAATAATAATAATAATAATAATAATAATAATAATAATAATAATAATAATAATAATAAAAACAAGGAGTCTAGGTGAAGCCAGCTCAAGGTCAGGTAGAGGAAGAGAAAGCCTTTAAAGGGAGGGAGAGGAAAGGTGAGAGAGGGAGAGAACATTGGAGGGAACAAGACACAACATAAATGACAAGGAGGGTTGGGGAAGGAATTATGGAAAGTGAATAGAAGGAAGATAAAGGGGAAGAGGGAAGGGAGGAAATGCGGTGTGAAGAATCATCGAAAACTGGAGGCTAGCTTTTGTTAGGTCAGGTCAGGTCAGGTTGGGTTAAATTGGGTTTAGTTTTCTTTTTTTTCTACCAAGGTCAGTATACTTTTATAATGACCTTAGTATGACCTATGGAACCTTACGTCACGGGCACAGTGTCGAGCGAACTCAAGGTCACATGAATACTTGTCTACGTCCGGTCTACGACGATATAGAATCTGTACAGCGGCTGATGAAGTAGTGTGTGGATGACGAGGATGAGTGGAGGCCAACAAGTGGATGAACCTGAAAGAAGTAGGTAGATGTAGGAATACATTATTTATTTTTGGTGCAATTTTTTGTTATGTATATTTCTCTTTTTATTTTTGTTTTCGAGGCCATGAATTCCGAAGCTGCAGTCATTTTCATATTTCGTTGATACAGAAGCACGCAATTTAGTGCAAGCAAAACTTTATATTTTTCCAGATGATTCAGAATTCTTTATGAAAAGAAGAGAATGAAAAAAAACAAGAGCACGAGAAAAATGACATCAGCACAATGCAATTTGGGAAAATAAGTTCTGTTTATTTATTGATTTAGTTTTTATTTAACGTTCGTGTTGTGGTCATGTTTGGTCCAGCTTAATTACGGGCTGAATGAACATTTAAAAAAGATAACAATAAATGGAAATATAGCTACAAATAATAAATTCATCTCTAGCGGTTCTTGTTTTCGTAAAGAAGACAAATAGAGTAACATTATTTAGAACACAGAGTAATATAACATTTCACCCAATCTTTTCCCAAAATTCTCGTGACTCAAAGTTAAAAAAAAGTCACACTTGCCTAATTCTAAAATCATACTCACACTCCCCCCTTCCCCCCAACCCTCCAGAGTGGCCTGCCCCCCATGACTCAATTCCCGGGACTCAGCGCCACTCGGCCGCCAGAACTGTACTCAACACAAACTTTAAGGGAAAGGAAAAAGAGCCCAAAACTTTTCACTCTGAATACTGAAATATTTTTGTGAGTAAAGGAAACTTTTTATTTTCCTTGAAGTAAAATTTCTGGGATACTCGAGGCATATTTTCTGTGTTGCACTTTGGTGATTCATGCCTAGAAGCGTTTTCCTCGTATATGCACAGGAAAGCGAGTAAATTGGTGTTTTCCTGAAATATATTGCTCTCTTTCTACTGTATTAGGTGATTAATGTATTGTTTCCGCCATAAATTTTCAACACTCACCCACACAGTTGCTACTCCACCGTGCAATTGTCCATTTATTTGTGCTAAGAATTAAATGCTCATTAAAAAAAAAGAATGACCCCAAAGATGAATTCAGAAAGAAGAGAAAAATATCATGAAATATCCTCTTACGTTGTGATGGAGAATTAAGTTACCAATTACACTGAAGATAAAGACATGTAAGGCAACGAGGTGTTACGTGGCACAAAACCCACACACTATCAAGCTACACCTCCCACGTAACAGCCCTTCATGCCTCTCCACCACTCTTGATCTCCTAAGGAACGCGTAACCTGACCCTACGAATCGAGTGACCTGACGCATTTCAACCCTTTCCCCCTCACCCCCTTCCCCCTCACCCCCCTTACACACTCCTCTACAACACGCCCAATATCTGACTTTCATATTCCATGCACCTGAAGGCATCATCCTCACTCGACCCTGATCCGGCTGGGACTTTGACCCTTAAACTCTTTGATCCCCGACAACTTTGAACCCCAAACTCCGTCCCTTAAAGGAGTGCGGCGCCCCATCACTCAAAGCGGGACTGGCGGGGCACCGGGACCACCTTGAGGAAGCTCTTATTTAAGGTTTCTTTTCATAAGCTCCGTGTTGAGGGTTCCTGTGACTTGTACTCGCCGTCTGCGCCACCTACAGGAGTAAGGAGAGGTAAAGGAAGAAAGGAAAGGATCAAGGAAGGGGTGAAAAGGGAATATTGTGCACATAACCAAGGAAAGGAATAGGAGAGAAGGAACACGGGACAAGATGAGGATGGTGGTAAGGAGGGGAAGATGAGAAATATCAGGAGGGGAAGGATGCGACGAAGTGGAAAGGAGTAAAAGCGAGAAAGATGGTAATTAGAGTTGGGACGGCATGGCGAAGAAAGGAAAGGGGGATTTATCTGACGGGAATTGAAAATGGAGAAAAATGTAAAGGGAGAAAGGAAGTGTTACTCGAGTGAGAAGGAACCGTAGGATGTGACAGTTATATAGAAGCTGGGGCCAAAGAGGACACAGAGTGATTGGACGAGAAGGAGACTCTTGAAAGAATAGGAGAGAGAGAATACATTTGTTGCGTAAAATGTTAAAAGAGGTTAAGAGTACTCGACAAATGTTATGAAAGTCAGACAAAGGAAGTAGAGGAATACAGAAACGGTGAACACGAAATGCATGCATGTACATATAAAACAAAAAAACTGTGTAAAGCGCTTGTATATATATATAAAAAAAACAAAAGCGTTGAAACATTCACAATCGCACAAAAACACACTAACAGTTGTCTCTTCTACTTGAAACGATAGTCGAGTGAAGCTTTAAATATCCAATCAGTACATAACAAAATCTTTACAGTTTTCAGGAATTAGTTGGTTTACCTATCTACCCCTCCCTCCCCTCTACCTGCCCCGCATTAGCTCCCCTTTTCAAAATCCTCTCAGTGACTCTTACCATGGAGGCTAAAAAAAAAATAAAGTTGGGGGCTGCATAGGAGGGGTGCTTTCCCTGGGTTCTGTAGGGGCGGAGGGGAGCATCGCTTGGTCCCATGGTACCTTAATCCTAGGTCTTTCCATTTATCTGTATGTTGTATAAATTTTCCCCACCACTCGTTCAGACAGCCGCTAGATTGCACGTTTGGGGAGCTGGTGAGCCGATGCCTTGGTTTTGCAGCTGGATAGTGAGTCGGTGGTCAGGTGGACAGGTGAATAGACAGAGACTTGTTGCACCAGTTCGAGTATTGGTCAGTTACACAGGCGGACAGACACCCAGTTAGAGAAGCAGTCAGGTTTTTATGCGTAGGTTGTTTGTTAGCGTTGTAGGTCAGCGGAGCCCTCTAGCGGCAGGCGAACATGTCATTGATTTGTTTCGGCAACGTATCAGTCGAGCCCCGTTTCACCGTAACCTTCCATCCCGTTTCACTTGAAATAGAATAGAGAAAAGAAATGAGAGCAAGTCCATATTTCAAGTCAGCGTATTTCATATATTTCTCTTAGTAATAATAATAATGATAATAATGATAATGATAATGCAGATACATTTTCATTAGATAGTAATGATAATTAGCAATAATCATAATGACAACAATGATAATAATAACAGTAATAATAATCATAGTCAGTAACTTAATTAACTTACTTTTTATATAATAATTCCAACTCGTCACCTACCACCCCCAACCCCCCTTCCCACACCCCTCCACCCACCCCAGCCCCCTCTCCACACCAGATGACCAGCCCAGTGAGGTGTGGGCGTGGAGACAGGCGTGGCATGCGAGGGGGCGGGTAACATAAGTATAAGCTGCTGGACCGTGATGGTGGGGAACAAACGAGGTGATAGAGGCGTGAAGGGAGGCAGATACAGGGTGAAGGGGTGACGGGACGAAGGGTCGGAGTGATGTGACGGGTTAGGTGACGGGTTTGGTGACGGGGTGTGTGACGGGTTTGGTGACGGGGGGTGTGACGGGTGGTGCGACGGGTGGTGTCAGTTCGTGTCAGGCTGATGTGGTGACTGATCCCAACACTCAGCACTGGACTCCCCTCTTGATGGACTTACCTCATTTGCATTTATATGTGTTTTTAAGGTCAGGCTGTCATTAGCATGCGTCGGCCATAATAGCTGTGGAACCTGCGTTTTGTATGTACGTACGTGGCGAGAGAGAGAGAGAGAGAGAGAGAGAGAGAGAGAGAGAGAGAGAGAGAGAGAGAGAGAGAGAGAGAGAGAGAGAGAGAGATATCAATATAATGACATAAGCTTTAGTCATCGATGTAACCATGAACGTATGCATCTATCTCTCTCTCTCTCTCTCTCTCTCTCTCTCTCTCTCTCTCTCTCTCTCTCTCTCTCTCTCTCTCTCTCTCTCTCTCTCTCTCTCTCTCTCTCTCTCTCTCTCTCCCTGGAAGTATGGAAATGGTTTAAAAAATGAAAGTCGTGAACCAATTGGCCACACTAATTATTGCTGTGCTATTTTGCAACAATTATTATTTTTTTTGTTTAACTTTCACTCGCCGTCCAACTGTCATTTTCACCTTGAGTTTTACCCTTATTTTCCTATCCTCTCTCAGCTGCATATTCTTTCCTCGTTACCTATTTTTTTTTACTCTCTCTCTCTCTCCCTTCTTTTTATAGACATGTGAGAGAGAAAGTGAGAGAGATATATAGAGTGAGTTTCTTCTTTTATTTCCCTGCAACGTTAATTTTTTTTCAAGGACAATATTTTGAGGTCCATGAAAGGCTTGATCGTGATGCTGTAAAAACTATCTCTAAAAATGAAGATAGGGAAGGATAGAGATAGAGAGGAGGATACGTGAGGCTTTGAATACACCCTCTCTCCCTTTTCCTCTTGCCTTATCCACTCTCTCTCTCTCTCTCTCTCTCTCTCTCTCTCTCTCTCTCTCTCTCTCTCTCTCTCTCTCTCTCTCTCTCTCTCTCTCTCTCTCTCTCTCTCTCTCTCTCTCTCTCTCTCTCTCTCTCTCTCTCTCTCTCTCTCTCTCTCTTTATCTTCCCTCACCTCATCTCCCCTCTTCCTATGCTCCCCTCAATCCCTCTCCCTCTGGTTTTCTGTTTTGTTTTTACTTTTTGTGGTGTTGTTTTCCCTCCTTTGCTTCCTTCCTTCTTTCCTTTACTTGTTCTCGTATTTTCTTCTTTTCTTTTTATTCATGTTTTTCTTCGGGTATTATTCTTTCCTTTTTCCTGTTTTTTTTTTTTGTCACACTTAGACTTTACTTTTCAAAACTTTCTTTCATACTCAAGTTTCTCACTTTCATTCCCAAATTATTTATTCATTTTCTTTGTCTTGTGTTTTATTTTCATTCCTATTTGCTTTACTTATTGTTTTCATGAATTATATTCTTTTATGATTTCCGTAAATGTCCTCCTTTCTCTTTTGTTGTTATTTGTTGTCATCATTCATTCCCTTTATCTCCATTTCATTTTTTCATTCCTTCTTCACTTCCCTCTGTACCATCCTCTATATAGCTTAACTTTCATCCATTTATTCTCATTAATTCCCTTTCTAACATTCCTATCTTTCATTCCATTTCATCTTCACTTCTTCCCCTTCCTTTCCCTTCCTTTCCCCTCACCATTATCACCTGGACGCCGCTTCTATCAGTAGTTTTCGATTTTATCTTTATTTTCCGGAACGACTTTCATCCGTCTCAGTTAGGTTAGGCCAAGGGGTCGCCTGCCTCAGCTACCATTAGGCCTCCTAAGTCAATAAAGGGGAAGTCTTAGGACCCTTATCCACGCCCACTCCTACACCCACACCCACAGCCTATATAGGGAAGTAGAAGCCCTTAACCATTTTCATATTTAGTTGAGTATTTCGCTTCCAGAATATATGATCAACCAGAGACACATTAAGTTTTATCACATTTGAAAGTCAATGGGATTTTAATTTTCACTTTAGTTTATACACACACTCCATGATTTTGTCTTTTTTTAATTATTATATTATTTACGTTTAATTATTATATATATGTGTGTTATGCTTTCATGCATGCACGGACTCATTTTGTATAATCTATTCGAAAATGTTAATTAAAGAAGAAATGATTGGCCTGCCTCTCATTATCAAGGGGCAAAAAAAATGGAGGGAGGGAGAGGGGAGACTTCGTTCATATGTCAAATAGATGCATCAGACACATTTATGAATAATAATTTATATACATTAATGCTTCCTGGGTGTGAAGAAGAAAAAAATATAATGAAATATACAAGTCACAGATTTTTTTATTGTTTTCTCTCAGTATCTTCTTTTTTCCTTTGTGTATTGAAACGGTGTATGCATAGAGGTGATAAAACGCTGTCACCCTCACCCCGCCTCACCTCGCTTGCCTTCGTGCACGTGTCACACATAACCTATCACCCTCGCCTCTCACATTCCATCCATCCATCCATCCATCCATCCATCCATCCATCCATCCATCCATCCACTCACTCCCCTTTCATGCATTCATTCCAGGCCCTCATACTCTCATTTCCAATCCTTCACTTCCCATCCGTCACTTCTTTCTCTCTCTCTCTCTCTCTCTCTCTCTCTCTCTCTCTCTCTCTCTCTCTCTCTCTCTCTCTCTCTCTCTCTCTCTCTCTCTCCTCTCTCTCTCTCTCTCTCTCTCTCTCTCTCTCTCTCTCTCTCTCTCTCTCTCTCTCTCTCTCTCTCTCTCTCTCTCTCTCTCTCTCTCTCTCTCTCTCTCTCTCTCTCTCTCTCTCTCTCTCTCTCAACATTTTCACGCGAGGTAAGGGGATACGTCCTTTTTACTTGTTAGTACCACTTTCCCCTCCTGCCTTCCCCTCTCTCTCCCCTCTCTCTCTCTCTCTCTCTCTCTCTCTCTCTCTCTCTCTCTCTCTCTCCTCCCTTCCTCCCCTCCCTTCCTCCTTCCCCTCCCTTTTAACTCTCGTCGTAAATGGATCTCCAAGGATTCCCTCTTCTTATCCTTCTCTCCATCCTTCCTTCCTTCTTTCTTTTCATCCTTCCTTCCTTCATGCCTTCCTTTCCTTGATTTATTTTTGTTTTTTTTCTGTCCTTTCTTTCATATTTTTTGTCTGTTGAAAGTCTGTAAATCATTTATTATTGAAGAATTATAAGGTCTCTCTCTCTCTCTCTCTCTCTCTCTCTCTCTCTCTCTCTCTCTCTCTCTCTCTCTCTCTCTCTCTCTCTCTCTCTCTCTCTCTCTTTCTCTTTCTCTTTCTTTTTTCTCTCTCTCCAAGACTATATCAACTGGGTCGGAAAGTCTTAAGATTTAGCTGCACCATTTTGTGATCTTACGATACTGTGCAAATCTCTCGAGAGTTTCTTCCTTGATAGCAAGAATAGCAAGATGTCTCACTGTTGCACTTACTCCCAGCATTGCCTTTCTTTTTTCATCTCTGTCTTTTGTTTTGTATTTCTTATTTCTTCCATTACTTTCTCTGGATTTGTCAAGGTTATTGCCTCGTTGTGTCCCAAATGCTGTAATTTTCCTCTTATGTTCTTTCTTTCTCCATCTTCGAATATAGCTCCTCTTCTTTCCCTTTAACTTCCTTACCAATTCTAAGCCCCCTTTTTCCCTCCCCTCGTCCTACTTCTTTCCCCTCATAATATTCCCCTCACTCTACATACCCTCCACTTCCTCCTCAGCTCACCTCATGCCAGGAAACTATTACAAATTGTTTCTACCGTTCTCATTCACTTCAATATTTATCTCCTTTTACTCCCTACTTCCCTTCTTTCCCCCTTAGGCGTCCATTAACCATCAAGGGAATAGGGAGAGGAAGGGGAAAGGGGGAATGGGAGTCATGAGTAATGATGGTAAATGGTTATAGGTAAAGTTACTTAAATTTCACACTTATTAGGTATATCAGGGTTTTTATCACATTTCCGAGTGCAAATTTTCTTCCTCTTCTCTTTATTTGTATCTCTTTTCCTCCCTCCTTCCCCTCTTTCTCTCTTTTTCTTTCTCTCCCGTGTGTCACTCAGAGTCTTATCTTCATTTTTTTTCAAAGTTCCCTTCCTCATCGCCCTTTCCCTTTCCCTTTTCCTCTTTTCTTTTCCTTACCTTCCATGTTTCACTCACACCATCAGACATTCAAGTCTCTCTCTCTCTCTCTCTCTCTCTCTCTCTCTCTCTCTCTCTCTCTCTCTCTCTCTCTCTCTCTCTCTCTCTCTCTCTCTCTCTCTCTCTCTCTCTCTCTCTCTCTCTCTCTCGTAAGCGCCCCGTAAAGCCCGCCAAAAGGGTCGTAACGAGGCGGTCTAGTTGAGGCCAATTACGCTTCACTGAGCTACCATTTGCTTCTATACAGTGAAGAGAAGCATGTGTAGTCACTCCCTTGCTGTCTGTGTTAGAATGTATTTCATTTTTTATTTTTTAGTATTTCTTTTATATTACTATGTTAAAATTTTGGTCATGGTAATAGGAGGTTGGTAATTAATGAGTTTAATTACTCATGTAGGAGAGAATAAAGGGTTTAAGAGTCTCATTGGTCAGCGTTGTAGCCTTGAACGCGATAAGAATGAGACCTTGAATCGCTTCCTTTATATGTATCTTTACCTAAGAGACAGCGGCCTAGACATCAATCAGAGGCAGTCCACTAACTTCACCTTCCTCCCTTTACACATCCCCAGCCGCAATGCGAAGAAAAAAAACACATCGTTAGTGATACAAACTCTCTTCACGTCCTCAAAAAGCCTACCTTTGCTTACCTAGAACTTGTCTGTGTGTTTAAGTTGAGGCGGGTTTCTCCTCCTCCGCCACGCCACCTAGATACACGGCTTTGAATCACTTCCTCTACACACACACTTAGATGGATCGAGGTTTGGGCGGCTAGAGTACGCCCGGAACGAGTCATATTGAGCCCCAAGGAGTCAAGAGGAGGAGGAGGAGGAGGAGGAGGAGGAGGAGGAGGAAGAGGAGGAGAGGAGGAGGAGGAGGAGGAGGAGGAGGAGGAGGAGGAGGAAAAGGAAGAGTTTGGTGTTTTGAGCCAGAATGTTTTACTGTATACTCCTTCTCCTCCTCCTCCTCCTCCTCCTCCTCCTCCTCCTCTTGCCGGTGCTGTGATCTTTCGTCTTTAAGGGAATGGCCTTCTTAATTCAGCTGTCAAGGCATTCGCGAACTTTATTGCCTTGAATCTGCTCGTTGTTTTGAGTCACAGTGAAGCTGCAGTTATCATATTTTCAGCTTCAGTAACTCGTACCATCACACACACATAACCAACTTTATTAACGGGATGATTAACATATTTTCATTTTTAATTACGAAGCTATGAATTATCCTCCTCCTTTAGTCTTTTTTTTGTTCTTTTTTTTCAGCAGCAGCCACATGTGTGTTTTGTAATTACGTGGATTAGCCAGGTATTTTATCGCACGTCTCGCATATAAAGGGTTTGTTTCGGGATCATAAAAAAAAGTAACCCAGTGGCTCTTAGTATTTGTAAGTATAATAATAAGTATTTCCAATGAGGTTATTTTAACAGTTTCTTTAAAAGTTGACGGAGTTCTTTATCTTTAAAGAACTTCAATGTTATATATAAATGAAAAATAATGATAATAACAACTTCTAAATATGCTTCATTACCTTTAGTTTCTTCACGTCACTCATCCCCCCAACACCTGTTCTCACACCTGTTCAACGTTCCCTTCACTTTCTGCCTCAGTTCCCCTTGGTGAGACCCGGAGCTTCTATCTTCACCCTGCCATGAATGTAGATGAGATGGCTCTGATAATGGAGGCAGTAGAGGCCGTAGACTGAGGGAGGGAGGAAGGGAAGGAGATGGTTAAAACTGGGGAATGGTAGGTGAGGATTTAAGGTGGGAGAGGAATTTTAAGGTTCATGGCAAGGGGAAGTAAGGGTGTATAGCAGGTTAGGGTGCTAATTAGGTGATCATAGGTGTTTAAGGGTTAGTTTTGTATTGAGTGTGATGTTTAGGGTGTGTGAGTGACTTGAATGTTTAAAGTTTGTGTGTTAAATTTGGTTAAACGTTTGTGTTGGTGTAAAAACTGACTTTATTTCGTGTTTGTGTTTGTTTGTGAGAATTAGTAGTGGTTAGTGAAGGGAAATTAAGGAAATCTCTTTGGGTTCTTTACGTTCAGGAAGTAAATTTATTGAGTTGTAAAAATAATCGTAAAAAAGAATAATTATGGAGATGTTGAAGTACTAAAAGTCAAAACAAGTCTAGTCTTCCGCCACGAATGCAAATTTATGTCCTCTTACGTGTGTGTGTGTGTGTGTGTGTGTGTGTGTGTGTGTGTGTGTGTGTGTGTGTGTGTGTGTGTGTGTGTGTGTACTCTGGTAAACGTATATATGTTTTTCTTAAGCGGTTCACTATTTTTGATGTTCTCTGTAACTTCTTGTTTTTGTGTGTGTTTTTTTTTCCCCAGTACTGGACGCGGCTTCTTTGTGGGGCTTCATGTTTTTTCCATGTTTTCTTTCCGCTGAGTTTGTTACGTTGCAAAGAACCGCTGGAGGAAGGGAAAAAAAAATATATGATGAAAGTAATGAAAAGATCGTTTCTACTACACACACACACACACACACACACACACACACACACACACACACACACACACACACACACACACACACACACACACACACACACACACACACACATTCTTCTTCTCATGAGCTGGAGGAGCATAGGGAACATTAATCACCCAGGCTCCAGAGACTCCTTGAAGTGGGCGTCCCTCACCCCAAACCTTGACGTAATACCCACAATCCTCTTCCTCCGAACAAGCACCCTCTTGGAACGCTGCCGAGGAGGAGGAGGAGGAGGAGGAGGAGGAGGAGGAGGAGGAGGAGGAGGAGGAGGAGGAGGAGGAGGACGAGGACGAGGACGAGGACAGTGTGTTTTGCTTCCCTAAGTGTGCCCTGAAGCTGCAAATTTTGGCTTCATTCACCTCCTCTTGGGTTTCAAACGTAAAGATTTATGTTGCGTGGAAGACCATGAGTGAGATACGATTTTCATGAGTCTCCCTTTTTCTGCCTCAAACGAAGGGCTCTTGAGGGTAGTCTGAGGTTGTTTTTTTCCTTCAGTATGTGAGGAATAAGCTGAGTTTTGTCTTTCTGTTTGAAGGGGATACGTGACCCTTTTTTTGGGGCGGGTTTGGTTGCAACAGTATGAGCCTAACTTTATAATGTGATTGTTGTTGTTTCTGTGGAGTGTTTTGGGTACGAATGTGTGTGTGTGTGTGTGTGTGTGTGTGTGTGTGTGTGTGTGTGTGTGTGTGTGTGTGTGTGTGTGTGTGTGTGTGTGTATGTGTGTGTGTGTGTTTTAAGATGGTATTGGCTCTCTTGTGAGTTTGGCTTTAGAATAATAAAATATGGTTGAGTTAAATTAGAATTCCTTGAAAGAGTCCCTGAGTAAATGAGGTAACAAGCTAAACTTCTGCAAAGTCCTCTAGGAAAGAAACATTTTTTTCTTTTTCTATCCCGTACCTTTTTCTTGCTAAATGTTTCAAGTTTCCTTCCAAAGTAAGTAACATCTCAAGATAACAAATGTTGACCCATTAACTATGCCTGACTCAGATTGTGATAAAATGTAAATGTTCGTTCTCTCTCTCTCTCTCTCTCTCTCTCTCTCTCTCTCTCTCTCTCTCTCTCTCTCTCTCTCTCTCTCTCTCTCTCTCTCTCTCTCTCTCTCTCTCTCTCTCTCTCTCTCTCTCTTAAACATAGTAATAACACGAGATAATATTACTATGAACCATTTATTCCACTCATTACTTTGTCCTCAAGCGGATCACATTTCACCTTCAAACAAAATAAAATAAAAAGTTAATGGTTGTTAGTTTGCCTCCTCCTCCTCCTCCTCCTCCTCCTCCTCCTCCTCCTCCTCCTCCTCCTCCTCCTCCTCCTCCTCCTCCTCCTACACCCACCCACCACGTCCTTGCGCTCCCAGCCTCGTCATGCATTCTATCAATCACCTAATTTCCTGGAGATTATCCCCCTGAAGGACGCCATCAAACCACTAAGGTGAGGAGTCATGACCTGATACTGAGGCGTTACAACCCTCCTTCAAGAACCCTTAAGAGGATGCCTTTGCACTATCACCTCCTGCTGTCTGCTTGTTCATTTTAAGCAGGAATCTTTATCTACTATTACTACTACTACTACTTATACTACTTCTACTATTACTACTACTCGTTTGAAGTCTTTTTATTTACTTCAGCGTTTCTTAAGTATTTTCTTTACTCATTTTCTCTGTTTTGTCATTTGCGTTTAAGTTATGATAAACCTTCTATTTGCAAGTGACAGCTGGGAGAGGGGAAGCGAGGAGAGCAAGGCCGATTAGAAAGGGAAAAAAACGATGCAGGGAGACTGATGCAAGAGATGGATTGAGACAAAGACAGATATGAATAATTTAGAAACAGAAAGTGCAGTGGAGATCAGAACAAGAGAGAGAGAGAGAGAGAGAGAGAGAGAGAGAGAGAGAGAGAGAGAGAGAGAGAGAGAGAGAGAGAGAGAGAGAGAGAGAGAGAGACCTTCATTGATAAAAATAAAAATTGCAAGAAATTTGATATCAATAGGAAAATAGTTATAAGGCTTTAACGTTGTAATTTAATAAAGGTAAACATTATGGAATAACAAGATGCCTGTAATTTTAAAATTATATAAAAAATAATGAATACGCTAAGCTGTACGTAACACCCATTTATGTCCTAATGATATATAAAAGTCATTCAATTTTTTTGCAATTGAAGTTAAAAGTGTATATAATTTAGTGTAATTTTGTCCTCATTTCCCCTTACCGGCGTTGCTCCTTTGTGCTTTCATGTCGAAATGTAAAAAATTAAAAAAAATAAAAAAGGAAAAAAATGAGGAAGCGATCGAGATGAAGCAGAATAAAGAATGTGAAAAATAAGTGTTCATCAGTTTTATTGAATTTCTTGCTAACTATTTTCTCTTATTTGCAAACATCATTTTATTTCTTTTTTATGTTTATTTTGTTGCTTCCTGTCAGGATGTAAAAGAAGGGAAAGTATGATGGGAATGAAATAGCTTTTAAGAGAAAGTGAGGGAAAAATGTGAGTTGTACAGGAATATTTTAATAATACTCTAGAGGGAAACTTTGCATACACGTAACTTTCAGGGGGGAAAAAAGAAAGAAAGAAAAGAAAAATACATAAAAAGATTATCCAGATTGCTTTCATTTTGTCATTACGGAAGCCATGTTAGTTAGTTAGTGTGTTTGTCTCCATCCTTTCAGTCATTTATTCCAAAACATGTGTGTGATGTATGGTTATGAACATCGATAACTGGCTAACTTATGTAACTCAATTAGCCTCGTTGTTAAGGCTTGTTGACTAGACCCACAATGCATTGACTCACACACATATACACCGATTTGAGTGACGGAAATTTGCTTAACTTTTGAAATTGTGTGTTTTTTCCCCCTCTCTTTTCCCCTCGTTTTTATATTGATCAGAGTGAGTACAAAGGTAAAGCCGATGATTTAATATTAGTGACGAGTATAAAGTCACTTAATTTTCAGAAACATCCACTCACCCATTCCACTCACTGACGTGTTTGCCCATCCCTCACCCTTTTCCTCTCATCCTTTTCCTCCCTCACTACCGTCACCACACCCATTTCCTCCCTAACCGCACCTTCCCTGCCTGCCTCACCCCTCACCACAGCGCCGCTCCAAAAATGTGAGCCAGCACGTACTCGCCTCAGTTTGATTGTGTTTAAAGGTTAATTTACGGCTTGTTTCATAGTTATGGGCGTGTGGACGGCGAGCATGTCATTGGGACAGTCACATGGGAACTGGAGGTCATGCAGCTGCCTTTTTAGTTAATGTTATAAGCCTTTTTCCAGTGTGTTTTTGTTGAATTGTTCGCATGTGTGTGTGTTTGGTGTTGTTGTTAAGAAGGTCAGTGGATGATATAGTTTTTTTTAAAGTGGTAGTAAAGTAAAATAGTGGTAGGAATGGTATTTAACACACACATATACACACACAAAAGCATTAATTAAACGTAATGTCTCCTGAAACACTGTCTTGGCTTACATTTTCCTCTCAGCAAACGCATTCTTCGTGTCCACGTTATCCTGATGTGATCTTCAGTCTCCCACGCCCTCCACGCACCTCCCTTCCCACGCCCTTCCAGTATAAGTCTCTTTCGTCTACCTACTTGACGCACAGAATCTCCCTCTACCACAGTGTTTCCCTTACCCTCAACATTACGCTTCTCCTCTCCCACGCCACTGTCCTTCACCGCCCACCTTGCAGACATTCAATCTTTTCATATTTATTTCAATGCATAGTTTTAATTTAGGTTAGATATTTCGCTGTCGGTGGGGCGTGCGGATGCGTGGGTATATGTGGTTTTGTGGAAGAGTGATTATGTGAGTGGATGAGTGTATTATTACGTCCAGCTTTATCGTGTTTGATGAAGCCTTTGATGAACTTGCTTTGTCTCTCATCGATAAAGCTTGAAAGACATTCCCTCAAGCAAGGAGATTAAAGACTGAATCAAACACGGGGGGAAGTTTGAATGCGTTTGTGTAAGGTGATCCGGTAAGTCTTGTCTGGTAGCAAGTTGCAGATGCCACTCGTTATTGCTACATCAAGAAGGCGGGGCACTGAGGGTAAGATAGTGATATGTTGACAAAAATTCTAGTCTCGGGAAGAGGAGTGAATTGTGCATAGGAAGTTAAGGCAAGTTCTGATTCTTTTATTGTGTGTGTAGATGAGAATAGAATAGCATCACATATTGCACTCAGTTTGATATGTATTGACTGGTGTGTGTGTGTGTGTGTGTGTGTGTGTGTGTGTGTGTGTGTGTGTGTGTGTGTGTGTGTGTGTGTGTGTGTGAGGCAAAGTTACTCTGAATATTAGTTTCTCATCGTATCTAATTGCTGTTGGGAACAAGACAAACACACACACACACACACACACACACACACACACACACACACACACACACACACACACACACACACACACACACACACACACACACAAACACCCACATACCACCTCGGGTTAGCTCGCTATACAACTTAATGTCAATTCGAAATAATTTTAACTCGGCACAACCAATTCTGCGCTACTCGTCACGTCGTAAATTCAGTTTCAGTTGTTATTTTCACAGCTGTCGGGAATTTATTGTGCCTGTTATGTGCTCGGGCGAAAAAGTGGCGGGAGCGACCATCTATATATCAAGTTGTAATTATATGGAAATAAGTAAAATGATATGTGAGCATCTAACCCTAAAGTTTTGTCACATGTTCTAGTACTGTGTTTGTTTTTATCGTGTTTTTCTCTCGTGGGTTTGTTTGTTATTTTTGCGTCAGGAAGTTTGTGTTTCCGTTTGTGTGTATGTGTGTGTATTTTTTTTTTTTTGAGTGGTGAAATATATATATAATATAAATAAATAAATAAAGTAGATATGTATTCATTGTGCAAGTTAGCAATATGTAATGATGAAAACGTAATAGTTTATATATGAATCAACAAAACTCGCTTGCGTATGAAGCAGATGTGTGTTCATATACATATTCATAACCCAGAATGTAGAGTCACATAAACAGATGCATCACACACACACACACACACACACACACACACACACACACACACACACACACACACACACACACACACACACACACACACACACACACACACACACATATATACACAACACACACTGAACAAACACTCCAAACACCCTCGTGACACTAAATCAAGGTGAAGAAATGGCATGATGAAAAAATATATATATGATAATAAACAATAAAACAGAAAAAAGATTAATAGGAGTGTAAAAAAAAATATATAAAGCAAATATATTAAAACAGCGTTCAAAAGTATGAAAAAAAAACATCACTTTCACACACACACACACACACACACACGGGGCGTCTCTTCCCTTCAAAAAGAAAAGTCCCCTCGCTTTTTCCTTTACACCAGTTTTCTAGGACGTGATCAGAATTGTGGGTCCGGAGGGAGGGAGCAGCGGGAATGTAGTGGACGGTGTCGCTTATAGAGGACAGAGGGAAAGGGAGAGAGGGAGAGAGAGGGAGGGAGGAAGCGTATGAGTGTGGAAGAGGGAAGGTGTAAGTGAGAGAGAGAGAGAGAGAGAGAGAGAGAGAGAGAGAGAGAGAGAGAGAGAGAGAGAGAGAGAGAGAGAGAGAGAGAGAGAGAGAAGAGAGAGAGGCTGTATAATGTGTATGTTCGGGATGAGGGTGTGTGAGGGGAATGTGAGGTGTATGGTAAAGGGAGAATATAGTATAATGTGTAAATATTGATGTTCATTATTGAATTATACATTTTTCTCACTCATAATGTAAGAGGGAGAAAGAATATGGAAAATAATATATATGGAAACCCCGCCTGACTTCCCTCATTGTGCTGACAGCGTGGGAGAGAGTGTCAGCCGGCGCCAACAATAGCTGGCTGATCTTTTTTTGACTCCAGGAAAGATGAAACAAAAGAGAGCTGATGGTAACGAGATAATGGCCTCGTTTCACCCATCGTGTTGAGGAGCTGATATCGTGCCGGCAGTGACTTAGTGAAGGAATAAAAGCAACGTATATTGTAATGACCTTTACACATAGTCATATGATGTATTGAAGCAGATAATCATTATGCTAAATCATTTACATTTATTAAATCTATAAACTTAATTGTGCTTACACTCAACATATAGATTTGTTGGAAAAATATCACACAATAATATATAAATTTCCATTATTTGAAATGGAGATACAAAAGGCAGAGGAATAAGAATATATCAGTGGAATAAACATTGTTGCAATATGCAGAGGTTTTGAATATATCAGAGAACATTGTTGCAGAAAAATGAAATGTTTTATAATAAATAGAACATATTCATTATCTATTATACTTAAGGTGTTACATAACTCTCTCTCTCTCTCTCTCTCTCTCTCTCTCTCTCTCTCTCTCTCTCTCTCTCTCTCTCTCTCTCTCTCTCTCTCTCTCTCTCTCTCTCTCTCTCTCTCTCTCTCTCTCTCTCTCTCTCTCTGTAACATATAGGTGTGTGTGTGTGTGTGTGTGTGTGTGTGTGTGTGTGTGTGTGTGTGTGTGCGCGCGCATGTG
>JAPQNM010000020.1:652774-655274 GCA_029783475.1 Metacarcinus magister
GCTGTCTATCCCACTGTGCTTCATCGACCCTTCCTCCCCCAGCACGAGGCGGGGCAGAGCAGCGGCCGACACGTGGTAATACACTAAATACTAACAGGCCACGACGCCCCGGCCAGGCTGACAAGGCTCATTTCCTGCCCTCGTGTCTGCACCATCCATTGCCAAAAGGCGGAACTGATAGAGTCGTTTATTGTCAAAAGACGGAACTGATCCCCAAGTAATCCTGTTCAGCCATTCACTGAATCGTCTGTGTATGAACTGCTGACATTAATGTAAATAGGATGGAAGTGTTCTGAGTTTTAAAAAGAGTAAGAGTTTTGTGTGTTATAAAGCCGAACAGAATAAAAGCTCTTTAGATATACTCCTGGGAATGACTAAAGCTAACAGCGCGTTAAACAAAAGAGAATACACTAGAGGGTATGAGTGTATGAAGAGATTAGGAATCGTTACAATATAGATTATTGAACACATTTGTGAAAAAGTTGGATTCAATCAGCAAATCAACATGAAAGCTTAAGAACATATAACGTACAAAAATAGGAGCACGGAATAAATACAAAATAAATGTACTGAGGAGGAGGAGGAGGAGGAGGAGGAGGAGTTTGTACGCCTCGTTGGGATCCTGTCAGGGTTATGAGTCCCTTAGAATGACAGGAGGGTTTAGGATCAAGGTTTGCGGGGGCACTGATAGACAGACAAACAGACAGATGCACAGACAGACGGGCCGACAAATGGCTACATAAATAGACACAAACAAAGACACTCAGCAACAGGACTGACTCGTAATATGATCCGAAAATGATGATAAAACCAATCGTATTAAAAAAAAAAGAAAAAAAAGTAAGACACAGACTCAGCAAGGAGAGAAGAATGAAAGAAACATTAAGCAAGGCAAAGAAGACGGAGGAGTAAAAAAAATTAAGTAAAAAAAACAAACGCGAGAAGGAGGAAAGTAAGATTAATGGAACTTTGCTTAGTTTTTCTGACTTTTGAGCAAACTTTTTTTTTCCACCTTTTTTTTCGAAGTTTCCTAAAGCCGCGTCATGGTCCCGCTGGAGGCCATTAGAGGGGAGGTGGAGGTCGTGAGGTCCCTGGAGGCCTGAGGGGAGGAAAATGGAGACTGTAGTTCATTCAGAAGATTGATCTTATGATGTTTTTCCCTTAATGTAAAGTGGCTAGGGTAGAAAGGGAAGTGTGAGGCAGTTACACACTCTCTCTCTCTCTCTCTCTCTCCTCTCTCTCTCTCTCTCTCTCTCTCTCTCTCTCTCTCTCTCTCTCTCTCTCTCTCTCTCTCTCTCTCATCTTGGTTCCCCTTGTTAAATTATCAACAATCTGCAATTCCACGGTAATTGGTGATAGTTTCAATGGCAGAGCAAAGGCTGAGTCTCGTTCTGAATGCTTTAGAGAACGATTCACTTGACTTAATGAGGAGGAGAGGGACGATGAGGGGGATAGGAGGAGATAAATGGGTGTATGGACGCATTGGATTGATAAGGTGATGATGATAAGATGTTAATGGAGATGGGAATGTTGATATGGGTGATAATGAGTTTTCAAATGATTTAGCGCTTAGTAGTAATTGTAGTAGTAGTAGTAGTAGCAGTAGTAGTAGTTTTTGTAATAGTAATAGTAGTAGTGATCACCATATTTCTCTTCTTCCTTCCTTCCTTTACTCCCTGTCTCTCTTTTTCCCTTTACTTGAAACTTGCTACAACGCTATAACACGTCACTACATGAATAATACATAAGTAATAACCACGTGTAGAATAATAAAGGTATTAATGGTAGTTAAATATTCATAACTTGACTTATAGAACCATGCAACCAAGTTTGTATTTCATGGAGAGTGTATACAGAGAGAGAGAGAGAGAGAGAGAGAGAGAGAGAGAGAGAGAGAGAGAGAGAGAGAGAGAGAGAGAGAGAGAGAGAGAGAGAGAGAGGAGGAGAGGGGGGGGTTTGCAGTTCCTAATTAGGTCAACCAGCCTCAGGTCAATTTGCAGACCAAAAGAGACCTTGTTGAATATAGTCCCAGGAAGAGAGGGAGAGAGAGAGAGAGAGAGAGAGAGAGAGAGAGAGAGAGAGAGAGAGAGAGAGAGAGAGAGAGAGAGAGAGAGAGAGAGAGAGAGAGAGAGAGAGAGATGGGGGGACCTGGAGGAGTAGCTGCTTAAGTGGTCCTTGAGCGTTGCTTCTTTGTCTCCCAAAGAGGTGAGGGAGTGATAAGTCAGAACTTCTGGAGGAGGAGGAGGAGGAGGAGGAGAAGGAGGAGGAGGAGGAGGAGGACAGGTTGAGGAGGACGATGAATAAAGCAAAAAAGAGAGAATGTGAGTAGGATGAAAAGAAAGAATAAGATAGGAGAAAAGAATTGGAGGAGGAGTAGGAGGAGGAGGAGGATAAGAAAGAGGAGGAGGAGGAGGAGGAGAAGGAGGAGGAGGAGGGAAAGTGATGGAGGAATAAGTGCAGGAGCCAAGTGAAAGAGAAGACACACTGCCATGCAAATGAA
>JAPQNM010000020.1:660274-672774 GCA_029783475.1 Metacarcinus magister
TTCTCAATTCATTACTTTTACTCGGGTATGAAGAAAAAAAGTTCAATGTATAATTTGTTGGTTGTGGAATCTTAGCGTGCGTCGCCCATGACTAAGCTTGCACAGGTAATCAATTGCAGGTTAATGGAGTGTCACCTGGCGAGAACACCTGGCTGGCTGGAGATCATTAAGGGGTCAGAATTTTAAAGTACCGGTCACCTCTGTTGCTTGTTACCCATATGTTGTGTGTGTGTGTGTGTGTGTGTGTGTGTGTGTGTGAGAGAGAGAGAGAGAGAGAGAGAGAGAGAGAGAGAGAGAGAGAGAGAGAGAGAGAGAGAGAGAGAGAGAGAGAGAGAGAGAGAGAATACAATGGCTGGAAGAAAGGAAAGGGACACAGTTAGGAGAGAGAAAAAATAAAGTGAATATCAATTTTCAACTCTCCCATTCATATATTTATTCCTGCCTTTGTTTCCTCGCTTGCCCTCCTCCCTCACCTTTCCCCTTCTCCCCCTCCCCTCTCCTTTCTTCCCTTCCCCCTCACCTTTTCCTTTCTTCCCCTCCCCCCTCCCCCTTCTTCCCTCTTTCCTACTCCACAAAGAACATAGTCAGTCCATCACATATGTAAACACACACACGGACTTCACTTACTGCTTCCACCTTACGCCTGCTGCACGCTTCCTCCCTCCCTTCCCCCCTCCATCCCCCTCCCCCCTGCACACCTGTACCCCGTGCCACGCCCACGCCTGTGTCACGCCCAATACCATGACACGTGGGCTGCTAGGTGTCGCGTGTGTCCGAGTGAGCGAGTGTGATATACGAGTGAGTATACTCTGTGTGTGTGCGTGTGTGAGATTGAAGGAGGCGGTGTTGTGTGGGTGTGTGTGTGGGTGTGTGTGTGTGTGTGTGTGTGTGTGTGTGTGTGTGTGTGTGTGTGTGTGTGTGTGTGTGTGTGTGTGTGTGTGTGATTTTTCTTTCCTCTTCTTTCTTTAACCCTAACTCCTCCTCTTTCTTCTTCTTTTTTTACCTCCACCTCCGCCTCTTCCTTGATAACAATAATAATGATAATAGGAATAAACAATATTTCCTATCACCTTCCATTTGCTCTATCTTTCATTGCACCCTCTGTCATCCTACTTTTGCCCCCACTTATCTTCCTCCTCCTCTTCCTCCTCCTCTTCCTGATCTCCACTTCATCACTACAACACTATAATTATCCTCCATCATAATTTCTCCCCTGTTATTGCACTGCTCAGTTGTCATCTAGTATATAAATATTTACTACCATTACATCTTCCTTTCCTTCTAATTCATTTCATTCTTCCTTTACTCCTTTACCTCCCTCTTTTTACCCACATTCAATATCTCCATTTGTACACCCGTCTATTCCCCTTTTTTTTTTGGTATCATTTCACCTTCCCCCTTCCCCTTACTTTTCCCCTTGATCGCGTGACTCCATCCTATCATGAACACGACTCGGCGTTGACCACCTGAGTGACCAGCCCCAAGCAAGCAGGTGTTTCGCCAGGTGACACGGTATTAGAGGGGAAAAGCCAGGTGAGTGTGGCTGGAATACTTGATTGATGAAAGGATTGTACCGTGAAGAGATCAATGCATATGGAAGTAGGTCTCTCTTTGCTAGTTATTGATTAAATGATATTGTGATTAATTATTTAGTATGTGTTTTTTTTCCCGTTGGACTTTTGTGGGTGTGGTAGGTGAGGGGAAATTTATGTATGTATGTATGTATATTCGTTCGTTAATGTGTTGTGAGGGAAAAACAGAAGCTTGGGTTTAAAGGAGCTTAGTACGTGTGTTGGTGCTTCATAGTTTGTATATGAATTATGTTGTGCGTTTATGCAAATATGGCTGATCATCGCCCACAACACTAGAGAAAAAAATAAAAAGTTATTGATGTATAATTATTACACATACAAGTTTGTTTTTTAAATATTAATCTTATCAAATTTTAGTAACATTAATCACTTGTTACCTTTGATGTGTTTTATTCAATTTTTTTCCTCTTTCTTATTCTCCTTTTCCTCACTCTTTCCTCTCAGAAAATACATCTTCCCCTCATTCTTTCTTACGATGGGTTTGAATAATGAATTGTGTAATGTTATTCATGTGATGTATTCATATCATTATTAATATATTCTTTTCTTCTTTCCAGGTGAGATGACCAGCCAGGAAACACTTCAGTCAGCCACTCCTAACATGTCTCTATTTTTTGACACTTTCCTCCTCCCCCCTGAAACGTATCTCTGTTTCTCTTGACACACCTCTCCCTCTTTTTGCACATTCTCTCCCCCTCGTAACACAAATCTCTCTCTCTCTCTCTCTCTCTCTCTCTCTCTCTCCTCTCTCTCCTCTCTCTCTCTCTCTCTCTCTCTCTCTCTCTCTCTCTCTCTCTCTCTCTCTCTCTCTCTCTCTCTCTCTCTCATCTCTCTCTCTCTCTCTTTCTTTCTCTCTCTCTCTCTCATCTCTCTCTCTCTCCTCTCTCTGCTCTCTCTCTCTCTCTCTCCTCTCTCTCTCTCTCTCTCTCTCTCTCTCTCTCTCTCTCTCTCTCTCTCTCTCTCTCTCTCTTTTCTTCATACAAGGATTCTGGTCTTCCGTTTTGTGGCATCCTGACATCTCAAGGTCATCTAAGTACTTCAAGTAGATAAGTATTTCACTAGAATAGGAAATATACCTTGTAGCAACTTAGTAGTAGATGGTATTATTATTATTATTATTATTATTATTATTATTATTATTATTATTATGATTATGATTATGATTGAAGTTTCTAATTACTGGTAAAGTCAATTAAACTCCATTAACAGGTGATTTGATATATTAGTTACCTGTCAGACATGCATAATAGAGTCACCTGAAACCTGATTTTGTTGAGCTATCAAATGACAATGGCTTATAGAACAGACCCGGATCAGATAGCGCTTTTGTAACATATCCACTAGCATATTGAGGCTCAGAACTGATTTTCACGGTAAATGTCACATCACTCACCTTCACACCCCCTCTATCCATGACGTGACCCAAGGCAGGAGTGGATGGCCTGAAGGAGTGGCTGAAGGTCGAAGGGAAGGAAAAATTTCTTCTTGATGTGGTATTATGGACTTTTAAGAGTTTTTTTATGTCGACTTCTTGCATGTTGGTACGCAGTTAATACCTTCGACTTAGTCTTGTATAATCTGAAAAACAAATGAGTGTGCGTGGGAAGCAAAAATCTTGCAGAATTGACTCCAGTATTTTCATGGTTTTGCTCTGCGGTGGCTATTCATTCATTCATGCCTTCATATTCATGGTGAAAACGTAATTCAACGCACAATAATAAAAGAGTAATGCAAGCTTGATGAATAACTGTAATGTACATAATTTTTTTTCTTGTCATATATATATCGAGAGAATTGCAACAGGAGAAATAATGAAAAGTAAACGAAGTAAACACAAAATAATTAAAACCTTGTCACATATTAGACACACTTGTAACACATTTCCTTGTTGTAACACACTATTCCCTTGAAGCATCTAACACCACGCTCACCCGGCACATATATGACACACTCTTGGCACTCCAGGCACCACCCACCTGATGCATGGCACTCAGCACCCTCTCATTGCCACCTTGTCTTCTCGTCCCCTGCTGACCCCTGCTCTTCTGACAGCCTCTCACCAACACATTCCCTCCTACTCTCCCCTTTAGTGGCAATAATTACACCTGATTTACACCTCTTGACTCTCATTCTTCCTCGTGCTTCCCTGTCATCACCATCTCTAACATGCCTTCTCTCTCATCTACCGTCATTGCCTTTGTGATTATTCCTGATTTCGCTAATTCCTAGAGTCATTTCACCTTCCTCCGTTTGGTGAATGTGTTGTGCTCATGAATATTTTGTTTGTGTATTGCTTTTTTTTTGTCCTCATTGTTCCACGTGTCAGTTGTGAATAGAAGTATTGTCACTTTTCTATAAATTCTACCAAGAGTGAGTTTGTCCTACGATGTGTAGTACGTATATCCATGAACGGATTTCCTGAGATTCTAACGCTGATTTTCGTGTCGTCGTAGAGTTTAATATTTCAACTTCCTCCTGCTCCCTGCACCCTAAAAAGAGGTAGCGTGCTTCCTCCTCAACAAGACAGAACCTCGTTTGATCTGTTTGCCAGCGAAGGTCAGGCGAGAATCTATACTGACTCCACCCTTATTTTTACCTATTTTTTCTCTGTTCCCTCTCTGTACTCCCTCCCTCCGTTCCCCCTAACCATGATTTATTTTTTCATTCACTCCATCAGTAGACGGCAGGTAGTTTTGACTCTGCCACACGCTGATTGCAAACACACCTGCACAGTAGTTGCAAAAAAAAAAAGTTGTGTCGAATGTAAATTGGGATTGGAAGCGTCAAAAAAAAGTGAGAGAGAGAATAGTATATAAATAAAAGACGAAGAGAACGACGACAAAGAGGATTTTCTTTCATTATTTCATTATTGTTTTTTATTTTGATTCCTCATTCGTATGATTTCAAGCTGTTTCCTCCTTCTCTTTTATGTGTTAATGTTGTAATTATATGTTGTATGTTTTAATTTGATGTTGCAATGTTATTTCTTCCCCGTAGCTCAGTGATTTCATTCATATTTGTTATTTTCAGTGTTATTTCTGTGTTATTTCCTCCTTTTCTCGCTTGTTTGGAAGGGTGTTATTCCATTGTGTTAATCCCACGCTTCTGTTATTATTATTATTCTCACTCTTCCTATATTTCACTACATCCGTTCTCATTCTATTCCTTCTCTTATCCCCTTTCTCCTTTTTTGCATTCCTTTCCTCTGTCCACATTCAGATTTCATTTCCTTTTGATTAATATGACTTTGTTTCTTCTATTTTCCTCTATTATTTCATTCTTCTCTTTGCTCTCCCTCTTCCTCTTTACTCCGCTCTTCCTCTTAATGCTCGACACCTCACTCACCCTTGTTTCTGTTCCCCTCGCTCATAATTCCCCTCCTTTGCCTCTTCCCTCTTGCCTATCTCCCTCTTCCCCTCCTCCTCCCTCCTTCGTTTACTGAAATATGCACCACTCCACTTGCCCTTTCACACACACACACACACACACACACACACACACCACACACACACACACACACACACACCACACACACACACACATAAACACATTCACACATACATTCACACATTGCACATGACACACACAAACACAAGAATTCCTCTGCACTGTAGTTTTCACACGTGTGTAGCAATATATACATGCATACTTACATAAACATCCTCATACATACATAAATGCACACACGTATGCATATTAGGTAGGTGGACATGCATTGTTGATACGTATTTATCATGTAAGTATTTGCCTTGTGTGTGTGTGTGTGTGTGTGTGTGTGTGTGTGTGTGTGTGTGTGTGTGTGTGTGTGTTTATGTGGGTTTTTTTCTCTATCTATTTATCTCTTATTTATCTCTTTTCTTCGCTTCTTTCTACTATTGTTTATCCTTCCCTTCCTTCTATTTTTTCCCCTCTCATTTCTTTCCCTCCTCCCTCCCCCACCCCCCCCACCCCGTCACTACCTGCCGCGCACCTGGTCGAAACCCAGCAACATGGCACTCATTTGTTACCCCTTCACCTGTCCAGTGTGCGAGGCAAGTGACAGGCTGAGGGAAGGTGGGGTATCTCTCTTTTTTTTTCTCTCTCTCTCTCTTTTTTTTTCTCTCTATAAAAACAATATCAAGACACAAACATTAAAATAAGAGGAACGAGAACCAGAACCATTTTTTTTGGGTGGGGTGACACACTTTTTTGCATATCAACAAAATCACTGCGTCTTTTTGATCGACCTTTTGAAATAAGATAGGGAACAAAACACTATTCCCTGCTTTACATAATTAAGGCTTTGTTTTATTGGCCCAGAAAGTCCTTTAGGCGTGTGAGTAGAGGGTGTGTCAAGACTCCCTGGCGAGGCAACGAAGAAACTGTGTGGAATTAAACATGAGTCTGACCAAGGCATTACCTGCTACCTCCATGAAATTAAAGAGAGAGAGAGAGAGAGAGAGAGAGAGAGAGAGAGAGAGAGAGAGAGAGAGAGAGAGAGAGAGAGAGAGAGAGAGAGAGAGAGAGAGAGAGAGAAATATATATTAAACTAGTATGTATCTCAGTGGCTAGAATCACAGCTTATCACTTAAACTTGTGTGGTACCGAATATTCTCTCGTTGATCTGCATTCCTAGTTCCTTTGCCGCAAATGTGAGAAAATTCCGCGCACTCATTGCCCGTGAAGTGAGTCAAGAAAACGTGCAAAATGAACAACCTAGAGCAAAGAAAGAAGGAAGGAAAGAAGGAAAGAAAGAAGGCGGAAGGATACTTTGATATATTGAAGTTTTATACCGTTTTAGTGGGTGTATATGTGTTTGTGTATGTGTGTGTGTTTTCTGTCCAAGGAGTATTTCCAGCGTTGCGTGACCATGTGTATGTATGTGTACGTTTGTGTATGCATGAGGGACGAGGGAGGAAGTGAGTGTGAGGGAAAGGATCAAATATGACTTGTGAGAGGTGAAGGGCAAAGGTGTGAGGCAGTGAGGGTGAGAGGTAAGTCTGAGGAGGTAAGAGAGAGAGAGAGAGAGAGAGAGAGAGAGAGAGAGAGAGAGAGAGAGAGAGAGAGAGAGATATGTGAACACCTGACCGTAACTGAAATGTGAGTCAGGTGTTACGTTTCTGCCTTAAGGTCTCTCTCTCTCTCTCTCTCTCTCTCTCTCTCTCTCTCTCTCTCTCTCTCTCTCTCTCTCTCTCTCTCTCTCTCTCTCTCTCTCTCTCTCTCTCTCTCTCTCTCTCTCTCTCTCTCACTGTAAATAAAAAAAAAATATAGAAAAAAATATGTTTAGAGCGTCAAACTACCAAGTGTGAACGCAAAAAGAGTACCAAGAATTAGTCCTATTTTTTTTTCTCTCTCTATCTCTCTCTTTCTTTCTTACTTCCCTTCGCCCTTACCTCATTTTTCATTCCCAAGTGTTATGAAAAAATACTACAAGAGGATAGAGAGGAGCGTAGGCCTAGTGGAAATACTCTTGAAGGAGGGAAAAAAATATTATTCAACCACTTTGGGCTAATGAGGTAAATTCTTGCTGGGATTGGAAAGGATGTGAAGAATGTCTCTCTCTCTCTCTCTCTCTCTCTCTCTCTCTCTCTCTCTCTCTCTCTCTCTCTCTCTCTCTCTCTCTCTCTCTCTCTCTCTCTCTCTCTCTCTCTCTCTCTCTCTCTCTCTCTCTCTCTTTTCTTTATTATTGTGAGGGAAACTGATCGATTTAGCCACGATACTCTAGAGGTAAACTTAGGTATTTCCTCCTAATTGAATAAGGTTCGAGGTTTCGGTTCAGGGAGTGTTGGTGGTTCACGAAACTTCGAGAGTCGACTTACCACCTTTAGTAATTACGGTTTTTTTTTTTTTATGCTTCGTTATCTCTCCTGTTTTTCTTTTTTTTCTAAGTTTTCTTGGAATTTTAAAGTGAGTTTTGTATTCTCATTCTCGTCTTCCTATTAAATGTGTGTCTGTGTGTCTGTGTGTGTGTGTGTGTGTGTGTGTGTGTGTGTGTGTGTGTGTGTGTGTGTGTGTGTGTGTGTGTGTGTGTGTGTGTGTGTATTTTCTCTCTTTTTCTCTGTCTTCCCTACCAGAACACAACATAGGAATTTTTGCCATGGTGAAAAAAAAAAGTTTGTGTGTGTGTGTGAGAGATTGAGATGTCAACAACTGATTGGTGACTGGTCAGCTGGGCGGAAAAGTAAAGATGAGGGAACAGGGAAGAAGAGAAAGAAAGGAGAGGGGAGGCATCTCTCTCTCTCTCTCGCTCTTTCTCTCTCTCTCTCTCTTCCTCTTTTGTTTTTCTTATTCTTTTTCGTTTTCTTTAATTGGATTTCTACTTAGCAAGAAAAGACCAAAAGATGCATGTAATGAGAGAGAGAGAGAGAGAGAGAGAGAGAGAGAGAGAGAGAGAGAGAGAGAGAGAGAGAGAGAGAGAGAGAGAGAGAGAGAGAGAGAGAGAGATTAATCGAAGCAAAGAAAAGGTAGTGAAGTAAATTAAAAGGTTGTCAATTTTTATTGAATTTTTTATCTTCCATTTCATTATATTTGCCTCGTGGATTTATTTATTTTTATTTTATTCTTTATCTTTGTTTCATTTCGCTTCATTTTCAAGTGTTTTATTTTGATCGAGAAATTTTTATTATTTTTTCATCATCTTTCTAAACATGGATCATATATATTTTTGACCCTATTTTTTTATACGTATATTTTGTTTCCCCTTTTAATCTCCATTTTCCTTGACCCTTTTTCTCTATATTTCTTTTGCCTATCGTGTTTTTATCTTTCTCTTTTTCTAACTTTTCTCACTCACTGTTAATATTCTGAAGTATGTTTCACTTTTTATTTGTCTTTTTTCACCAACGTAGAAAAAATAATATTATGTTTCTCTGCCTTTCCCCTCTCCCTTGCCCTTTCTCTCCCCTCTTTCTTGCCCTTTAACTTCATCTCAACTTCTTTCTCCCTTCTGTCATCCATCTTCCCTCCCATCCATCTTTCTTCCACCTCCACTCCTTCTTTTCTCTATTTCCCTTCCTTCTGTCTGTCTACTTGTCAAACACTCTTTTTTTTTATTCTCTCTCTCTCTCTCTCTCTCTCTCTCTCTCTCTCTCTCTCTCTCTCTCTCTCTCTCTCTCTCTCTCTCTCTCTCTCTCTCTCTCTCTCTCTCTCTCTCTCTTTTCATTTGCTTATATATTTTCCCTCCATGGCTTTTTATTTATTTTATTAGTAATTTTCTCATTTTTATTTGTGACTCCTGATGGATTTTGGCTCCACCATTATTATTTTTTTTTATTTCATTTATTGTTTTCCTCTGATCGTATTTTATTTTTTTTTTTCTCTCTCTCTTTCTCTTTCACTTATTCTGTCTCTTTCCCTCCCTTTTCGTTTAACAGAAATGAAACGGGGAAACAAGGAAGAGAAGGAAAATAAAACATGGAAAGAAGGTTACGATTAAACTCCAATAAGTAGGAGGAGGAGAAGGAAAAAAAAAAAAACACTCAGATAGATTACGGATAAATAAAAGTAAAAACAAAAAAAAGTTGGTAACGATTCAAAAAAAAAAAAGGAAAGAACTAACACATCTAAAAAAGAAAAATATAAAAAGGTAAAGAAAAGAAAAGTTAATAGTTGTACATGAAAAATTTGTTAATGGCTAAGCTAACAACACGTTCAATCAGAGGTGGATGGCATAGTAATGACCTGCCATTCAGATTTCCATGCTGTGTCTCACCTGCATGGCTGGCCTCACCCTACCTGCGTGTGTGCATTAATTACCCTCACCTGGGCGGATTACAGGTGTTCTATCAGTCAATTTTTTTTTTATTCCTTACTTTGGTGTTCTCTTCTCTTTCTCTTTTATTTAAGTTATCTGTTAATTTTCTTTCTATATATTTATTTCTCTTGATGTTTTTGTTTTTTTTCTGTTTTTTTGTTTACCTTCATTTCAGTTTTTTCATTAACGTTCTATTTTCTTTCGCTTTTGTGTTTCTTTACTTCATCGTTTTCTTCTTTTTTTTCGTTTTATTGGTTGCGTCTGTGTCTTTTCCTTTTCTTCTTTCTCTTTAATCATATTTTCCTGTTTCGCTTCTCCATTTTTTGGCTATTTTCTCTTCAATTTTGTTTTTCTTTTTGTCACATTCCACATTTTTTTTTTCTCGCTCTTTTTCCATTTTCTTTTAATCTACTTTTCTTTGTTTTTTTTCTCACTTCTAACTTTTGCAACTTCCTTATTTTTCCCTCTCTGCACTATGTCTCTTATCCGCATTCACGCTATTATCTTTTTTCCCCTCTTTTCCTCTCTTTCCTCTTCCCTTTCTCTCTTCCCTCAGCCCGTCGCTCCCTCTCGTCCAAATGAATGAAAGGAATCTTCCCATTTGTGTGTCACTGTAGTCAATCTATTGTGTGTGCGTTCCTCTCTCTCTCTCTCTCTCTCTCTCTCTCTCTCTCTCTCTCTCTCTCTCTCCTCTCTCTCTCTCTCTCTCTCTCTCTCTCTCTCTCTCTCTCTCTCTCTCTCTCTCTCTCTCTCTCTCTCTCTCTCTCTCTCTCTCTCTCTCTCTCTCTCTCTCTCTCTCTCTCTCTCTCTCTCTCTTTCATATATATAAAACAATTTAATGGTTTCATGTGTTTTTCTTTTCTTTTTCTCATTTTTTGTTTATTATTTTCTGTCTGTCTGGAGGTTTCAATTCTTTTTCTTTTTCTTTCGTCCTTTTTTTTTTTTACTATTTTATGTCTGCATGGAGGTGTCAGCGTTCTCCTTTTTCACCTGCTGGGAACTCTCTGAACTACCTGTGTTATATATTATTTTGATGTTATTAGTTAGGTGTGTGGTGTGTGTGTGTGTGTGTGTGTGTGTGTGTGTGTGTGTGTGTGTGTGTGTATGTGTATATGTGTGTGTGTTTGTGTGTTTGTTTTGCATTCATTCACTTCGTTATACACAAAAATAAACATGCACTTCGTTTTCCCCTCTTTGTATATTCATGTTCTTGTTGATGTGCATATGTTTATTTTATCTTTACTTAATTATACCCGTGTTTATTTTAGGCTACAAATTGCATTATACATATGCAATTTTTTTTTTTTTTCTCCCACACAAATCATCGTGTTGTTGGTGGTAATTTTCACATCCAACTTGTCCTATTTATTTATTTATTTTATGCGTTGATCATTATGCATTGACGCTTCTGTGACAGTCAAGTATACAAGGTTGCTTTTTCTTTTTTTTAATCTTATACATATTCATACACGTTTAATTATAGATGTATAGCCTCTGATTAAGATCAAAGACATAATTGTAGGCTGGTTTGAAATTATTCCTGAGCCTTATTTTTCTTGTATCTCACTTCAATGTAAGTATTTATTTATTTTATTTTATTTTATTCTCTCTTTCCTCTAATTCGTCGTGTTTTCGATCCTCTAATCTTCCGTCCGTGTGAGAAGGAGAGGAAAAGGAGAGAAGGAAGATCACAGGAAGGGGAAGGATGGAAAAGTAAAAGGATAAAGAGGCAAAAATTAAAGGAAGCCAAAGAAACTACAAGGGTGTGAATATCCTTCCCTCCTACTCCTCCTCCTCCTCCTACTCCTCCTCCTCCTCCTCTTTCTTCTTCTATATATAAAATTGAGAAGGGATATGTTACAGTAAAGTTTCTCTCCAAGACTTTACCTGTGTTGCCTCTTCACACCTGTAGGAAAGAAACGTTACCTGCGCAGGTGTTTAGGTTCCCAGCCGCGACGAGTTAATGTAAAAAAAATAAGAAAGAGAAAAAAACTTTACCCCTCTACTTTTTTTCTATCTTTTTTTCCCCCACAAATGGTAGTTAACTGGGAACTTAATGCTGCTTAAAGATATCACTGACTCTCTCTTCTCTCTCTTTCCCTCCCTTCCTTCCTCCCCCTCCTTCTCCCTCTCTCTCTCTCCCCTTCCCTCCCTCACATGTTTATCGTTCCAAGCTTTCTCGAGATTAACAAAACTTTTTCTATTTATCATGAGTGCGTGGAAGCTTGATGAGGTTATTACTAGAAGTGTTAATCTTATTTCTTCCCCGTTTGTGACATCTCTCTCCTCTATCTTCAAGGGTTTAGAGAATGGGTAAAGAGTGGCGAGATGATAGGCGGAAAAGTAATGGGTAATAAAGTAATGGGATGGGAGGAAATTGTGATGAAGGATCTATGTAGGAGTTAGGGAAGTGATGGGAGGAGGGAGAGAAAGGGGTAAGGAAGGAATGGTAAGGCAATAGGTAATCTCTCTCTCTCTCTCTCTCTCTCTCTCTCTCTCTCTCTCTCTCTCTCTCTCTCTCTCTCTCTCTCTCTCTCTCTCTCTCTCTCTCTCTCTCTCTTTCTCTTTCTTTCATGCTTGTGGGTGGTGTCGGGTATCGCAAACTCTAAGATGAAAAAAAGTGTTGAGTTACAGTCTCGCGCGTGTTTGGGTGAGGCAGAGGCAGGCAAACACCTCCGATAGTACGCATGTTTGGCGCTATTCTATCCCATTGTGTCGGTGGATGAGAGAGAGAGAGAGAGAGAGAGAGAGAGAGAGAGAGAGAGAGAGAGAGAGAGAGAGAGAGAGAGAGAGAGAGAGTATTAATTTGCTTGTGGTTACATTTGATCGAGATGTGTTGAATGTCAGTGTGGATTCGACTCTCACATTCGATATTCATAGATGGCATGCAATACTCTGTACGTGTGTGTGGGTGTGTGTGGGTGTAAGTGTGCGTGCGTGCCTGCCTGCCTGCGTGCGTGCTTGTGCATAATAAATACCCATAACACACGTACAAGCTATACCTTCATCCCTTATTATAGAATCATACACCATACAAGGGCATCCAAGGCACCTGTACAGAGTTAACACCTGGGAGGAGGAGGGGAAAAAATATGTGGAAACGATACAGAATTATGGAAACTGGATTTTGCTAAAGATTAAATATCTAGTTCAGTATTTTTTAATTAGAGAAGGAC
>JAPQNM010000020.1:677774-692774 GCA_029783475.1 Metacarcinus magister
GGATCAGAGATGGTTTAGGTAGGTCAAGCAAGGTATAGGTGATGGTAGTAAGGTCACGAAAGGTTAGATTACAGGTATTTTAGGACACCCAGTTTCTCGTATCTGATGTGGGTATAAATTTGCTTTTATTTTTCTTATAGTGTGTTATTTGAGTGGTCTGAAGGCGGATGGATATTGGCTTAAAGTAGATGGTGTGGATAGATGGAGTGAAGTAGAGGATTGTGGATTCAGAGTCATGGGTGGAGGGTGATAATGAAAGTTGATAAGGTAGATGATAAGGGAGAGTATTAATACATATGATTTAGAAAGGGAAAAAGGGAGAGATGTAAAGAGGGAAGGGAAGTAGGTGTTTTAGAGGATGGAAGGAAGTAAAGAGAAATAGGGGAAAATAGTACAGTTGGGAAGAAAAAAAAAGTGTTTATTCTTGACCTCGCTGAGTCTCTTGTTGTCTTCTATTCGCTAAATGGGTGTGAGGAATCATGGATAATGTATTCTATTCCTTTTTAGAGGTTTTGTGAAGGAAATAAACCGCCTTTGTGTTTTTCTCCTTTTCTCTTTCCTCTAAGCAAATTGTGGAAATAAGAGAGTTATGTCTTGTTTTATATGTAAGAGTTTTGGTGTTCAGGGTTATGAAAGAGAGACTATATGGCTTCTCTCTCTCTCTCTCTCTCTCTCTCTCTCTCTCTCTCTCTCTCTCTCTCTCTCTCTCTCTCTCTCTCTCTCTCTCTCTCTCTCTCTCTCTCTCTCTCTCTCTCTCTCTTCTCCATAATCTCTTCCCCTCATGCCCTCACACTCCGCCTCCTTCATTAATCCCTCTTCTCCCTCGTGTGACCGCCCCCCCCCACCCCCCTTAAGGCTTTTTCTGCACTCCCCTCCCTCGCACCCCTCCCATTTTCCCCTTTTTTTCCACCCCTCTCCTCATGTCCCTCTAATACTGAAACTGACTCATTAATTCCCTTCTTCCCTCCCCTCATGCTCTCTCTCTCTCTCTCTCTCTCTCTCTCTCTCTCTCTCTCTCTCTCTCTCTCTCTCTCTCTCTCTCTCTCTCTCTCTCTCTCTCTCTCTCTCTCTCTCTCTCTCATCAGGTTTCCTCTTCCCTTTAGTGCTTTTGCTCTCAATTTTCCTTACTAATTTTCTACACTCAGATTTCCTAACTTTTTTATTCTTACCTCATCCTCTTTAAATCTCTCTCTCTCTCTCTCTCTCTCTCTCTCTCTCTCTCTCTCTCTCTCTCTCTCTCTCTCTCTCTCTCTCTCTCTCTCTCTCTCTCTCTCTCTCTCTCTCTCTCTCTCTCTCTCTCTCTCTCTCTCTCTCTCTCTCTCGTAATACATTTTTTTTCTATTTTCACGAAAGAAACTCTACAAAATTAATAAAAAAATAACTCAATTTCATTTGTTTTTTTGTAAGTGCGCATCACCTAAGGGATAGACTGAATTGATTATTATACACATCGAGAGCAAAATCACACCCTCGACACAAGAATAATGGTGCTCAACACTCATCCTTCGTGACGTAAATACAACTAGACACTAACAAATATTGACCTACCAACGAGCGATATTGACTGACTACTGAATACACTCAGTCCACACTCAAACAGCACAGTCACAAACACTTGAAACAAAAACAAAAAAAATCATTTCACCGTCTCATTCGAAATATTTGGGATCAATGCTATACGTGTTTAACCAAAGTATTGTCTCCGTGTTTCAACTTATTTTGTTTTATTTTTTTCTCCACAACATCATCTCACGTTGCTGTTACTCCCTCCACAGGATGTTTTGGCACGCAGACTTGGGACCAGGAACCGATCAGAACCGAAGTGAATCCCGAGGGCAACGCGGTTCTAGCCTGCAAAGTGTACAACAAGCAGGGCGGGTGTTCCTGGCAAAAAGATGGCAAGGTGAGTGTCATACGCAGGTGTGTCAAGTGTTAAGTGTCATACATGTTGGTGTATCGTTTGTGTCACCTCATTCGTGTGCATTACAGGTAGTAGACATGTGTTAGTATATTACGTACACCTGTCATGAGGACTCTATCATGCAAACTAACCATAAGCCTTTAAAACACACCCATACCACACACCTGTCTCTTATTACTTTCATCCCACGCCTCATGACTACCTCCCCCACACCTGACCCCTAACCCTCCACCCTCTACACCCTCCCTACACCCTGCATGAGGCTTATTTCCAGCCATGTTTTATACACCTGCCATAAAGTCGCCATAAAAGCCGGAACATCACATGCTACATAAAGGACTTCATGAAAAAACACTGGTACACATTTGCAGTTGATGTGTTATACAGGAGAGTAACAGTGCATGTCCTCTCTGGCTACTCACATACAGGGGCATCATGCATTCTGTAAGCCAACCATCATGGCGGCGAGTTGTCACAGGTGAATGGACGGTAATGCCTCAGGTGTATATTTTAAAGGCAAAGAGAGGACGAGGTATAACTTAAATGGGTATTGAGGACATGGAAGGGTGGATGGACACGGATGGTGGATAGTTATAACCGACTTTCAGACTTAACTGGGACGTGATTAGGTGCTGTTGTTAGTTACGGAGGGTCGGTCACGTGGCTGGGTAGTAATTAGACGGATTATTATCATTAAACTGCGCTGCGCTCTTCCCTTTTTCGTCACTGTGCCAAAGGGTTGTGTTGTGAGGACGTAAAGGGGAGTGACCTTGTTTTTTTTTTAGATATTAAAGAGAAGGGGAGGTTATATGCAAGGATTTCCTGTTTTCTACTATCTCATCTCATCCCTCTGATTGCTCATTCCTTTTGATTGCATTGTTATTATTGTTATTACTATTATTATTTTTTTATTATTATTTTTCATGACAGGTTTCAGGCACTAACTCGCTGCTGCCTGGGACGTGATTTATGTTGGTTGTCATTCTGATTGTATTTTTGTTATTTTACACAAATGTAGGTAATTACTCATAGGTTCAGGGTCGTAAATAAAAATGAGAATAGCTGTACTGAATGAATGAATGCATGAATGAATGAGTGAGTGAATGAGTGATTGATAAAACAAATAGTAGTTATATTCACGAGCGTGTTTCCAAGTTGATGAATGTGTGAAAACAAGGTGGTAGGAAACTGCATTACAGGAACAAAACAGAGCAAAGAGCATGAGATGAAAAGTTAATGCGCATCCCCATGAGATAAACAATGAAAAAATGAAGCAATTAAGCCTTTCTGTTGCGTCCACTTTAAAATTTACGTCAGCATATAATATTTTACGTTCGCCTGACTGAGTGAAATTGGTGCATGTGGTGATGGTGGTGGTGGTGGTGGTGGAGATGAAGGAACGAAAGCACTGAAAAGAAATATGTAGTCTCTTGAATGAATGTATAACTGTGAATATATTGCACGAAATGTGACGCTAAGATAAAAACAATGGTACGAAAGACTGAGACTTAAATAGAAAAGAACAAAAAAAACTTTAATACTTAAGTGCCATGTGGTGTCATGTCCGTGGAGAGAATGTGTGGAATATAAAACGTGTATTAACATTCGTAAAACTACGCCGGACGACATTTTTACCGCACGCACTAAAAAGATATAACAGGTGAGATGTTCAGGTGGTCTGGCTGCATGGACGTGAAGTGGAAAGTAAAAAAAATGAATGAAAAGAAAAGGAGAAAAAAAAAGGTATATATAATTATGTGCATGAAGTTAGGAAAAGCAGATGTGCATGACGAGGCGATTAAGGATACAAGGACACCACACACAAAAAAATAGTTAAGTTATAAAAAGAAAACTAGAAAATGGTTCTCGCTTTTGAGTGCAAGAGATATACATTTTTAGGGTCGCCTGGTAGGATGACACCTTTTACACACACACACACACACACACACACACACACACACACACACACACACACACACACACACACACACACACACACACGGCTTCATTCCACTTGCTTGTTAAGTGACGCTGGAGTTGTGAACTTTTTCAGGTTTGTGGGATGGAGTTCAGAATTTCGCAGATTTGAATAGTTGGCAAATGGAAAAACGCCCATTTTATTGGACCGTCACTCCCGTCTCTCTCTCTCTCTCTCTCTCTCTCTCTCTCTCTCTCTCTCTCTCTCTCTCTCTCTCTCTCTCTCTCTCTCTCTCTCTCTCTCTCTCTCTCTCTCGCTCTCGCTCTATACCAATTTTCACAAACTGCAAGTAAATTGAACTTTTTTATTATAACTCTGATTATGAAAGTGAATTTTCTTTCCATCCATATTTTCCAAGTTTCCACCGTCAAAATATCAGAGGCCGTCCAGTCAGGCATCGGTAATTGGTATGGCTGGATAATAGATAAATAAACAGATGAATAAATAAAAAGTGTATAGGGAGGGAAGGGAGTATGTCTCTCCCGGCCAGCCATCAAGAGAACTCGTCATTTTTTTATCAATTCGGCACCAGATAATTACACTGGCATTGATTCAGTACTCATTTTCAGTCTTCTTTTTTTTGGAGGGGGTACCTCTCTATCTCTCCCGTGAGCAATTTCATTCCAAAGCGATACTGCTGGGCGCGCCGCTGCCAGATACGTCCAGTAATCACCCGAAAAAGAAGAGGGAGGTAAATGAAAACAGAAGATCACGTATTAACAGAAATCTCCAGGATCTCATGGAAGGGAAACGGAAAAAATGAGAAGAAAAAAAAATGTTAGTTCAGCTTATCTACATTTTTGTCATCGTAGCGATTCGTAAATAATAAAAATTTTGTTTAACTCATCTAGAATGTTATGTAAATGTTTAATATTTTCTCTCTTAAATATGAGGTAAAGGGGATTTATACCTAGTTAATGAAATGGTTAGATTATATCCTCATTACATCCCTCTAAAATATAATTGCCACACGTCGAGGCTACATTCCATCCGCCTTAACCTCCTCCCGGTGTGTTTACGCGTCAACAGAAACACATACATTTGGGGCTCATTGTGGGAACCGAACGTTACCTGTACGAGAGAGAGAGAGAGAGAGAGAGAGAGAGAGAGAGAGAGAGAGAGAGAGAGAGAGAGAGAGAGAGAGAGAGAGAGAGAGAGAGAGAGAGAGAGAGTGTGTGTGTGTATGTTTATTAATCCTCATGTCAGTCTCGCTTCCCTTCCTGTATCATTAACTTAAATTATCCTTACTCATCCTCCCTTCCTTTGATTTCCACCTGCTCTCCCTTCATTTCTTTCCTCTGCCCTCTTCATTATCATTCATTCCTCATATTCGTCATTGTCTCCTCCTCCTCCTCCTCCTTCTCCTCCTCCTCCTCCTCCTCCTCCTCCTCCTCCTCCTCCTCCTCCTCCTCCTCCTCCTCCTCCTCCTCCTCCTCCTCCTCCATCACTGCATCGAAAACATGTTGTACTTCTATTTATTTTTCATCCAACAGTCATTATTACTTTATTATGTTATGGTAATGCAGTTTTGTTTATTCATAAGGTGATTTTGGAAAGGATTTGTGTTTTGTGATGAATTATAAAAATAAAAAAAAACACATAAGCTTCTGTTTGTTTACTTGTTTGTTTGTTTGTTTATTCCGCTGATTACATGCATTGTGGCTTTTTTTTCTGTTAATTGTATGTTTGTATAATTTGTTTGTTATGATGTGTTTTCTTTTATTATGAATGAATAGAGTGAATAATGCCGTCTGGATGTCCTCTGTTTTCACTCTTTTCCGGCCGGTCTTCAGGGTTTCCGGATCCGATGTACAAATGTAATGGAATGTTTTATCCGAAATTCAGGAGAAAAAAAAAAGTATCCGTATTTTCATGATTGTATTAAGTCCTTGTGGAAAAAATATGGTTCTGAGTTATATATATTTTTTTGGTATTATAATTGACTCATTACTGAAATAATCAAATATGTTAAAATACAAAAATAATCCTTCTACATATGATAGTAATTTTGTTTTTTTTATACTGATTTGTTTTGATAGTTCCACAAATCAAAATATACTAACTCATACCGTTTTTAAAGTGACATTTTATACTGGAAATATATATTCTAACTTATTTTTCCAAAGGACAGAAAGTATCATGACTTCAAACAACAATAAGATGATATCCAGCTTTTCTTTCAATGTTAAATCATGGACAGACTAGTTTGAGCCAACCTTTCCTTCTGTCGTACTGTCCTACCAGGCGTACGATGATCACATGAAACTAAAGGTCATAAGGAGATTAAGGTCACCAGCAAGGCACTGAACATGAGAAACAGTGTGTGCTCTTGACGAATGTAGTTTGAATTGAACTTCCAAGGCACACAAAACACCAGTTCATGAAAGACGAGAATAACAAAGACTCGGGAAACTAGTGCACAGTCCTTGCCAAGAGATGTTACGTTGTTTTCACCCAGATAAACCATGCATGAAAACACATTCCCTATTGATAGAACACAAAGTTATATCAAAGTGTTACGTTGTGTTCCATTCAAGTAACTGTTTTATTTATCTGTATGTCAATGATCAAGATTCTTTCTCTGAAATAGCTACAAATTATATATACTGCCAACTGTGTGATGGCATTTATATGTCATTGGAAAATGTACTATATGTTTTTTTTTCTATATTCCATTCAGAAAATATTATTAGAAATAGTGAAAAATATTTGATCTCATGTACTCTGAAAATTTATTAATATTTTGAAGCCTCAGAAGACATCATTCATTTCGTCAGGTTTAATTATGTTCCAGTTTTCTAAGTTTTTTCGTAAACATTCAATAAAAATATATCATTACGATTTATTATTCCATTCAGCTTAACAAATAAAGGCAAGAAGAAAAAAAGCACAATAATATCAACCTTAGAGGATTATTTTTTCATCGAGTTTCAGGTTGTTGTTTTTTCTTTTCTTTTTTTTACATTTTGAGTTTTTTTCTATTTTTTGAGTGACCTTTTTTTCTCTCTATTCTATTTTTGGAGCCGCTACACAGGACCAGATAGATAGCACGAGTTCTTTATATTTTTTGCTTGTTTGTGTGAGCAGTGGTGCTGGCAGACAGATAGGCGTAGAGAGAGAGAGAGAGAGAGAGAGAGAGAGAGAGAGAGAGAGAGAGAGAGAGAGAGAGAGAGAGAGAGAGAGAGAGAGAGAGAGAGATTACAACTATGAATAACTTTTTCTTCTTTTAAACTTCTTCCTCCTTAGTACATTTACCTTCCCTCCTTCCTTCCCTCCTCCACCCTTCCCTCCCTCTCCTCCGCTTACCTTCCTCCCGTTACCTTCACTAAGTCTTAAGTCCAGCTTAACGTCCCCTGTTTGTCAGCCTGTGGGAGGGTAGAGGAAGGAGGGAATAAGGGAGAAGGAAAGAGAAAGAGAAGACAACGTAGAGTAGGAATAAGGAGACCCAAGAGGGAAAAGAATCTGCTGCTTGGGGTAAAAGTCTCTTCTCCTCTCTTTTTTCCCCTCCTTGACTGTTTTTACCTCTCTCCTCCTCCTCCTCTTCCTCCTTCTCATCCTCATCATTATCCTTTTTTCTCATTAATTCTTCCCTTGGCACCTGTTTCTCTCACCTCATCATCTCGTTTCTTTCAAGGAATGTACTATTTTTTTTTTCTTTCTTGGTTATTTCTCCTTCGTCTCATCATCTCTTTTGTTCCCTTAATCAACCCATTTTCTCATTAACTTCTTCATTAACTAGTACTTGCATCTTCCATTCTTTCATTAATTCACTGTTTTATCCCCTGGGACTCACCCTTCGCAACTCATCCTCATTTCACAAAAGGACTGACTCACCATTAAATGACTCGCAGAAACCCTGACTCACCAATACTGATAAATGACTCGGCTCGATAGATTGACTCATAAGAAGGATTATTGAAAGAGAAGATTGCATTGTGAGTAAAACATTTAGCACATTGAGAAGTAGTAACAGAGGATGACATTTTACTGACCTATCACAGTGTAGAATTATTTGTTAGAGCAAGACTTGGTGAATACAATGCAAAAAAAAAATGAAAGCAGATTAGATGAGTGAAAAGTTGAACGTTTTATATAATCGGTTTTTTCCATTTTTATTTTATTTTCACCTCACATTGTTATTTATTTATTTGCATATTTTTGTTTTATATTTATTCGTTGATCATCATATTCACTCATTTTTATGCATGATGTTAAAGGGTAGAGAAGGTCTCGGTAATGTGAAATAATGTATAAGGAATGAAAAGGGTCACATTAAATATGATAGTAGTTATTGATTATAGAGAGAAAGAAAGAGAGAGAAAGAAAAAAAATAATACATATCAGAAAGAAATTATAACACAAATTGTCTTTATTTTTTAAGCACTTAGACGTAAAGTAGGATTGGTAGAAGGTGAATGAGAACTGGAAATACAAATAAAACTTACGCCTTTTTAAATTGTACTGCTTTTTAATGTATGAACGAAACTCACGAATTTAATTGTTAATAATGACACACTCATAAGTCAGTTAATTATATCATGATAAATATAATAAAAAAAAAAAAGTTAATCAGTAAATATGTAGAACTAAACATGATTTTTTTTTTTTACCAACTGAAGCAATTTCTTTTTTCTTGTTTTCTCTTAAATTCTGTGTTTTGCATTTCATATGTTTTTACTATTTTCCAGCAGTTTACAATGCCTTGCTTTTAATTTTATTCACTCTTTTATTTTTTCTGCCAAATTTTATGCAGGAAAATGAAAGGAAAACGTAAATAAGAGACTGTAATTTTGCCGCGAATGTGGAATGAAGTTGTGAATTTGTATGCACACGTATGTTTGGCCCTAACAGCCCAATTATGCATTCCATTATTGATGCCTCCCTGTAGTTATTATACTCTCTCTCTCTCTCTCTCTCTCTCTCTCTCTCTCTCTCTCTCTCTCTCTCTCTCTCTCTCTCTCTCTCTCTCTCTCTCTCTCTCTCTCTCTCTCTCTCTCTCTCTCTCTCTCTCTCTCTCTCTCTCTCTCTCTCTCTTTTCTTTTTATATTTCTTTTTTCACTCCCTCACAATTCTGCGTGACAAATATTCTAATTAACAACAACAAAAATTAGACCATGGCAAAACCTCCATGTAATTACCTCAGTTTTTACTTCCCCTCACCAAGGCAATTTACACAACGTATTTCATTTTGTTGTTATCACCGTACTCATTATCATTATTATTATTATTATTATTATTATTATTATTATTATTATTGTTATTATTGTTAATACTAGTAGTAGTAGTAGTAGTACATTGTACTATTATCATTATTATCATTACTATTTTCAACATCATTATTATTACTATCATTATCGTCGTTGTCCTCGTTGTTTTCGTCCTCCTTGACCTCGTCCTCGTCATCCTCGTTTTGGTCTGCGATATACCATCAGTTTTGTATTAATTCTCCTGACATCCCATTTAATCGTTTTGCAAAATAAATTTTTTCGTTTAAATGTTCAAACTTAGCCTTTACCAATGAATATATATATATATATATATATATATATATATATATATATATATATATATATATATAAAGATATATATAGAGAGAGAGAAAAAAGAGAGAGAGAGAGAGAGAGAGAGAGAGAGAGAGAGAGAGAGAGAAAGAGAAAGAGAGAGAGAGAGAGAGAGAGAGAGAGAGAGAGAGAGAGAGAGAGAGAGAGAGAGAGAGAGAGAGAGAGAGAGAGAGAGAGAGAGAGAGAGAGAGCGAGAGAGAGACTAGAAGCCATTGAATTATATATTTTCCTACTAACAGCTGTACTACAATAATAATCTTTTCGCAATGTTTTCTTTCCCTGTTTGTTTTCACTGGAGCGGCTCTTCAATCTTGGCGGGAACGTTCGTGCGGGGAATAAAATTTCCTTTCCATACGCCTTCCTCCACACCACCTTCCACCCAACACAAAACTCCCACCTTATTTTCCCAAGGTCCTCAACGCACTGCCAGATATTTATGCGTGAATATGGCTTCCTCTCACCATATTTCCTTTCCCTTTGCATCCACAGCTTCGGAAAAAATAACGGGAAGCGAAAGTTATAACGTTAAAAAAGAATAACTATTATCAACCCACAAGAGAATTATGATAAAAATAAAGAAATCATTCCTTTCCTTCCTCTCCTCCCTTGTGACGAGTGTACTTTTCTTCCCCAAACAGCCACAGGGATTTTTCATCGGGAAGTACGAGTGGGCTGGAGACAGAGAGGCGGGGGACTGCTCTATCAGGATCCTGGACGCTGGTGAGGTTGATGATGGAGAATGGGAGTGTCAGGTGACCGCCTCTACCTTCGCGGCCCATGACGCTCTCACCTCCAGGATTGCTCAGCTGATCGTCAGAGGTGAGAGAGAGAGAGAGAGAGAGAGAGAGAGAGAGAGAGAGAGAGAGAGAGAGAGAGAGAGAGAGAGAGAGAGTGTGAGAGTGAAAGGGAATGGTAAATTAGAGCAACGTATTAGGTATGTGAAGTAAAGAAAGGTGAATGGGATAAATGAGTATAGGATTGTGAGTGACAGGAGAGTGAGTGAGTGTATGAGTGATTGTGTGTCACGTGATTGATGAGTGACTCGCTCAGAGCCCGACCAGTTGATGAGGTGATGAGTATAATGCAAGAGTAATGATGATTGATGGAAGAACTGACGAGATACACTGATTGCATAGTATGTGTGTATGTGTGTACGTGTATGTGTATATGTGTGTGCACCTAAATAGACAGTAACACTCCTCTTTATATACCTGACATTTTACCTTCAATTAATTACTTTTACAGTCCGTCTATATATTTCCCACACATAACATATAGGCATACACCTTTATTTACTAATACATTTTTTTTCTATTTTTTTTTCACCACGTGCTTTTACCTGTCGTTTTCAGTGGCCCCCAAACACCCCATGCTGGAGGTGGACTCACAGCAGGTAATGGCTGGACACAACTTTACCGTGCAAGAAAATCGTCCTGGAACCATCAAGTGTCTCTCCCGATATGGAAATCCACCTGCCGATATTAAGTGGTTTATAGGTGAGTAGCATCCATTTTTACCTCCTTCCTTCCCTCCTTCCTTCTCTCTCCCTGTCTCCTCCTGATCTTGTTACTTCATCCTTTTCTTTACTTTCTCTCACCTCCTTCCTTTATTTTTCACATCTTTGTTAGCTTGTGTTTCAGTTTACCTTTCTTTTTTCTCAACTTTTCATTTATTTCTATTATCTTTACCCTCATTTCTTCCTTCGTTCAACCTCCTCACTTATTTTCACCACACTATTCCCTCATCTCTTTATCCCTCCAGCATCCTATCCAAATCTCCATTATGTATGTATTCCTTAATCTTCAGCCTCAGTCATAATCATGTATAGACAGAATCCAAAATATATATCCTAATCTACACATGTGGTTTACGTGACAGGTGACCAGGAGCTGCCGCAGGAGGAGTACGGACAGACCAACGTGACGGAGGTGGATAAACATAAGACGTGGATGGCGGTGTCAGCCCTGCAACACACCTTCTCCAAAGCTGATCATAACGTACCCTTGCGTTGTGTCGCCGTCCACCAAGCGTACCAGACCAAGTCCCAGTCCGTGGAAGTACTTATGGATGTACAGTGTAAGTATGTTTGTGTGAGACAGTTTGATTGATAGATAGATAGGTAGTTAGTAATATAAATTCAACATTTTTAGTATGAATAGGAGTAATAGGGATAACATGCTTCTGTAACAGGTAAGTAGATGAAAGGTGACATGCATCAACGTTTGCTAATTGGGAAGCCCGACACTATTGATCACCACACTGCATTGAATGGACCTCACATGGATCTATAGACTACACGAGGAGCGACGCAACTCATTAACTGTGAAAACATTCCCTATACATTGACGGGCTCTCAGAATTGCGTCATTTCCCTTTGATTAAAAAAACACTTCTCTTTGTGAGCACTTTTTCATTTCCTAATAAATCTGCTCCCCTCCCTCCCATCTCCTCCTCTCTCTTTTTGGTGATTATGTGGACAGTAATAGGAAAATTTCTGTTTTTTTGGTAACTATTCCTACCTTGTTACCCTTTCCCAGTAATCGTTATCCTTTGCTCTTTATTAATTCTTCCTTACCTTGCTCTCAGACGCCCCCTCCGTCACGCTAGAGGGCGCCCCCGCCGAGGACATTGAGGAGAGTGTGGACGATGTCGTGCTGCGTTGTCTCGTGGATTCGAACCCTGGAGCTAATGTTATGTGGCGGGTAAGTGTGTGTGTGTGTGTGTGTGTGTGTGTGTGTGTGTGTGTGTGTGTGTGTGTGTGTGTGTGTGTGTGTGTGTCTGTGTGTGTGTGTGTACGTTATTATTTTTTGTTGGGGGGATTTTCTTCTTGTCTTCTTTTTCTCCTTCCTCCTCTTCCTCTTCTTCCTTCTTGGTGAAGATACGTTTTCTTTCAAGAAGGTATTTTTGACCTAGCTTATTATTTCGAAACACATGACACGTCGGGTAATAAGCGGCTGCTACACCTAAAATACACACCTTACATTCTTTTCAAGCTAAATTATAAGGTAGAAAAAAATTAATACAAAAACTTTAATTAGACACACTCTATAAACCCTAGTGTGTTGTTTCCCTTCACTAGAGCTTCTGTTTCCCTTTGTGTAGATTTCCCTTATATGGTTTTCTCCTAGTGATGTATTTTCGTTTGTATTTCCTTCTTACTTCCTCCCCTCCTCGTTTAGCGTCTGTTTTTAATGTCCTTTTCTTCTCCGTTCGTGCTCTTCTGTGAGGTTTCTGCGCCAAGGTATCTTTCCCATGTATGATCCTCCGCCTCCATTTTCTGCATCTCTGGCTAGAACGTGATTGGTGCAGAAAGAAATGTGTTGTTGATTTTAGAAGACAAGCACATTTCCTTCCCTGTGATATGGATGTGGACTCGATACAAGTGTGGAGTGAATTTCCTTTCTATGTCTATGTGGAGAGAAAGAAATAGAGATGGAAACTAACTTATAATCTTTCCTCGCCTTCCTTGTACAATACAGCTGAAGGGAAAGAATGATGTGTTCAGCTTCCAACGTGAGGTTCGCTTCAGCCCCGTCACCAGGAAACACTCGGGTACTTACACCTGTGAAGCAAGGAACCCCGTAGGAGGCTCGGATCCTATCTCCGTCAACATTGATGTCAAGTGTAAGTGTTTGAAGTAACATGATGAACTCAGAACAGTATAAGAGAAAGACTTCACTGGTATGAGACTAGGACTGTGATATGTCTTACTCTTTGTTTCAGTATTTTTTTGTGATATGATGTAAATTTTTAGGGTATGGTACTCTTAGGTAGAATTTTTGTACCTCTTCTCCTGTCCAATTAATTAAACAAGGTAATGATGAACTCAAAATTATACAAATACATATAAAACAAAAATCATCATTCCCTCAACACTATATTCAGATGTTTAAGTGTTCACAAATACAGGTACATATGTATATAGTTTTACACGGTGAAGCTAATACGTAGAATAAGCAGGGATACAGTTATGGGATAGAGAGGATGAATAGGTAAACCGCCGCGGGATGCTAGAAGTGATTAATTAAGGCGAGAGTTAATTAGAGTGAGATGCAGGTGAGACTGAGACATGATTGGAGGTAGGGAGCGAGGTGGTAGCAGTGGTATAATAGTAGGTATCATAGTAGTGGTATTGAGGTGGTAAATGATGGTACTGTTGATGGGCTGATGAAGGGGAATTACCTTGTTTTGAACGCTACATTAATAGCTTTTAATTTTTACATTAGATTGCATTGGGGATAATTGATGTGTGATACATGTAATTGCTTTTTTTGAACGTGTCTCTTGATGGTGTAAAAGTTGATTATTTGTGGTGAATCATTGTACCAGTGAATAATGAATTGATGTAACCACCACCATCACCACCATCATCATCCACCTGGCCTTGATGAACCTGCCTTACCTGTGCCCCCCTCCCCCCCACCGCAGACCGCCCACGTGTGCTCAAGGTAGGCCCCGCCCCCCTGGTCACCGCTACCCTCCACAACCACACACTGCTGGAGTGCCTCGCTGAAGCCAACCCTCCACCTCACTACACGTGGATTCAGGTGAGTCTCCAACCCTCACACCGTCTATCCAACTTTCTAATGCATAAATTTACTTATATTTTTGTTTTCTCATTGACTATTGAACGTATATTGAGTTTTTTGTTTATATTAGAGAAAGAAAAAATTGACTGGTTGTAAAATCCGGTATAGAAGTGAAATAATGAAGTTAGGTTATAGTTTATAGAGAGGATGTGCCTGGAAATGGATGATGCAGGTTCTGTCGTGGTCACCTCTGTCATGTTGAGGCTTTGACAGAATGGACGGAGGTCAGGAATAGAGAGAGATAGGCTGTCAAACTCTGGTGTCAATACTATCTGACGTTCCATTTTGAAAAGCAGAGCAGAGACTAGTTGTGTTTTTATTTACTTTGTTTCCTTTTTGATGGAAGCACCTGAGTATATGTGAAATAAACAATTAGGTTGACAGAGTGGGTGTACCAACTGAGCCTCTTTTAATTATTACTTTGACTTTTACTTCATAATTAGATCACCTGCCGGTCTTTCTTTTTTTTCCTGTTTTGTTGTTTTCATTATTCAATCTACTTTCCTTGTTTGTTTGTTTTATGTTATCACTTCCCCTATTTCTTTCTGTTTTACGTTTGTTTGTTTTTTTAGTTAGGCACACACTCGAGTTAATCTATTATATATTTATGTTCTGTCATTAAATGCAATGTAGTGATTTTTTTCCCATAGTTATGATATTTTCGAGAATACACTTTAAAAGAAAATTATAAGCACTCCTCCTCCTCCTCCTCCTCCTCCTCCTCCTCCTCCTCTTCCTCATTCTCAAGCACTAATTACCCAACAGATGATACCAGACACAGATGAGACAGTAGTTCGAGGCCACAACGCGACGCTGCTTTTGGAAGACGTAACCTATGAGCACCAGGGCAAGTACGTGTGTGTTGCCTCGTCAGTCATCCGCGGCCAGGCGTTGAAGGACAGCAGTCAACCCATCATCGTAGAGGTCGTTGGTAAGTACCCCCTGAAATTA
>JAPQNM010000020.1:700274-735274 GCA_029783475.1 Metacarcinus magister
TGGATAACGAAGTAAATTGGGATTATCACAAGGCTCGCGTTCAAGTTGGGCAATATTTTCGTCCTGACACTCAGAGGTTTAACGAACTCCACTTTCCTTCAAAGTATTTATATAACTCCGGCCATGCGTAATCTTTAATAGCAAAACTTATTACGTATGGCTTAAAGTTGTCCTCAATTAACTAAATGGTGGAGAGCGAACTCGAGAGTGAAGGAGTTTTTTGAAGCAGCATCGAGTGAGTGTCCCGCTACTGGATCAAAGACCTCGCGATCACATACCAGGAATCACCCCCCTTCCCCTTCCATTCCCCTTCCTCTCTCCCTCCTTCCCTCCCTCTCCTCCAATCAGGGTCAGACTTCCTTGGCTCATATATTTCGGAGGCAAGTCAAAATCATAAGGGAGTCAGGCGTTCAGAGTGGCTCGTTGGTCCTCGATCGCCACCAACTCAAGCTATTTGTGAACTCAGTGGACGATGGAATCAGGTACCACGGACTAATAAGTGAAGTTACGGTGCTTGGGGACTAGAAGCACACGACACAAGTGTACCACGAACCAAGGCAGTGTAGATGTAAGGCAAGCAAAGCATTAACCGGCCATTCACCACCAACACAAAGCCATCACACAACCCTCAGTATAAGCATATAACATTCTCACAAATCGACACAACAACCTCACAGCCACGTAAACACAACATAGAGAGTTAGAATGCCTTCCTTCCCCTCACCGGACGTCACAGGCTGCCCCACAACCTGTCAAAATAAAGGTAAAGCATCTCTACACAGGTACGTATCACCTCGCAGGCGGACACACACAGCAGGGCGTTAGAATCTCTCCTTCCACGACTACACAGAGCGTCACAGAGGCACCACAGCACGCCACAGCTTCATGGTACAACAGTTTGGCCTCATAAGCGGAGGGGACGTGAGGTGCATTACGGTATAAACGGCCAGCCAGCGGGGAATGGATTCGCCGCGGAACTGCTCAATGACCTCGATATTGCTTCAGTTCGGTAGTAATCATCCTCCCTGCCACTAGAATTTGCCTCGGATCAGAGTGGGGCAACGTTTCTCCAAGGGAATTATACATGTTTGCATGACCCTGTTGACTGAGGAGGTTCGCTTCGTGTGGATACAATATTTGGCGGGAAAATCAGACGATCCAAAGGGAAATCAAAGTGGACCAATGAAAGCCTGACTTGCATCTACTTTTCCTTGATTGTGTTTATCATTACTATTGTTCAGTAGGTTGAGGTCGAATGGTGATGTTCAAGTCTCCTTAACACCATTCAAAATTTGGAGCAACAGAGGCATGAAGGAAGGAAATAGAGAGGAAGGAGGTGTTTTCATGCACCCTCGACTCTTCCTTCAGCCGCGACAGTAGCGGTGCAACAAGTCCTATTACAGCCCCTCGTCAAAGCGATGCCCCAGTACATTCCCTCATCACTCCTCCCTGCCGCCAACATTACCACCCTCGTTTCCCCTCACTAATGTCGGCATCACGGGCGGCCTTGTGGCGATACGCGAGGCTGCATCTCACCCTCCCACGCCGCCTGCACCGCCAGCCTATGCTCGCCGGGGATTTGGTAGTAATGATGTAGATAGAAATAGGACTGGTCGTTAAGAGGGATGAAGCTCTGTCTCCTCTCCACTCCCATCCATTTTTCCCATTTATCAGTCCACTTAATGGCGTTAATGTCACGTATTAGTGAATGGAAAAAGCGTTACAATCCCCAGCAGGAGTTTGTAAATGTGTTTTTATTGTATTTTGTTGTTTATTTATCTTATTTCATAGTAGGGAAATGAGAGACCAGGAAAATAAAGGGAAAGAACTGCCTGCTAATGTCCCTCCGGAAGGAAGAGTCCGTGTGTGTGTTTCGTGTTTCAAGTAATTATAGTTTTCCTGTTTATATATATATATTTTAGAAATATCTGCCACCATGAATTCCATAATGATAATGTTAATAATGGCCAACAACAACAACGTTATATTTTCTTTTCATTACTACAAGTCCAGCACAACAAACTTTTTTATATTGTTTCTTTTTTAAGTTTGCTCTGAAACAGCCTGAAGGAATTCGTCTCCACAGGTAAACTTTTGTACATTGAATTAAGAAAAAAAAAGGAAAAAAAACGCAAAATAACTTATATGTCCTGTTTATTTTTGTCCTTAGTTTTGGCGGGTCATCCATTTTTTAACCCTTTAGTTTTGGCCAAGTTCATTTTTCGTAGTAATTTTTTTTTCCGCCCATGGTTAACTTCCCTCAAAACATACATAAAAAGAAAATTAGAAAAAAAAAATAATAATCCAGCGGAGTCGAGAGCAGTTCAGCATCGCATCACAAACTCTCTTTCTCTGCTTTCATGAATTATTAAACATGATCCACTTCTCACATCAGTAGAGTGGCGGCTTTAGATCAACATTGCAACAAAGAAAAAAGCCACTCGACTATATTTCATCATTCACATCATCTGCATATCTAACAGACCAATGGATTTCTACCTTTTTTACAGTGACTAAATCAAAAGAGTTCACGACCTGAAATTTGATCAATCAGAATGCTAGTCTTCCTGCAGTACCATTTAAGGTTGTTTAGGATCCCTGACTAGTGACTTTTCTTGAGTAGTTATCAATTTACACGATAGATAACTTAACTACTCCCTCTCACTGCCTCCATTCCTCCATACCCCCCCATCCCCCCATACCTGGTTCCCCTCCCTACTATTCCCCTCATCTTGTTTTTGCCAATAAAGTTGTATGACTTCATATTTAATTGGTGGTATACCTTAGGGGTTTTCACCTTAATTGGGGGTTAACCTTCTCCTCTTATGTCAACAGTTTTTATTGTATGACCCTAATTGGCAAGTGTTTTATAATGTTCTCTGTCCCTCTAACCATCACTGTGTCCGGTGTTGTTCAATTCATACGAGTTAAAAATAGAAAAATTTTATACTAGCTTTGTATACGCTTGAAAAGAAAATATCCCTTCGTTTTTTATAACTGTTTTGTAATCCCTCGTGACTCACATTACATTTTCCTTTCCCTTCAAGCAATTTTTTGTATCACTTGTATTATCTAGAATCATGGAAGGAGTATTGTCTCGCTCCTCTTCTCAACTTATGGTCTTTGGGTCTTACTTGTTGGGATGGTCTCGGTTTTCCTGGATAAAGTGATGGTGTGGTTGCCTTGTATCCTCTCAGCCTGCCCTTCAGACATACCATACACTCCGTCAGTCTCAATGGGGACCCTCCTTCTCAGACACTGGAGAGAGGCTCGGGTCTATACTTGCCCGAGGGAGAAGACAAAAGGAAGAGAAGAGGGAGGTTTGAGAGAGAAAGAGAAAGAGAGAGAGAGAGAGAGAGAGAGAGAGAGAGAGAGAGAGAGAGAGAGAGAGAGAGAGAGAGAGAGAGAGAGAGAGAGAGAGAGAGAGAGAGAGAGAGAGAAGGAATCCCCCTTTCCTTACAGCCATACATACATGCATACATACATCCCTCTGTGTAAACCCACACTTTTGTCCCCTCAAAACACACACACACACACACACACACACACACACACACACACACACACACACACACACACACACACACACACACACACACACACACACAAACACACACTCCTACAGATGTTTTAGTGTGTATTTTTCCCAGCAGGACGCGCGAGAGGACTGCTACTCCGCCAGACTCAGGGTTCAGGGCGTGGACGTGACAGACTCCCGCGACTACATCCTCAACGTGGAGAACGAGAAGGGCGCCGACCGCTACGCCGTTGGACTCCGCGTGAACGGTGGGTCTTGCTCCCCGATCACGCCCGCGCCTAAACACACTACTAGGCTGCTGCTTTGAGATAAATAACGACCTGGATTATCTTCCGCCACCTCTAGAAAGGCAGACTGGGGGCTCTTCGTGTGTGTGTGTGTGTGTGTGTGTGTGTGTGTGTGTGTGTGTGTGTGTGTGTTTGAATGTGTGTATGTGTGTGTGGGTGTGTGTGTGTGTGTGTGTGTGTGTGTGTGTGTGTGTGTGTGTGTGTGTGTGTGTGTGTGTGTGTGGACATTAACTTAAAGGCCGTACTAGTTCACCATAGGCCGCTAGAGGCTATAGGCCCATTGCGTGTGGCGTGTTTACCTTAGAAGACACTTAGTTTTAATAGTCCCCCCAACCCTTCCCCTCGCCCCAAGGGAGGTAGAGGGGAAGGTAGAGGTGTGAGGCAAAGGGGAACCACAGACCCCCCCCGAACGTGACCCAGCGTCCTAGTGGCTCCTTGACGCCATCTGGCACCCCCTCCCCCCTTCACCACCACCCCTGCACAAGCATTAGATACCCCCCTCCACCCCCTGCTGCACTGATTGTTACTGCTGCCTGCTTATTATTAGTGCTGCTGCTGCTGCTATTATTATTGTTATTATTTTTATTGTTGTTATTGTTATTATTGTTGTTATTACTACTACTACTACTACTACTACTATTACTACTACTACTACTGCTACTACTACTACTACTACTACTACTACTACTACTACTACTACTACTACTACTACTACTACTACTACTACTACTACTACTACTACTACTACTGCTACTACTACTTTTACTACTACTTCTACTATTAAATCTACTACTACTACTTCTGCTACTACTATTACTATTTATATTATTACTAGTACTACTAATATTACGATTGTATGTAGTTTGTAGTTTTTCCATTAATTTGTACGCATTTCTGACTAGAACTAGTGCTATTAATAAGATTATTGTTATCGCTTTTACTACTTTCTACTACTACTACTACTACTACTACTACTACTACTACTACTACTACTACTACTACTACTACTACTACTACTGTAATGACGATACCAATGTCAGTGCTTGCAATTATTTCTATTTTGTTAATGTCATTTTTACCCTTTGTTTTATGTTGATTATTCTTGTATACCTGTATGTATTTTTTTGCTCATTAACTGCTAACATTTCCTTTTTTTATTTTGTTTTTGTTTACTTTTTTCAACACCTTGACGCTGTCGCCCTGTATTCAATTTTAAGCCACTTTCTGTGTTGGTGGGTGGCTAAGGGGAGGAGGCAGCCGGCACACAACCGTTACACACCTGCTAACCGTCACACACCTGGTAAACACAGCAGACACACACCTGGCGTTGAAGTAGGAATCTGAACGCCACAACCCGACCTTCCTGCACAACGCTGTGTCATAGGGAGGCTGAGTATGGAATGGACACGTGGGAGGGAAATTTTCATCATCCTTGTTGTCACGAGAACCTCCCAGCGACGTGGAATTAATGCAGTAGAAATGAAAGAAAAAAGAGTGAACGATTATGTTATGTTTGTGCTTCTGTGTGTGGTGATGAGGCGTGTTCACTACAGGTCAATTTGTTTGTACGTAAAATACACGTGTCAAGAATTTAGAGCGAGGAAATGAGATAAAAAAAAAATAAGGGGAATAAACAGGAGTTAGTTATTATTTTGTTATGTGTGTAAATTTTTTTTCATAATTCAAAGTAATTCACTTAAGTGTTTTCAACCACAGTGACGGATAGGAAGTTAAATACACGTCACTTGTAGCCTTTGCTGTGTTATTTTTAAGGTTATAATTAAGTAATATAAAAAATAATGTTTATTCGTGATGACATAATTGTAGGGAGAGAGAGAAAGAGTATTACACAAGTCATGTGTTAAGTGTGCACGTTGAGTGAGCGATAGGCTAGTTAATAGCAACGCAAGACTGCTGCCAGCCTGACGAGGTGAACTGGCGCCTTCCTCCCCTCCTCCCCCACCAGGACATGTAGCCAAGCCCCCACTACAGCGTGTCCCTCCCTCAGCAGAGCCCGTGTCCATGTCCACTGTGATCGGCATCGTCATCGCCTGTTTGGTCATCCTTGTTCTGGTCACTCTCATCGTGCTCTACGCCTTCAAGACAGAGAAGTGGTGCTTCTCCCGTAAGTATTCCTCGTGCCTTTCTTGGGTCACAGCTTCCCGCGCCGGGCACTGGACTAGGTGGATCCTTAACTCTCAGACTCTTGGCTTCTTCACCGCCTCAGGACGGGCTGTCACAATGCGGCTCAGTTGTCATTGTAGGATAGACTCGCTTTTGTGACTCATGTGGCAGATCTGTTTTCCAGTAAATCATTGGCAGCTTATTCATAGTTTTCTATTCTATATTAATTTTCATCAAATATATATGTATATATGCATATATGTATGATATGCAGAGCATGAAATTGTAATTAATTAATTCCATTATAATCTTAATGTAGCTAATATATAACATTGATTGCTAATTCCTGGCCATTTAGCGTGGCAATAACTGGTATATACCTAACCCTCCCTGCCTCGAAATTCCCTCCCTGTGCAGTGGTTTCGTCTCCTGGGCGATGGTGGCGAAAGCCTCGGAAAATATATTGTTCAGGTGACGATCTGAAGAAAACCCGTTTAAAGTTTGTCTCACTCTGTGTGTGTATTCTTACACTGAGTATCAGCCTTTTTCACGTGACCAAAATTGAGTTTGCGTTTGTTGGTCTTTTAGTCACCGCCGCCCTCCCGCCAGAGACGAACGGGATGAACTCGGCCCATTGTAGGTCTGGTTGGGCCCCTCCACTGTGCTCAAAGGGGTCTTGCAAGCCTCACCAGGGTTACACAGCCTCACGCCACCACCCTCACCACTATACATGAGGGTGGTGGTGATGATACTTGTAGTGGTGGTAGGGGTCTGAGCAGACTCTATGGGCCTAGTTTCCTATTCACTGCACGAGACCTCTGCACAACATCGAAGTTACCCGACAGATTAAACATGTTCCTGGCGTGTTGAAATTTTATGCACTCCTTTGCTCCTCCCTCTGACAATCCTGCACTTGGGACTCTAAAATATTTCCTTTGTCAATCAGCAGTGCAGTTTCTTTCTGGATTCATCACTTGTATATACATTTACTGAGCACTTGACTATTTAGAACTTCACACCACACAGTACAAAAACTTTCATGAGCGGCACCATATAAGGCAAGATTTTGAGTATTTCAAGTTTGATTTCAGGGTGACACATTATACACATCACACCCCTACACGTTCCAGCATTAACACATCCTTACTGCGCACACTACACCCAGACACTCCGGCGATGAATGAGAGGGTGTTAACAGCTCTCCACCCATTCCTTCACCCATAGTACAGGCCCTGAAGACAGCCTCGTCACCTGAGAGAGGCATAATACCTGAATACAGCTCGACACCTTCTTGCCTTCAGTGGTGCACATTCAGTTGAAGGGAACGGTGCCAGGTTTTTATTGATCAAAGTTTTACAATTTAACTTGGGTGAGAATCGAAGTTCTTTGGAAAATGAAAGTCGAGTGCTCTTTTCTGAAAGTTCATTTTGCCACACAGAGATCAAATAGTCATCCATGAACAATAAAGAGATAACGTGCTCATCCAGAAGCAAGCACAGCACTGCAAAATGACAGCAGACATTAAAAGAAAAGAAAAAAGAATGAAAAAATAAATGCATGCGATGCTTGCCGGAGACTTTAAGGCCTGAAAGTGCATGCCGTGCATTGATTTTTTCTGCTTCCTGCATGATGTGTGAATGATGCATGGACAGAGACGCGCCGCTACTTGCTGCCTCATTGCCATTTAGAGGAAGATTTTTGTTCTTTCCTTTGAAGATGTAATGGTGGAGGGCGTCTGACGCGCTCGTCGTTACGCGGACCATTAGGGAGCATTAAGGGGCGTCTGGGAACAGTAAGTGTTTCCAAATCGACCAAGTTTGGCGCCGTGATGAGCAAATCCGATGAGAGGTGCGGACTAAGTGAACGATAGTGTTGCAATTTGTAATGAAAGTAATTGGGACGTTGTCTTTTATCTTGAAGGTTTAGTAACATGATTGTTTGTTATTTTCTTCCGTTGCAATCATGTGAGGGAAGTTGAGTATTGTCAAAATGTAATTACGTGTTTCACGCCACCTGCGGCTGTAACCGTGTCACCATTAAGCTTCATTATCACGTCACTGCTGCAGGATGTGGAGTGGTGCAAGACTTATTGATTTCTGACCAGCCAGTAAGAAAAGAAAGAAAGTAAAGAAGAGAAAAGAAACAAAAATCTAACGACACTGAATGAGGTTCGCGTATCGTCTCATCGTCACCAGGTGCTCGCCATCACGGTCACGTATTTGCATCATGTCGATGTGTTTATGTTTTATGCTCTTCACGTGGCTCAGTGTGTGTCATCGTGCTAACACACGCACGGATTTAATCCCATCGCGGTGCGCTGGACTTAACAGGAGCGGAACACCGCGTTTCCGTTTCACCTTCTGTTAATTAAGGGAGGCGGAGGCACACCGAGGGTCGACCGTGTTGTGAGCGTCACTTTAGTCCCTAGACCATAGCTGCATGAGCTTTCCAAAGCCCAAAGGACGAGAGCTTCGTGGCGAGTGTCATCTGGTGTTCCAGGATAGGAAATAGTTCTAACAAAAGTGTTCACGTGACTGAGCTTGACTTTTTATTGCGTCACTGTAGATATTTTCAAGCCCAGAAGTGTGTTCCATTTTCACCCTATAGTTAGTGGAGTGCAGTGGACAAAAATCTTTGTGTACATACATATATGTATATATAAATATAAATATATACATATATATATTATATATATATATATATATATATAGTATATATATATATATATATACTATATATATATATATATATATATATATTATATATATATATATATATATATGTATGTATATATATATATATATATATATATATATATATATATATATTATATATATATATTATATATATATATATATATATATATATATATATATATATATATATATATATATATATATATATAACTTTTATTATTATATTTGTGAGTGTTCTCATTCATTATAACTATGACTTCAACGTCACGTTAGGTTTATAATGTTCAGTGAGGAATGTTTATACAATGGGTTGCATGACCTGGATGGCACCAAGTAATGACTGTCACTCAGAATATAACAAACAACACCCGTCGCAGGATCTTTCCAACTTGTTTCATGCAATTAACAACCGTCATTCATATGCAGATTCATTTCAAACAACAAGGTCATCATACAAATGACAGGTAGACAGATAGACAAGTTTTTCCGATTCTCATCCTTCCTCATGCCACCAGAGTTTGGATTTCATCATAAATCATAACATTGTCAATAATTAAGTGTTTGAGGGCGTGTCATCCAGGTCATCAACGTTGCTCTGTCACGTTGCTGATGCTGTTATGTTTCTTCTCTTTGATAGGTCTATCGCTGTCTCCCTATCCAGCATTTTACTCCTAGTGGTCAGCTGATCGACTCTTGGTCTGTGGTTACCTTTAGTCAGTTATCAAGCCTAGAACCCTCGCCTCTTTTGCCTCATAACCCCCTTCTTTGTATATAAACCCAACACCCGCTTTCTTTCCCTCTCAGCCACACTCAGAAGCCATCACACACAAAGCACTGAGACGCTCCTGCAGCCAGACTCAACCATACACTGTCATTTCACTTCCAGGAGCACATGTGTTCACTTTCATTTCCTGGAAGTCTCGCAGAATTTCGTGTTTATGTAGACGAAGGCAGAACAAGCTTGATCCTTCAGGCTGATTACCGAGAGTGGCGCTAATCCGATAAATTCCGATACCGGGAGCGAACCAGTGAGAGAATATCGGCGTGGTTGTGAGGCGCTGAACTGCTGTGGAAGGGAAGCAGATGAGTGGCAGTAGGAGACGAGGAAATGTGTAAAGTTAGTGGCGCGAGCCCGATCCAGCCACACACAGGGATGGGGAAGGAGAGGGTGGGTGGATAAGTTACAGCAACCTTATCATTGGTGGATTGTGGATACATACATACATACATACGTGTTTACATTGTATTACTCGCCAATCACCGGGCAAGGATAGGTTACGAGGAACGAGACGTGTTACATTACTTAAAGAATCCGAACTGAGGGAAAAGTAGAGGAGATGGAGAGGTTGTGTGTGAGTAGAGGGGAAACATTATTATTTCTTCCAGTAATGCGTAAAAAATTATTGCTCCCCATCCATACTGTCAACTTTTTTTTTTATGTATGTTTCTGAGCAGCATTTTTTTTTTTTTCTCTCTCTCTCTCTTTCGATGTTCGCCTGTTCCAGACAACCGAATTGGATATCATACGTTAGTGTGTTTCGTATTTTATTTATTTATCGTTTTTTCATGATAAAATCTTAGTTTCTCAAGGAATTTGTCTCGATTCAGGAAGAGGAAGAGAGAGAAAAATAAGTGTCCTAAAATCAGAAACCGTGATAGTATATATATATATATATATATATATATATATATATATATATATATATATATATATATATATATATATATATATATATATATATATAAGAAGCCAGAAATAATTCCTGAATTGGTCGAGAAAAAAGAGGAGAGAGTAATTGTGATGTAAGAAGAGAGAAAACTTTTTAACTAGACTCACCAAAATTCTCCCGAGAGACAACGAGAGAAAGAGAAGAAAAGCAAACCAGCCCTTGGGATCAGCTGCTCATTTCGTTTAATTCATTTGACGTACGATTCGTGAAAAATGAAAATGCCGATGTTTCCTCTTACCAAACGAGGGCTAAAAGATCACTTTATTTTGATTAATTCCAAGAGAAGTAATATGAATGACCTGCAGCTTAATGCAATCACCATCCAATACTTATTTAATTGATACAAGATAAAAACGTGACACAGCTTTTCCAAAATTCCTCGTAACTCAGATATCTCCATTCTTTCATATACTTAAACATACATTCATAAATAGATTATAATTTTTAAGTTCCTCGTTACTTGGATATACTTATATATACAGAGTAACTCACTACAATGATAGAAAGCAGTGCTTTGGCTTCATATGGAGGCTTGTAAGGTGTAGAGTGGAAGAGTAAAAACATTGTCTATAAACTATTAGCCTAACCACCTCCACCTCGTCACCATCACGCCTCTAATAACTCTACAGTCAAGCTGGCAACCTGCATACCTGTTGTGCCGCGTCGCCTAATTAGAATGCCATGTTAATTATTGCTTTCGAATTTAATTGCCAAATGAGTTTTGATATAGAGGTCATTGTCTCGCTTGAATAAAGATACTTGCCCCGTTTTGTTCATTAACCCGTTTCAAATGATAGCGTTGCAATTTATCTATAAAAAAAGAAGAAGAAAAAAAGTATTCAGACCTGGAATATTGCTCTGTCCAGCACCGTGCAATGAACACAATAGCGTGAGCACCGTCAGGAGACTATTTACCAAGTGCTTTACCCTTTTTTTTCTCTCCAACTTTTAAACAGATAAAAAAAAATAATAAAAAAAAGACCACGTCAGCTCAGCAAACAAACGACAGCCTGGTTTTAAGCAAATTATAAACACAACCCTATCTCCTCTCCTACCTCCCCCCCACCCCCCGCCCCCCAAAAAAAAACACATACGAAAAATTTAGGAAAAAAAATTATATATATTTGCAATAAAAACCAAGGTGATTGCATTTGAAAGCCTGGCAGTCAGTGATCCCAGCCACGGCATTGCTTGACTTTCCAAACGGGTTCAGGAATCAGCGAGGGAGATAGACGAAAACTGTGTGGCTGTGAAGTGAGGATTGACGATGGCCGAGGAGTAGTGAGGCAAGAGGAATGGAGGACGAGGACGAGGGAGAAGAAAGTTAAATAGCAGTGATTACATTTCATTTTGATAATTCTTTATTGATTTATATTTAACTACCACACTTTAAATTGATGAGAGAGAGAGAGAGAGAGAGAGAGAGAGAGAGAGAGAGAGAGAGAGAGAGAGAGAGAGAGAGAGAGAGAGAGAGAGAGAGAGAGAGAGAGAGAGAGAGAGAGAGAACATGCTCCCTCACAATATACAGTTTTTTTTCTCTCTCTTTCCCTATACAACCTACAGTAACTTTAATTTCGTTCAAAAGGGGAACTTCAAGGTCATCTGCAGAATTCAGATCTATCCTGCTTTTATTAAATTCCCTTACATTCTATTTTATGACATTGGCTTTCTTTTATTTTGATATTTCACTCTTTCCCCTTCCCTCAACACGCGAGCACAAATTCATTTCCCTTTCCTTCAATTTTGCAATAGCTGTCTTCGTCACTCGTGCGTCCTTATCACGCTTCCTCTCTAGCAAACCTTATAAGCTCAAATTAATATTCCTGACAAACATAATTCAACAAGCGAAGCCCATTCGTGCATTCCAAACTGCCGATACTGTTAACTTACTCAGCCATAATTTCCTGTAGCTGTTGTGCCCGGGAGAAATTTAATGGCCATATATATAATAACAAGTTTCCAGACATTGCTCGCTCTGAAAACGTATTTACTTCACTACGCGTGTAATTTCCATTGATATTATTAGTGGCAGTGAACTGTCATTGGACTTGGAATAATATGGAGAGATTTAGAGCGATGTGGTGGACAGCCGGTAGGACTTTGTGACATATTTACTTATTAGCTTCAGTATCTTTTAATTAGAGACAGATAGACAGACAGACAGACACGTCGTTTTATCGAAGAAGGGTGTTTGCTTGACCCTTACAACCTCTCCATTAGCTAATATTCATAACTAGATACTTACAAATTACTCTTTAGCAACCAAACGAAGGTGAAAAGAAAAACATTACCTGCAGATGCAAATGATTAGACAACGAGGTATTCGTGGCTGACTGAGATTGCAACACGTGCTTTTTAAGGTTATTGTAATGATGTTAAGTGTATGTGCATCGTTAATATTACCTGCGAGGCGTTGCATTGCATTAAGATGAGTAATAGATAAAGGAAATGTTGATGCTGGTACCGTATGTCAAAATAGATTTGTACTGCAATGACACAGTAATAAGTAATATGATAATGATACTAATGATGATAATAATAATAATGATAATAATAATAATAATAATAATAATAATAATAATAATAATAATAATAATAATAATAATAATAAAAATAATAATGATATTGCTAATAATAATAATAATAATGATAATCTTATATAAAATACAATAACCTTCAAACTCGTGTATGTGTGTTCTCTCTCTCTCTCTCTCTCTCTCTCTCTCTCTCTCTCTCTCTCTCTCTCTCTCTCTCTCTCTCTCTCTCTCTCTCTCTCTCTCTCTCTCTCTCTCTCTCTCTCTCTCTCTCTCTCTCTCTCTCTCTCTCACAAAACTACACGACAAATTTCATTGACAAAAATAGCATCATCAATAACTGTTTCTTGACCTTCAAATCAAATTCAAACAAACACCGATACAAACTTATTAGTATAGATATGGACTCTTTTATGTATTTTGTGTATTTATTTTTCTACATTTTTGTTTTTATGTAAGCGTAGCGAGCACATTTTCCTGATATAGACAATAGGAGTAAAGGTGAACGAGGAAAGTTTCAGGGCTGCAGGTGAGGATACATATTGGAGCCTCGTCAGCAGTAGCAATTAGCACCTCAAAGGGAGTCAATGTTTCCTCACGGGATAACGCAGCGTGGGCATGGGTGGGCGTGGGTGGGTGTGGGTGAATCTTGGTGTGTCTTGTTTGTAAGCACTTGCATGACTGACCGTGAACATGGAGTGGTTTTCTGTGTGTGCGTGTGTTTCCTCGCTGCATAGTCTAATGATGACCCTTTGTATGTAAATCTATGACAGAGCAAAGCAAGGAATCGTGCAATCGTGGTTGTCCAACTAGCAGCCCAAACCAGGTCTCGCCCGGCCCGGAAGATTTGAGCTCGACGACTAAATACGCAGTCCCTTGAGCCGAGCGTGGCAGCTGTGGTCTTGTTGCATTGCATGTTGACAGGCTAGAACAAGGACTGCAAGATGGTGATGAGTGATGGTCCTTTCTGTGTCTAGCCACCGCATGACGCTCCAAGATAGAATGAAGAACCTAACCTACTCACCAGTCCGTAACATTATCCTTAGTATTTTACCTCCTCCCGTCCCCCGTCCCCCATCTTGCCAGTGAAGGCCTCAGCCCCTCCTAGAGCACCTTTTGGCCTCCCTCGCCCCATGTTAGGTAGTGTAAAGTGTTAGAGAAGTGCCTTGCTATATAAAGGAAGCTGCATCCACTCCTCAATATCAGAAAACATATAAATTAGTCCCTACACCCAAGGGCTTCACCTCAACTCTCCTAGTGACAACCCACCACCCTGCTGCAGGGACCAAAATGGCGACGCTGCCGCCGCCCAGCAAGGTCTCCCCGCTGAGGGCGTATGACCTTGACAGCTTCAGGTATTACTGAGGCACCCTGGAAGCCGGAAGGAAGTGCAAACCTTGAAGACGCCATTTACGTCTCTCAGAGCTGATAAGATGGGAGGAAACCTTTGAAAAACGTCGAACTTTTTACATTTATTACCGGAAAACAATGGACACCTTCGCAGCTCACTGTGCCACAGGTGTTAAGAAACAAACAGACTCACATCACAGTCCAAGTAAACACTTGCTCACAACAAACACACAAAACATCGCCACAATTCACACACCGACATAGGAACCTTAAGAGTGTGTTCTGAGTGCTGAGCATCGTGCCGTCTGTAGGCGTGGGTGATGGAGGCAGCCTCTTGGGCGGGTGTAGAAAGAGGAAGGTTGGCCCAGCCAGACACCAACTCTCCGCCAACACGACGCCGTCGCCGCCCTCGCCCGCCTGACGGGACTCATCGCACTCCCTCACTTGTCACTCGCCTGTGGTGCCGTAAGCAATTGTGGGACTTACCTGAGGCGCCTGGTATGTTCTTATAAATCTATGTTAGGTAGTGTAACGGTAGACTAATCACACTGTACAGAAATGTAATAGTTGTTAATGAGTGGGTGGCTGCCCCGTGTGTGTGTGTGTTTGTGTGTGTGTGTGTGTGTGTGTGTGTGTGTGTGTGTGTGTGTGTGTGTGTGTGTGTGTGTGTGTGTGTGTGTGTGTGTGTGTGTGTGTGTGTGTGTCAGCCACGCACAGTTCACGCGAGATGTGATGTATGGAAGCCATGGTGGTGTTCCCTTGGGTGTGCTACGGACCAGCCCGTGCTCACCCATTCCTCCCGTCCCCAGCGATTGTCATGGTTGTCCTGAACACGTCAGCCACAAAAAATTGCGTGACTGTGCTTCAAACAGACTCAAATATCTATTGTTAATGTGATTTCCGGATTGGTGTAAACATTCCTAGTATTCTGTTTGTTGGCTCCGCGGTATTAGTAGAAAAATTCATCAAAGCTGTAATGCCGACATTGCTAAAATCCCGTGACAAATTCAGTGCTTTCGCTGGAAACTTCCATCAAATATCGTGCGGCGCCGCGTGGCCGCTGGCAGGTGTGCGATGTCTGCATTTGTATACAGCCGAGGAGTGAGCAGGGTGGCGGTGCTCGGCGACACTGGCTCCTGAGTAACCCTTCACAGACTTGCCGCCACCAAACCCAGATGGTCCTCCCTTGGCGGGCCAGAAATGGTCGACAGCAGCCGTGACTCCACTACGCCGAGTTACTTTGTTAAGGATTATGAAGTTACATGAGCTTATTTATATTATCAGTAGTGGTGTGTTTAGTATATCATATTGCAAAATAATCGAGAACAAATCAAAATACTCATATTTTTTTGTAGGAAATAGCAAGCCTTGATTAGCATATCAATTGTCACAGTCACCTAGGCAGTCGACACTGATCTCGTGTTAGGTAACGAAGCAAGAATGTATTTATAGAATAGTTATAAATCGTGTGGAATAAGTGGACACAAAAGGCAACGCGACGAGAGAAAAAGCTGAGAATAACAGACCATCTGTCTGAGGCAAAGTTTTGTAATATCAAGATAAAGACAACAAATACTCATTCTAAACAACGTCTGGACTTGATAGAGAATATTTTTGATATAACGAGTCAGAAACACCTGCGCTTCCATTATGATATTGAAAGATTTCGCAGATGAATGATAATCAAAAAATGTTTACTCTGTTGCCTTACCAAACAAGAGTGTAGCTCGGTCGCGTGCAAGGCGTTAGGTGAAGCAGAAAACACTGTTGTTGATGCAGATTCACCATCATTGTGTTTCAGGGACGCCCGTATTTCTTGTCGTGTTTGTGTGAGAACCATTATGTTTCAGACAGATGACGCATTTTTCTATGACAATAAAGAATGGAATAACTTTTATTAATTTTTTTTTCATGCTGTGTATCCTGTGTCTTGTTAAAGCTGATGGCTGAAGAGAAAATGTAGTAGTAGTTTATGCAAAGAAATGTTTCAATGGCTTGTGGTTACTTATCTGTTGCTTCTTAGTGTTACATTTTTTTTTATCACTGCTGGCGTAGTCATGAGTTTTGTGCAGTTGTTGCATTCCTCCCAAACCCGACTCTGTGTGATCTGTGTGAACCAAGAACAGGCAGGCACAGAGCAGCAGAGAACGGCTCCCCAGCCTTCGGGAGAAACTTGGGGTTCAAAGTTATTATGCTACTACTCCTTCCGCCTCTTTCTTCTGCATGTCGGCGCCTGGTACTTCAAAGTGAGTCTTTTATCTGAACGGCGACTTTGTTACTACCTTGTGGTCACCTGATGGGCGTGACAAGAACAGGGTGTGGGCGGAAGTGTTTCTAGTTCTGATTATTCATGTTTTACTCCTCCCACGCCTCCTTCCCTGCCATCCGCTGATGTGACATTGGTGTATTGCGGGAGGCGTGAGAGCATATTTGGAGAAAAAATTTGTAGTCAGAAAAAGATGAAGTAATAAAGATCATTGTCTCGCGGGTTGACCACTAGTACAGTAACAATGCCGCTGCGCTGTATTTTCTCCTTGCTGTCACACAGAGTAATGTTCTACACTTAAATATCATAGAAGTAAATGGATGCATGGTAAGCTACATAAAGTTCTCTCATAACTCTTGCTGATATGCAGTTAATATATTTCTGATTTGCACAAATGGCATTATTAAAATTTTGTAAGTAAAGTTTATTGAAATATTCAGTTTAGTTTTAAAATTATAATGTATGATATTAAACTCACCAAGCAAATTTATTGAATATCTTAAATAATGTTAGTGTTAATTAGCAACGATAATTACATTGAATAAATAATCATGTGTGTTGCTCACCCTTATGATGCACAATAATTAACATAACTCACTTTCCCAGCTTTGTATGTGTGTTACTTTTTTTTTCAAGCACATTCATGAATCATAAAACAATGTTATAAACGATATCTAATAAAACGTTTTCTTACACAGAACGAGGTGACTTTAAACCAACTGATCTGGATAGGTGAGTCAACACGTCTTTATCTTCCCTTAAAAACAAGTACATTCTCAAACATGCAATACACTTCAACAACAATAACTACACTAACAGACTGTCCTTATAACAGATGGGAACTTTAGTACCAAACCCAAACAAAAATTACTAACCACTAACTCTTTTCTGCATAAATGTGACCTCAAGTATAAGTGACCCATAATAATCACCTTTTAAGTTCAATAAACTAACATTATCCTTTTCCGCAGCGACAAGAGTGACCTGGAGAGCCAGAAAGGGGCGAACGGTAGGCACCAGTACTGTGGCTCGGAGTCAAGAGGGGGTCGGGTGGGAGGAGGAGTATCAGGAGGCCACCATCCCTCTATTCCCCCCGACGCCCTCTACACTTCCAGGCCCAGACACATCAATCCTTCTATGTCCTCTAAACCTGACCATGAGTATGAGAACCTCAAGGTGAGACTAGGGTAGGCCGAGGGCTGAGTCGAGGAGGACAGCGTGGGCACGTGCTGTGTTGGCAAGGCGGGGCAGGAAGCAGTCATCAGCCTCAGTTAGGGATCGAGGCACTACGCTCGTCCTTAGTCTTCAATTCTTCTTGTTAGTGTTATTTAAGACTGTTTGTCTTACGTGATGTTTTCCGTCATGACGTAACAATAGTAATAAGTGTGCTGCTTCCCGCCTCGCCCTGCCGCCGCCGTGCCGCCTGTCGTGGCCCAACTAGCTTCGCGCCCTTGGGACAGCCCTTACCGCTGCTCCGAAGCACTGCCACCACCACCACCACCACCACCACCACCACCACTAGCAGCTCACGCAACGCTCCATCTGTATATACAAACAGTCTCAGACACCAATGCACTTTAGTTGTCTATCCGTATTGTGTACATAAGTATATGTACATACATCATGATAACTATGTATTCTTCCTTCTACGTAGTTTGTATTACGGCGAAATTCATTTACTATAACCCACAAAACATTACAATGAAAATCAAGTACTTAGGCCAAGTAGTAGTAATTAACACTAAGTGTTTGACATTACAGACCCACAGATCCAAACACCAGGAGCACATGTGGATTAAAGTGGAGGCGCATATTTCATGACGCAAAATACAATATATATATATATATATATATATATATATATATATATATATATATATATATATATATATATATGAAGACCGTTCTGTCGGGGAGATGCATAATAACATGAATTACGCAGAGTAACGTGCAGTTGTACATAATGAATGGCCAAGCGTAATGAACTCGCCGTCACGTCACGAGTCTTTTTAGTTATTACAATACTAACACCTGTAGCTAGACACATGGTTAACATCTGCACACTAGATTATGTAGTTTTCTTTCGTCCTTTCTCTCGACACAGTTCTGCAACACTGTAGCCGTAGCTTCACACGAGTACTATTATTGTTATTGTTTGTTTGTTTTTGTTACAAAGTTATGCTGTTATACCAAGCCGTTAACAGTGATAAGCAGTTTCACTTCAGGTGTTTCTCCCCAAGATATTCGGTCAAAGAAGTGTAAGAAAAGGCAGCTTTATGATTGATGGACTGTAAAGTAATGGTCCCTTTCTAATAGTCCCTTTCTACAATGAGGTCTCACCCATGTGCCAGTAAATTGTATCTTTAATATTTTAATTTACCTGTTCACAACAATTTTACTGATGAATGCTCTGTGGGAGTCCAGTCAAAGGATTAGAGGACAAAGTATAATTACCATATCAATACCAACCAATCACCTGTATATGGTAAATAGTTATTTAGACGGTCGAGTAAAGGATTCAAGGACAAGGTACAATTATCATTTCAATACTTCATCATAAAAGGATATAGAAAAATTAAGGTTATCATTTGATATTTTTTTTAAAGCACAAGCCTTTCAAATAGAACTTTCCAATTCACGTACATGTTTTAATACATATGTATGCCTTTCAGATAATGCCAACACAAACGGCAACACCAAGCTCATGCCAGGAGATGAAAAACAGCAGCAGCAGCAGCAGCACCAACAACAAGTGCAATCAGCAGAAAAGAGATGAGCTCACAACAGCAGCAGAGATCGGTGAAGTGGAGGAGGAGAAGAGGAAGGCGGAGAAGGAGAATGAGGAGCAAGAGGGTACGGGAGGGGACCAGAAAGAAGGTAACACCACCGGGTTCATGCAGAGCGATATGCTCACCTTCAAGAGGCAAGACATTCCACAAGACGAGGCCAGAGACACATCCAAGATATTCAAGAAGAGTCCTAAGTACGTGCCGGTGTACCGACCAAACCAAGAGCGCGGTTCCTCGGCGTTCCAGGATCGTGTCAAGTCCGGCTCTGGCAGCCAGCCGCGGCGGCCCAGCACCGGTGTGATCTACGCCGAGCTGCAGCTGCCTCGGGCCTCCAACAACGGCTCCATGCGGCGCGGGGAGCAGCGTCGCCCCAAGACCCAGTACGCTGAGATCACCTTCCAGGGTCATCCACTGCAAACAGCTGAAATATGATCCCTTCAAACGGGGTGACGCGCCGCCATCACCAGCGATGCCGTGGTTTTCAAGTCAGGAGGCGTGGCCGTGCCAGCCACCTGACATGTAGACATTATGGAAACATCTTTTTTCACTTGAGAAAATTTGTTTGTGAATGTGCAATGTCATGTACATCCAAGCCAGTTTCTTTTTAACGTAGAGAGGTTTTCTACATGAAACAACTTCAGCTTACTTGTGAAACTTTGAGCAGGTCTCTGTGTCGATGTTTGGCCTCAAGAGAATCCGGGCGTATCACCTTAAAACAAACACAAAACAAAAAAAAAACAAAAAAATATGATAATGAATAAATATCCACGGACATTACAGTATTCATCAGTTCCAGCCTAAGGATTTCAACTTAGAAGCCTTTTGAATTTAGATAATAAGTCAGCGGAATATTAGGACAAATCCTGTAAGAGCAGCCAACCAAAGTGCTGCCAGCCAGCTTCTGCCTAGCGTGCGTAGACGGAGATGTGTTTGAGCCGCGTGTGGCTGTGGCCGTCTGTTCCGCTACTTTGGCTTCTCTCAGTGTTACGACAGGATCTCTATTCTTGGTAAGCAATTGTTGTCTAGCGGCAGGTATAAGATGGAAGAATTTTCTAGGGGCAACTTTAGGATTAGGTTATAACTTTAATGAATTAGTCTGCTGAATGTGAAATTACTGGTAAGGAGTAATAATTGTCTATACTTTTCATATGCATCCTGAACCATGTACAGCAGTGTGTCAACAACCGAAGCTTAATATGTACTTGTATCTCAACCTTCAGCCGAGCGCTTTACGGTCTGCACATCAGTTAACCTTAGTTTCCTTTGATTGCTTTACTCCATCACTGTATCCTATGCAAAGAGGGATGGTCTGTTTTTTGTGTACGAGGGAAGTGCAGTCCTCGGGTTGTGACACTTTATATTATTTTCACCCTTCCCCCAACCCCCGCCAGGTGTAGTGATGAGTGTAGTGTAGTACCTCTCCCTGTAAACCTTGAGGAGGAAGTGGACCTCGCCACACCTCCAAGTTACCTCTTTTTAACCTAAGACTCCCAAAGATCAATTCAAGTAATATTAAGGTTAATGTACATAATCAGGACTATCCAGCCAGTTCTCTGATGTTACTCCATGGCTGCGGTCAGGTCAAGGGGGGGAGTGACCTTAGCTTGGCTAGGTCGCGCCCCGTCCTTGCCGCTGCTATTAAAAGAATGTGAATCATATCTCTATCAAACCACCAGAGGGAAGCACTTTATCCGTGACTCCAGCACCGCCACTCCCCGGCCCAGCACGCCCTCCACATCGAGTTTTGTGTTCGTCGTCCTGTTGGCAGTGTTGATATTTTGCGTTTCTTCATGTATATTTTCCGGCCCTTACATAGGAGGGGTCGTGTGTGGTTATATCATTATGTACGTCAATATTCTCGTGGTTATACAAAGCGTACCAGTCATGTACCCCTTCCCTTCCAATTTCCCCCTTTATTTTCATTATTTTGGATAGATAGAATATAATTTTTTTGGTAAAAGAATTAAATTTTGCATAACTTAACATCAATTATTGCTATACTGTACGCTCTGTGTGACCAAGCAAAGTGTTGAGAGATTTGAGTTGCCGGCAATGTTGCGATTTTGTGTATGTATGTACGTGTAAAATTTGTCTTCAGTGTATTAGGTTGTTTTGGGTCATTTACTTATTTGGTATTTTCTCATAGACATCAATATCATCTTTCAGAGGACACCACTTTTGTAAGGCGTGAGTCATTCTGTTAGCATGTTACTGAGCTTCAAAGGAGTACAGGTATACTGTAAGGTAACGTGTCACCTGTAAGAGACAGAGAGCAACAAATATGATCAGTTTATCTGTGTAGTATTCTTTAGCTCAGCTCTCATCCTCCCAGGACAAGCCCATAACAGCAGTGCCCAGACAGTACCTGGGCACCACTGCGTCGCTGTAAACATATGACATTGATTACCTGTACCACCTTGTACTGACTACTTGGCTTAAAACTTCGTAAAGAAAAAAAAATAATCATATTAGGTTTCCTCTGGCGATAGTCACTTGAGGTTCTACAGTCGTGCCTTAGCATCTAGCTGTTAAAGTACAGATTTTTTTTTCTTAGTTATCAAACGTGAAATTATCATATGCATTAGGAAAGTGTTGAACATTTTTCCTATTCCATCAAAATGACATTGAGACACTAACATGACAAATCGAGCTGGGTATATTGCGAGCCCAGGTGTCTAGAGCTAAGAGGACCTGCTTGAGGGCTGCTTGCTAACCCCGCTGGACCCCTCGTGACGACAACCACTGCTACTTCATGACCAAAAAAAGTTCATTATTACCAACACGTTCCGTCACGAGCCTTAGTTTTTAGTCCACCGAGATCGATCCAGGAGAAGGTGAGGGCTGCGTCCCTTACTGAATGAAGTCGGGGATATGATAAGGCACAACACTTTCAAATGACGTCTATTCTTACAACAAACAAGTATTGCTTTCTAACACTAAAAACAATGTTAGAGAAATAACATTATCACATCACATCTACTTATCCTTGAAATGATAATCTGCAGTGAATGGATTGTAAGCATTAGTTTTCATAATTGGTTGTTTCAAATGACCCGTTAACGTGTCCTTGAGCTTTCGTTCAGAGAGGGATAAATAAACTACGGCTCGGGACTGAACTAATACAGTCTCTCCCCGTTTACAAAATAACAAGCAAGTGAGGCTTTCCTTAATTACTGGTTGACTATAGCGTTTTTATGCATAATTTTATCCAGTGGTGTAGATGTTCGTGGTAGATCGTTTTTATTTTCTTTTTTGTTTCGTCAGAGGGGTGTCCAGACTTCAACTGAGACATGTTTTGGCTTCGGCCTAGTTTCATCAGTGACATAATATAATTTGTCCTTCCAATGTCCTGTAGGCTACGATTCAGCTTAAATTGGTCATATTTTCCTTTGTATCTGAGAGGGTATCTTTTTTATATAACTTTGTATATATTTGTATATGATGCTGAAATAAATGGGTGCAACTTAGCCTTCGAACATTGATTCCACCTTAGCCAATCACGGAGCAGGACCAGTCAGAGGAAGATGTCTTGCCACTGCCTGCTGTCAAGGACTCTACACCTACCAGGACGGTCCACTCAATGTTAACTTTTTGTTCTGGCCGCGACGGTGGAGCCTCCAGCGGCCAGCGGGTAACACTACGCTCGCTCCCATACGTCTAGCTAGCATTACCCACACCTTTTGAAAGCTCATTTTTAATGATCTATCATGCCCACAAGCTTCACTGTACACATTTTGCCTGCAAAAAACTATATATTTATGCATTATGTTAAAGTTTAATCCAATTGAGTGCGATACCTGCCGGTATTCCTATAATATAACTATAGCTGTACCACCATCTCATATAGCCTTTCCACATGCTTCTCAAATGAATTAGTTCCATAGCACCCACTCTTGACTGGTGCGCCCCATGCTATAACAGGCACTGATGTTAATTTTAGTAAACCAGTACAATTCTTTATTCCTCCTTGAACACATTAATTACTCCCTTTGCTTACCCACTTGGCTAAAGGGATATCTCTCCTCACCCAAGGATGATCGATCTATTTCCCCATCTTGGGGCATTTCAATATATTTTTTACATTACTGATTTTAATATCAAATTATGTAAAAAATATGCCTGCACAACTAAATTTTCATATACAATTCAGTTCATAAATTGATGATTATACCTTGAAAACTCATCACATTTTATAGTCAATTGGCACTTGTTACCATCAATGTTTTCACCATCAATCAGTCTCAAATAAAAAACATTGATATAACCAGCCTGCTACCCTATCATTACCACCATCAGTGTTCCTTCATCATCATCGCCTTTAAACACCATTGCCTACATTATGTGAAATCATTAATTCATAAGTAACTTTTTGTAAGTAGTAAACCCAAATACACCTTAATGCAATGGTTAACACAATAACTGCACTAAGATTTCACATATTTTTACAAATGAGTTTACAGTACTCATCAGCTCTTTGTTGACAACCTTTCATAATGGACAATACCATGACATGTCATCCCTGAATTAATGGTAGCACTGAGAATCTTGATGCACTATCCAGCTGTTTCTTGTTAAGTGTGTCAATTAATTGTACAATTTTGGATGGGCTGGCGCATCAGCAGAGTGCAGCTTCCGCTGGGCCCTCGGGTTTGTCCTAGGTACTGAAGCCCACTAGATGGGAGAACACACACACACACACACACACACACACACACACACACACACACACACACACACACACACACACACACACACAGACACACACACACACACACACACACACACACACACACACACACACACACACACACACACACACACACATTTATACAACATAACGAATGGCATCAGGCTTTAAAAAAATGGAACATAAGGGAGTCAGCATTCACAGGCACACCAAACATGTGAATATGTATATGGTCTGGAATTTGTACCTTAACCTGCATTTACTACAAGACGTTTATCATAATACTTAAACATATTAGTGCAAAGATATTAGTGCAGAGTGGACTTGAATGTTGGCAGGGTAGATGAGGTAACCAGACTGTGGAAGGTAATTGCACACTGCAACCACTCACAACACACCTCAGTATGTACTACATGAAAACTTAACTTACTTTCAAGGAATGACCACGAGTAGCTCGGTCATAATGTCATGTAACCATTAGGCTAATACATGACCTGCAATCTAAAAATCCCAGTAAATGACACAGGCCTCAGATTATAGTTCAGGAACTTCTGAGCCTACAAAATAAAGTTGTCTCACCTCTCAGGATCCTTGGGAAAGCGAAAAAAGGACAAATCCTTATTCCACTTTCAACTGCTTGAGCAGTACATTGCTGAGCACGCCCAAATTCCCATATTGGCAAAGCATATACGTTTAATAAGCTGCGTGCATGAATAATTTCCATCTCTCTCCACGCGTTTCAGTGCGACAGCTGAGTGCTTTATCCCTCTGGCCGCTTGGCGGCGCTACCTTCGCGCGGCGACCAGCTCGCCCATAGGAGTGGACTGTCCTCTTGATGTAGAGTCCTTGCTGCTGTTCACTGTTCAGTATACTGTTGAGTGCCGAAAAGGGAGGGTGTCGACAAATCAGTGCTATCTCTTTTCTTTAGATTACTCTGGTATGGACGCGAGTGGAAGGTAAGTCATATGTGTATTATTACTGACACGTAATTCAAGACTTACGCTCTTTCCTCGTTCCTCCACGTGGTAACGAAAACTTGATTGAGGGCGATAGAAAGTTCATATCTTGCGCAGTAATGAATGCAGGTTTTACAGGCTATGGTAAGCGAATTGATAGGTTATGAAGGGTAATAGACAGTTTAAATTGAAGTGCCGGGTAAGGTACGGGGTGGTGGGGTTATTGAGGTAGGTGACGGGCGTTGTGGGGTGGGGGTGAGGGGGTAGGTGACGGGTGGTGTTGGGTGGGGTGGGGGAGGGAGAGTCTGGAACACTTCGTCCGCGGACGAAATTGTAGCTAATCACAGCGCGAGCTGAGCCGAGGCAATTATTGCCAACGTTGACAACAGATTACAGACAGCGAGCTTTGCATTCTTATTTATCCCTATATTTGATAATTGTGTGTTATGGTAGTGAATATCAATGTTTTAGTGCGTCTACAGAACTTGCTTAAGTATTGGCACCGAATAAAATGAGTCCAAACGGGAGAGGGGGTAGGTGACCGTTAGAGTAGGGAAGTTTTTTTCTTCATATAGTGGTTAAAACAGTAAAACTACTGTGTAATGTAGTTTGTGACATGAGTTTCTGTGATTTAGGTAATTTAGAGACTAAATAATTGATCATTTGCTCGGTCACCTACGTACATGCAGGTTAGGTTATGTGGTATTATTTCACTTTTCCACCCTAATGCTCCAGAGGATTGAGTGTTGTTATTTGTTTTCCATTACCTGATAGATTTTAAGCAAGTTTTACTCACTACATTTCCGTCGCAAATCCCTAATTTCAGAAATATTATGTCTTCTATGAGCACAAATTGGAGGTTAGGTAAGGTTTGAACACACCATTCCCATACGTCCCGAGGCATGTTGGGGGTGATGAAAACATTTTGAAATATATGGATTTACGACGAAAATAAATATCAAAACCATTCAAAATGCATCACAATCTTTACGAAAAGTGTTGAATTATTTAGATCCAAGTGCATTATGGTGATGTTGTAACATACTTACCGAATAATAGCTATGTCGAAATTCTAAGAAAGCGTTGAAGTAAAGCAGACGGCGTTAGGCAGTTAGTCTTGAGTACTTAACGATACAACCAAATCGAACAAGTGACGCCGAATATCAGTGTTGCGTACTCACTGTTACTCACTACTCAAGCATTTTTTTTCGTCATGCAAGAGACAGCTATCATTGATATGTTTTGCCTCGGTAAAGAGAAGTTTTAACACGCCAGGATAAAAGGTTCATCAATGTGCGAAGAAATATATAAAAGAAGCAAGTTTGGATGGCAAACAGGATGGTGAAAGTTTAGTTACATACAGTTAAGGGTTATCATACAGTGAGTGTGTATGTGTGTGTGTGTGTGTGTGTGTGTGATACTGTGATGCAAGCTCAAACAAGTATGATCCTGTCCATCCTGCCAGTATTGTCTATAATGAGACGGTTAAAGCAACTGATTTCTTAACATGTTCCCTTAAGCAAAGCGTTACAGTGATATGACCTGGAAAATATATAGTGATTATAATAGTAATAATAACTGATAAAAATATTAATAGTTATAAGTAAAGTAGTCTAGTCTCCCCCTCTTTGAGGTTTTCTATGAGTAGTAAGTAATAGAGAATAGCAGGAGTGACTTACTTAAAGGATTGTGTCACCCATCAGGAGAAACATTTAAGTAAAAAGCAAGTTCGTTCGACTGTATAAAGATAATTACTTCTTCCTTTCGCACTCAATAAAGTTATGTAATAGGCAAATAAGAATTACTCATTAATAGTGTCTTCCAACAAACATTTAATTTAATTTTGTTATTTTGTATTCACGTTTAGGGAAATTTCTTAATTATTTATTTTCTATTTGTTACTTTAGATTCAAATTAGAAAAAATTACTTTGATTATTTACCTTATTTGCATCTTCACAAAAAGAAGGTAAAGTTATAATATATTTATTTTTCTTGGGTATTTGAGGAGGAAAAGTAAACTAACATTCATGTGATAGATATTTAAGGAAGGAAAAGTAAGAAATTATTCATGGGTTGATTGAAGTGTTTAGTTTATATATAACGATGTGTTTAGGAGCTGCCTTAACTCCCTTCAATGATAAATACACTTGTGATACACCTTCGTATCTGATATACTCAGTGTGTGTGTGTGTGTGTGTGTGTGTGTGTGTGTGTGTGTGTGTGTGTGTGTGTGTGTGTGTGTGTGTGCAATACTCATTTTTTTGTTTATGTAGGCCTTGTAATATGAGAATAACTGAATTGTATGCTGTATATGTTAATTGATTCATCTTTAAGTAATAAATTAATGATAATATATGTTTGTTTACTTTTTTACTCATTTGATAATCTTTCTATATGTGTATTTATTTGTTTACTCATTTATTTATTTGGAAATAAGGTTGGACTCCAAAACAAACCGTCCAGTCTGTGTGGCGGAGCTCGGTAGGAAAAGGAGTAACATCGGAAATGGCGAATGTCATCCATCCAACTTACGTCACAATTAGTAAGTGTCACTTCCTGTTCACGCCATAATACTCACACACACACACACACACACACACACACGCACACACGCACACGCACACGCACACACACACACACACACACACACACACACACACACACACACACACACGTAATAACACATCCTACTGTTGAAATTGCATACTAAAATGCATTTTCAGTAAATAACATCCACAACAATTAATATTTCGGGCTTTCTTATGCATTTCCATCCGCCACATTGTTTCCCTTTGTGTTAATTTGTTTAGTTAAATGTGTGTGTGTCATTTCCTTCTCTTTTTTTACCATATAAGGTGTGAAGGATATTTTCTCACGTTTATTAGATGTCGTGGTTACCTTTCCAAGTCCTATCATCGTTGTGTATATCATAGAAACAAATAATTACTTCCTGATATAACTATTGAATCGTTTATTTGTTTAGGATTCACAATTGCGTTTACGTCAATAGGAGAATGTTAGTAAACGGCGAGGTGATACGTACGCGAGAAAGGGGAATCACCGTGTACTTCGGCGTGACGTGCGTTGAGAGAGGAAGGAAAGGGGAAGGGAGGAGAGCCTTGGCGTCAAAAGTAGCTTCCCACACTTTTTCTTGTTTTTGTTTCTTGCAATACGTTAGAGACAAGATTGGATACGTTTTGAAAGAAATTAGTTCATGGAGAATCAAGTCTCTTTGTTTTATATGGATAGTGTTTAATGAACGCTATAGTCAGACCAGCCATACACTGCGGGTGGCGAGCGTAAACAGTCGGGAATTACCCTTTTACAGGTCTGCCACGTGTCTTTTAATCCGCATTGTAGAAATGTTTCAATATAAGTAAAACCATGGCAGACATGATCAGGAAATATGCATACACGTTTATTCATAGTATTATAATGTATGTAGAAACAGTAAACTTATAATGGATAAGATATATATAAACATATAAGGAAACGTGGCATACATATTTAACAGTGTTGCTAATAAAAAGCAGTACCTATTAATGAACTTCCCTTTCGTTTTGGGATGGATAAGCAGTTTAACAATTGTATTTAGATGATATCGTGAAGGAAAGTACGATAAAATAAGCTGAAATAAGTAAGAAAGAAAAATACATTGAAATCCTAGTTGTGGAAATACTCCCAGACACGCTCGTGACCTTGACCTGACCATCAGTGTGTGTGTGTGTGTGTGAGTCCGCACCCGGATGTTGCCAGATGCCTCTTTTAAATTTTTTAAATACGAAATTGATTTGAGTTTGCGCGCAAATCTCGACACGTGGCACCGCTGTCACACGGGTATTCCCCACGATGGTCACACCCTGACCAAGGCCTTAGGTCAGTCTGACTATAGGAAATATTTTACTGCAACTATTGTCATTGTTGTTGTATTATTATCATAGTCAACGTCACTGTTATGTCAGCCTTGAAACTGGTGAACGTTTTAAGTGCCGTGGTGAGGTACGTTTCTGTATAATAATTCATAATACATTTTATAGTCAGTAGCTGTTTCAGTAGAGTATATGAAGTTTTTAAAACGTACTATAGCGAACTTATGAAATCAACGAACTACGAGAATAAGATAATGTATGTTTTCCACCTCTCGTACCGTTTCGTAATTAGTTCTATGAATGCAGTGCAGGAGACTCTTACGTCTGAGAAATAAAGTCTTACTGGTCACCCTGTTTAGATTTAATAAGTGGGTTCTGTTAATTGTTTCGTTCCCACGCGAAGAATATTTTATTTAAGATTTTAAAGTTCCCCTGTATAGCTCGAAAATATTTATCTTATATTAAAACAAACATTCCCATTTTATAAACTCCTCTCAAGTTAGAATGTTTTGTTTTCCTAGTGAACCTTTAAAAGTATTATGTGATTTCTATAAAGTATGATTATTGATAATATAATATTTTCTTCCAGAGCCATTGACTGCTGAAAGTAAGCTGGAATGACCCTCCACTAAGACATCAATGTAACCGTCGGCATCCAACGTCTTCACGGAACTAACAGCACCACCATAATCACTGCTTGAGATAAAGGTAAAATACTTTATTTTGCTGTAAAAGAATGAAGTGGCTTGTGTTGTGATGAGCAATGCTCCTACACGCTCCACTATCACAATTTTTTTTTTTTTTTTTTTTTTTTTTTTTTATTAATTATATGAATCAGACTTTTGTTTAGTGTATTTATTCATATACTTGACTCATATCTCCATTAAAAAAGAGTAGCCCAGACAAGGCAGTTAGGGTTCAATGAAACTATTCTTCCATCCCCTTCTGCACCCTGTCTTTTCGTAATGTCAGAATAAAAAATTATCTCGTGTTTGTGGCAAATTAGTGTGAGTGTGATACCATTATAATATTTGTGGTATTTCCCATGTCCTTTCATAAACAAATGTAAGGGGTTGTTGGTAGCGTGGCTGTGGTTAAATAAGGCTCGGAGACGTGGCGTGGGTTTATTAAACAATAAACACAAAGGAACTGGACAGAGGAGTGACGTGAGTGACCTTGCTGTAGTAATGTCTGTGCCCCTCTGGTGTGGGCGGCTGGGTCGGGCAAGGTGACGCGTTGGGTCGACTTGTAGTTGTCAGACGTCACAAGACAAATACAAATAGGCATACAAGGCAATGATATATATAATACCTCAGCTCCCTACACAAATCTTAAAATATTAGGCGTCTTTTCCAGAAAATACCAAGGACAGATGAATGAATTTGTTGTTGTTGATCCAGTTTAATGTTTGTTTTTTTTCATTTCCCACACTTTGGTCTCATTTTCCTGACTTCGCATAAATATCTCACCTTCAAGAGGGCAGGGCGTTGGTCGGTGGACGTGACAGCTATAGTCAGACTATTTTATCGGATCCACCTGTATACAAGGGAACCATTTCTCTCATTCCTCGATCGTGTTATTGGAGGCACTGAGAGCTTAGTTCACTGCTCCCTCTCCCTTTCATCCCTTGGTCATGTCTCGCTAACGCTTTCTCTTCGTTTCTCTTACTCTTATCCTCATCCCGGTTCGCTCACCTTTTCCGTTGCCCTTTCCCATCCCACCTTCTGTTTTCCTTTGTCTCCAGTGTTCCCTTCCTCTCCCCCGTATCCCTTCCCTTACTTTGATCTCCCTTCCTTCCCCATCCCTGTCCCCTGATTCCACCCTCATTCCACTTACCTCTATCTCCCCCTCCTCCTCCTCCTCCTCCTCCTCCTCCTCCTCCTCCTCCTCCTCCTCCTCCTCCTCCTCCTCCTCCTCAAGAATCTTGAAAGAGGTCAAGCACCAGATCAGTAAACCGCTTACAATCTTATTCAATAAATCCTCTATGTTATTGGTAGTCACTTCAAGAGGACAGGGCGTTGGTCGGTGGACGTGAGAGCTAACACAAGTAATATAAATGAAACTCTGCGTGACGGTGGGAATGCAAGGACAAGGGAAAAGGTGGGGGAAGATGAGGGGAATAAGTTGGCCGTACAATTCTGAGCGGGGAAAACCAGCATAGACTTAGATAATCTCACCGCTTTCAGGGCTTGGCAGGAAATATCTTCCATCACCGTCTAGTGATTCTCAAGGTTATTTGTTTGACTCATTAACTCTATGTTATTGGTAGTCACTTCGCTTGTACACCACGCAAGCTTCACTTTTTAAAAAACACCTGTGGTAATCACTTATTTTTATCGGTGACAGCTATGGTGTCTTCCTCAATTTTTATACATAGCCATGATACTTTCTAGGACGAAGTTATGGTTCGTAATGGTAAAAACTATTAGGTTTTTCCTAAATTCTTATTATTATAGTCATCTGACTTTCCTAGTTGCATCTAAACATACTTGTCTTGTTAGTCTTGTGAAATAGTTCATCTAGTAGTAGTGATGAAAACCTGTCGTACGCCGCTTCCTGTAATCAGAAGTGTTCCATTTATCTTGTTTATGGGATTTCTACAACAGAGGATATGTTTTGACTGATCTGTGTTGTATGAAAAAAAGTAGGTTTGTTATTGGTGGTGGTGGTCAGTGTTTAGTTAGTTGCAATACCTACATTTCACTGCACACTAGAAGTTATACTAATACATTATCTAATATTCCCTTATACCCTTTACCCACATCATTATATTAGTCAACACTCCAAGTCATAGGCAGACACACGAAACTGTAACCTGTGTGGCTCTTGTTTGAAGTACGTAACATGTTGCAACATTACACAACGTTGCATCTGGTGCCTCACTACGAGCCGGGTGTCTGTACTTTCCCAGCCCTCCATTCCTTGCTACATAATCCTAGGACTTACTATTATTATTAACTCTTCCTCCCTCTCGACGAACATAAAGAGAAGTATCTTTCTTACTTAATCAATATGTGACACTTGCTTCAGGTAAACATTAAATCTACATAATGTTCCTGCCTCGCTTACCTCGTGAATGTGTGATGTTTCCTGGTTGTAATTCGCAGTTCAAGGATATTGTGAGTCTTGTTTGTGTTGATGTTTTGAATGGGTTGCCTGGTATTGCGTCATACCGTAGAGACTCCAGGATGTACCGTACGAATTGACGCGTTTCCGTCTCTCTAAGGCGTGGCGTGAAGGGGTAACCGTTTGAAGTGACTCCTAGAAAATAGTAAAATACGCACAAGAGAAGGAAAATTTGTATATTATCATAATTCATGTATTTGCCACTGAACTCTTTACTGTTACTCTCCTCGTTCTTATAGTTTCAAAAGGTGCATAGTTAAAAGTGTATCAGGTCACTTGCCCAGCTCTGGTGTGTGTGTGTGTGTGTGTGTGTGTGTGTGGAGATATATGTGTGTGTGTGTGTGTGTGTGTGCGCGTGTGCGTGTGCGTGTGTGTGTGGATCGTGCTCGCCTCAAACGTGCCTGTGGTCCACGTGCTGTGTTCTTGTCTTGTCATGACGCTGATGAGTAATTCCTTGGCGGTGCCTCACCCATGTTGCCGCCTCGGAACCAACTGACGTTCACCCTTCCGCCGAATAGCAGTGTCGCCTCATGAAATTCATCTATACGAATAGACGAGAATGAACATCTTCCTCACGTATAGTTTATAAAGTTTGATTCAATATATTCATATTCTAAGATAAATACATTATCTAACTACAGCGTTGATAGTTTCTTTTCGACGTACACGTGAAAGTTTCAAACATCAAATTAAGTTAGACTAAACTTTTAATTGTTTTTCAGTGTTCTTTTAATGAAGGAAATATTATGCCTCATTGTAGAAGTTTTCTGTAATTTTCGGATTATGTTTTAATAGTCTTACCGAATTAGTACACTAAGTATACTTCATCCAAGGTGTTCCCTCACTACGTAGCCAATGAGTGTTCGGCAGGCTTGGGATTTACATATGAACCAACATGACCATTCTCAGGCATTATTAGTCATTCTGCTTTGTCATCTTGACATTGTTATAAATTCTTCTTCGTATTTTTTTATTTATCTAACCTCACTTCTATATTTTCCGTTCCTTTTTACATTTTGTCATAGGTTGGGCTGTTTTTTCGTCTCGGTATTTCTAAAGAAAATTACATAATTAATTCCTTCAGAGACATTTGATATATTTTGTTGGAGTGGGTGTAGGAGGAAGGATACGTGTGAAGTGTGGGAGTAGAGTGCTGGAAGAAATGACTGACACTTTAATGTAGCAGGAAAACGTTTCATGAGACAAAGGGTTGCTTGTTTGAGGACGTGTTAATCACATCTGTTCTCTTGCTTAGAACAACCAAATGAACCGACACATTGCAGATAAGTGTATATAGACTGATAGTATTTCCATGTATTTTACTAATCATTCATGTTCGCATTTTCTTTCATTACCCTTCGTGTCTTTGTTGGTATCTTAAGTTTAATGAATTCGTCTTCATATTCCATTAATTTGTGCATTAATTCTCATATGTTAATTTGTGTTTATCCATGCGTTCCTTTCTATTAAGATTTTTTTCTTCTTTTATATACTTTGGGTATGAATATTAGTCACACCAGTGACAATATCAAGAACTGAAACTAGTATATGAATCGTACAGTCAAGCATAGAGAGTTAAATACTATGACACACACAGAGACAAACAGACAGACAGAGACACAACTACAGCTATTATTTACTTTATTATAATTGTCAACTGCTTTCTGCTGTTGGTTAAGATTCAATTGCTTGGCGGTGTAAGTGTTTAGTTACTTGAATAGGCTGTTCTGAGAAGATGCAGAGTAATACGGTGTCGGCTTTCAATGGTTCATATGCGAGTCTAGAAATATATGAATTCATTGACTAAATTTCTCGCCCTTGTACGTATAGCATTATTATCGTTTTGAATGCGCCGCGTGGAGACTAGGATACCTTGTACCTCGCTCATAGAAAAGGAGTGAATCATGGTAAAGCTCCTCCTTGCCACTCCTTGGTTCGTCCTCCAGTCTCGCATCAACTCCTCCTCCTCCTCCTCCTCCTCCTCCTCCCCCTCCTCTTCCTGTTTGCGCAACTCCTCCTGACCCTATTTCTATAATTCCCCACCCTTTCTCCCTTCGATGGGAAAGATAGGAAATGATAAAAAATATGAAATGTTGGAGGTCATTTTCTCGTGTTAATTATGACCAATTACGTCGAGACGCATTCCAGTTTGTGTTCTGCTTCTACTAGTACTACTTCAATAATTACCATGCTTCAACTTTCTTATTATTTTTATTATTATTAATATACCATTTTTATGACTGCTATTACTACTATAAGTTTTACAAACACCTCCGCCACCATTGACAAAACATCACCTCTGCTCAAACTCACCGGAACCTACACGACGACCCTTAAAATGCTTCATTGGCGACGAATTTCCGGCGACTCACTCTGCGCCGTAAATCCCCAGCCGGAAGCGTTCTTTTTTTAGAAGTTTTGATACGAAAGTGAAGCGAAGGATAAGTTTTATTTGTTTATTTATTTTTTTTTTAGGCGGGGGTGGGGGTGGTTGGAGGGGATAGCGGCGTCTTTTTTCAATGATTTCCTTGTGCGATAAGAATAAAACCACGGAAACATTACAATCTCAGGAAGCAGGAAAAAGATAGAGGCAATCAATATATATATTCTTTACTTATTGATTTGATTTCGTTCATCCTCAGATAATTTTTGTAATGATTCATGTTCCTACTTATCCTTTATTTCTTCCATTTCTATTTTTTTTTTTTTTTTTATGTTATATCTTTAGTTTTTAGTAATCATCATCTACGCATATTTATTGTATATTTTCCTTGCACCCCGTTGCGTATAATTTTTTGTTAAATAATACGTTTACATCCTATTAGAATCCAAACACTCACTCGATCATACCTGTGGTGTATGTCACTCTACCCTTAGCTCAGATGACAAGACGAGGCGCCCACAAGGAAAAACCCCATATTTACGTTAAGTTTCATACTAAGGGAAAACTCTTGAACGCGGCGCCTTGGTCTGGCTAAGCTTGCTCAGGCTGTTATACCACATTTAATTTCAAGTGTTATGTAGTACCCATGACAGTATCAAGGATC
>JAPQNM010000020.1:745274-767774 GCA_029783475.1 Metacarcinus magister
GGCTAGTACGTTAACCACGATAGCGGTTGTGTGGGTGTATGTATGGATGAGTTTCCGTATGAATGGACTAATATAGTGTGCGTTAAAATACTCACACCACTGGAGAGCATGATTTCCATATGTATGTGGGCTCGCGCATGTGTGTGTGTGTGTGTGTGTGTGTGCGCGCGTCTGTAAGGGCGTGCATGTATAGAGGAAGATCCGGAACAAAATACTTAAGAGTTATCAATTCGTTGATGCATATTCCGGCATTTGTATTGGTAATGATGATGTTTATTACGTTCATCAGGAGGAGCAAAGAGAGGAAGAGGAGGACCCACTTGATACGTTTTCCATTGCTTACCGAACACGTTTACTTGCGGTGTCCCTCTAAGGAGATTAATATATATCTACGAGTCTTACGTTTTCTCCGCTTATACGTTGCAACGGTACAACAAACAAAATTGTATGTCGTTTGGATTTTACATACGTGTGTCTGAAAGTGGAGGTTGTAATATGTATGTTGATTGTTATGCATTGTATAGTATGGGCAGTTTTTAATGAGAAAATATACATAATCTGAATATATTTGTAATCTAAAAAAAAAAAAGTGTTTAAATAATGTATTTAAGGCTTACAATAATTATAATGACGCCTCACAAACGTTTCAGCTCAAGAACTAGAACATTTTTAATGGAGTGAGGAGAATAATATAACTGGAAGAGACGAAGATATTATCTCAATTTGTGGACTAAAACGTTGGAAGACGGATTAATGCTAGGAGTGGTGGAGAGACATGAAGGCTGGCACTGTTACCCGGGAAAATAGCCGACAGGGACAAGCAGGCGAGCTGGCGGGCGTAGGAGAGAGAAGGTTGAAGTGGAGGCTGATTAAATCAGTCAGGCAGCGTAGGTGTGTGGGCAGTAGGGGAAACTGGCGGGGAAGATTAAGTGGGCAATAGGGGAAAGAGGAGAACTGGTGCCGTCAGTCTAAAACATTACGTATTTATCATTCTTCATCGTTTGCGTTGATATATAAATGTCTGTGTCCTCCGAAAACGGCGTCTTGAAAATTACTGAGATCATAAACACGTGTCCTCCCGAAAATACTGAATGAAACGAAAGACAGTAGTATATGATACGTACAAACCAAACTGCGATCACAGGACTGGAAGTATTTCATGCTCGTAACACTCACTGTTCAGCGTATACGTTCCTTCCGCCAGATTGTTCGACTACGTCATCGCGTTGGGTATATATATATATATGACAGCGAGCAGCGGTGGAGCCACTCTCACCACAGCCCTCGTACAGTCCACATCACTGCCACGCTGTCCCCACTGACCAGTATAGCCACGAGCCACAACCCACAAGCCCAAGTTTCTACAACCGTCATGTTTGTGTATCTGAGTCAGCAGCGAGCGATGTCAACCTCCGTGTTGGCTGTAGTGATTCTCTTGGCTGCGTTGGGATTATCGGCAGTCTCCTGTTTACCAAGCAAGAAACAATCCATGGATTACAGGAAGATAATCGTTCGGCAGAAGCAGGACCTCGACAAACTGGAGTGTAAACCCAAGGCGACTGTAGTTCATCTCTTAGACCACCTGGAACACCACGACTCGCTGCGTGATGAAGATTTCTTTCCCAAAGTGGTCTCTGTTTACCGATGTGATGAAGTTGGTAGTTTCTGTGGTAACTCGATGACGGGTGAGGTAAAAGGGAAGTGTCAACCAGACCTCGACGGCATCTATGAGCGCACCTTCCTGGCGTTTTACTTCACGGATCACAACGAGAGGAAGTTCCAGAATGTATCGGTGATAGAACACAAGACATGTGCTTGTTCTTCTTAAACTGAACCAGAAAACATCAAACCTAATCTGTGATATTAATTTATAATAGTTTTGTACTTGCTTACTTATACTCTATGTACATAGATAACTGTGTAATGTATTTAATATTTATAATGTTATTTATTATATGAATTTTAAACTTTATAATTAAAAGTATATTTCTACATCTAACTTTCCTTTGTACCTTCAGTAAGAGTGCAGGTTTGTGGTGACCTGGAGAAGAAACTGTATTATAAGAACCTAGTGTGTGTGTGTGTGTGTGTGTGTGTGTGTGTGTGTGTGTGTATGTGTGTGTGTGTGTGTGTGTGTGTGTGTGTGTGTGTTTACAGTGTGCGTGTGTTTGTATGTGTGCGTGTGTGTGTTTGAGTGTGTGTGTGCGCGTGCTAGGGGAATGATTACCCGTAATTATATGTAAACAACAATGAGGGGAAGAAGAGCTATAAATGAAGACATAAATCTGCTGGGTGCAGGCGAGTACGTTAACCACGATAGTGGTTGTGTGGGTGTATGTATGGATGAGTTTCCGTATGAATGGACTAATATAGTGTGCGTCAAAATACTTATTCATGGGTACACTAGCGTCTGCAAAATCTGTCATGTTAGGGATTAAGTCATCGCAAGCAAGGAAAGTTCTTGTGTGCAAAATATCTCAACACGAACACAATTCGTAGATTTGTAAACACTGACGCTGCTACACCCTATATTGGAGTTCGAGTCAACATCAACACCCGGGGATGTCTGTCTTGTCAGGACCCCTTGAGAAGTCTATTTGCAGTATTAGAAAACACTTTTATTGTTTGAAATGCCTATTCAGAAGTTAAATACTTCAATGTCTCATGTATTGAGAAATTTTGACCATACATAACTTTAGTCAACGAATGTTGATACAGAAAAAGAAAATTAAATACAATTATTCACTACTTACTTCCCCTTTGAGTTTTCCCATATCTTCTTCAGCTGTTGTTGAGTTCTTTGAGGCCCATAACCAGCAGAATTAAACAATGTTGGGATAATATTGAAATAAACTTAGCGTTAGGTTAGCCACGGAGGGTTAGTTAGGTTACATTAGCCCTGCAGGGATAAGTTTGGTTAGGTTAGCTACGGATGGTTAGAGTTAGGTTACATTAGCCCTGCAAGGATTGGTTTGGTTAGATTAGCCACGGAAGGTTAATTAGGTTACATTAGCGCAGGGATGTGTTTGGTTTCGTATATTTCAAAATGGTAACTGTTATGCCGTTAGCATTGTAAAAGCATTGTATCCTACCCAGAAATAAATAGTCAGTGTTTCAAAATTAGTAGGCTAAGCTTATCTCAATAATCCCCCAATGTTGTTATTTCTTCCCATGCCTCTTTCTTTTTATTAATGATGCGGTAGTCGTGACTCTTGTCAAACAATACACCTTTCCTCTCTTCTATAAACCTTAATAGAAAATCTCGCTCATTAGCAGTGATATATTTCGTTCGAAATCTATTCTTGGTTTCCATTTTTTTTTTTAGTTTCTTAGTAGGTGGGTAGGTAGATAGGTGACGAATGTGCGACATATGCAACACAATTTATCTTTCCCGCCCAAATTATGTAAATAAATGTTGTCGCGGCATACCAACTGTTCATCGACACCCGTATATGCTTGGAGCAGGAGTACCAACCGCTTCCTTTCCCTAAACCAGATCTTAACATAGCGAGTTTGAAATTAAGGTCTGTTTACCCTTTCCATAGTGCGAAAAGTAGTACCTATAATTTGGAAAACCTATATTTGGCTTAACATATGGCCAAAACTTAGCAGGCGGATCGGTGGGCGGGCTTCTGTGGAAAATAGGCGGCTGGATGAAGATAAGCGAGAGGGATGGATGACTAACGGAGGCTATCTGGCAAGCATGCGGATTAGGTTTGGGAGGTGGCAACATGTAGACAAAATGGTAGGGTTGAGGGGTGAAATCTGGATGGGTGCAGGGGACGGTTGGTAGACTAAAATGTGAGACAAAACCATGCCTTGATCAAACGATAGGAAATGTCATGTATTTGTCGCTGGTAAACAAACCCGTATCCGTCCTCTAAAACGTTCTTCAACTACGTCATCGTGTAAATTGTGTATATATAAGACAGCAAGCAGCGGTGCAGCCACTATAGGAAAAGTTACAGATACTCTCACCACAGTCCTCGTACAGTCCACATCACTGCCACGCTGTCCCCACTGACCAGTAAAGCCACGAGCCACAACCCACAAGCCCAAGTTTCTACAACCGTCATGTTTGTGTATCTGAGTCAGCAGCGAGCGATGTCAACCTCCGTGTTGGCTGTAGTGATTCTCTTGGCTGCGTTGGGATTATCGACAGTCTCCTGTTTACCAAACAAGAAGCAATTCATGGATTACAGGAAGATAATCGCCGAGCAGAAGCAGGACCTCGACAAACTGGAGTGTAAACCCAAGGCGACTGTAGTTCATCTCTTAGACCACCTGGAACACCACGACTCGCTGCGTGATGAAGATTTCTTTCCCAAAGTGGTCTCTGTTTACCGATGTGAAGATGTTGGTAGTTTCTGTGGTAACTCGATGACGGGTGAGGTAAAAGGGAAGTGTCAACCAGACCTCGACGGCATCTATGAGCGCACCTTCCTGGCGTTGTACGTCACGGATCACAACGAGAGGAAGTTCCAGAATGTATCGGTGATAGAACACAAGACATGTGCTTGTTCTTCTTAAACTGAACCAGAAAACATCAAACCTAATCTGTGATATTAATTTATAATAGTTTTGTACTTGCTTACTTATACTCTATGTACATAGATAACTTTGTAATGTATTTAATATTTATAATGTTATTTATTATATGAATTTTAAACTTTATAATTAAAAGTATATTTCTACATCTATCTTTCCTTTGTACCTTCAGTAAGAGTGCAGGTTTGTGGTGACCTGGAGAAGAAACTGTATTATAAGAACCTAGTGTGTGTGTGTGTGTGTGTGTGTGTGTGTGTGTGTGTGTGTGTGTGTGTGTGTGTGTGTGTGTGTGTGTGTGTGTGTGTATGTGTGTGTGTTTACAGTGTGCGTGTGTTTGTATGTGTGCGTGTGTGTGTTTGAGTGTGTGTGTGCGCGTGCTAGGGGAATGATTACCCGTAATTATATGTAAACAACAATGAGGGGAAGAAGAGTTATAAATGAAGACATAAATCTGCTGGGTGCAGGCGAGTACGTTAACTACGATAGTGGTTGTGTGGGTGTATGTATGGATGAGTTTCCGTATGAATGGACTAATATAGTGTGCGTCAAAATACTTATTCATGGGTACACTAGCGTCTGCAAAATCTGTCATGTTAGGGATTAAGTCATCGCAAGCAAGGAAAGTTCTTGTGTGCAAAATATCTCAACACGAACACAATTCGTAGATTTGTAAACACTGACGCTGCTACACCCTATATTGGAGTTCGAGTCAACATCAACACCCGGGGATGTCTGTCTTGTCAGGACCCCTTGAGAAGTCTATTTGCAGTATTAGAAAACACTTTTATTGTTTGAAATGCCTATTCAGAAGTTAAATACTTCAATGTCTCATGTATTGAGAAATTTTGACCATACATAACTTTAGTCAACGAATGTTGATACAGAAAAAGAAAATTAAATACAATTATTCACTACTTACTTCCCCTTTGAGTTTTCCCATATCTTCTTCAGCTGTTGTTGAGTTCTTTGAGGCCCATAACCAGCAGAATTAAACAATGTTGGGATAATATTGAAATAAACTTAGCGTTAGGTTAGCCACGGAGGGTTAGTTAGGTTACATTAGCCCTGCAGGGATAAGTTTGGTTAGGTTAGCTACGGATGGTTAGAGTTAGGTTACATTAGCCCTGCAAGGATTGGTTTGGTTAGATTAGCCACGGAAGGTTAATTAGGTTACATTAGCGCAGGGATGTGTTTGGTTTCGTATATTTCAAAATGGTAACTGTTATGCCGTTAGCATTGTAAAAGCATTGTATCCTACCCAGAAATAAATAGTCAGTGTTTCAAAATTAGTAGGCTAAGCTTATCTCAATAATCCCCCAATGTTGTTATTTCTTCCCATGCCTCTTTCTTTTTATTAATGATGCGGTAGTCGTGACTCTTGTCAAACAATACACCTTTCCTCTCTTCTATAAACCTTAATAGAAAATCTCGCTCATTAGCAGTGATATATTTCGTTCGAAATCTATTCTTGGTTTCCATTTTTTTTTTTAGTTTCTTAGTAGGTGGGTAGGTAGATAGGTGACGAATGTGCGACATATGCAACACAATTTATCTTTCCCGCCCAAATTATGTAAATAAATGTTGTCGCGGCATACCAACTGTTCATCGACACCCGTATATGCTTGGAGCAGGAGTACCAACCGCTTCCTTTCCCTAAACCAGATCTTAACATAGCGAGTTTGAAATTAAGGTCTGTTTACCCTTTCCATAGTGCGAAAAGTAGTACCTATAATTTGGAAAACCTATATTTGGCTTAACATATGGCCAAAACTTAGCAGGCGGATCGGTGGGCGGGCTTCTGTGGAAAATAGGCGGCTGGATGAAGATAAGCGAGAGGGATGGATGACTAACGGAGGCTATCTGGCAAGCATGCGGATTAGGTTTGGGAGGTGGCAACATGTAGACAAAATGGTAGGGTTGAGGGGTGAAATCTGGATGGGTGCAGGGGACGGTTGGTAGACTAAAATGTGAGACAAAACCATGCCTTGATCAAACGATAGGAAATGTCATGTATTTGTCGCTGGTAAACAAACCCGTATCCGTCCTCTAAAACGTTCTTCAACTACGTCATCGTGTAAATTGTGTATATATAAGACAGCAAGCAGCGGTGCAGCCACTATAGGAAAAGTTACAGATACTCTCACCACAGTCCTCGTACAGTCCACATCACTGCCACGCTGTCCCCACTGACCAGTAAAGCCACGAGCCACAACCCACAAGCCCAAGTTTCTACAACCGTCATGTTTGTGTATCTGAGTCAGCAGCGAGCGATGTCAACCTCCGTGTTGGCTGTAGTGATTCTCTTGGCTGCGTTGGGATTATCGACAGTCTCCTGTTTACCAAACAAGAAGCAATTCATGGATTACAGGAAGATAATCGCCGAGCAGAAGCAGGACCTCGACAAACTGGAGTGTAAACCCAAGGCGACTGTAGTTCATCTCTTAGACCACCTGGAACACCACGACTCGCTGCGTGATGAAGATTTCTTTCCCAAAGTGGTCTCTGTTTACCGATGTGATGAAGTTGGTAGTTTCTGTGGTAACTCGATGACGGGTGAGGTAAAAGGGAAGTGTCAACCAGACCTCGACGGCATCTATGAGCGCACCTTCCTGGCGTTGTACGTCACGGATCACAACGAGAGGAAGTTCCAGAATGTATCGGTGATAGAACACAAGACATGTGCTTGTTCTTCTTAAACTGAACCAGAAAACATCAAACCTAATCTGTGATATTAATTTATAATAGTTTTGTACTTGCTTACTTATATTCTATGTACATAGATAACTTTGTAATGTATTTAATATTTATAATGTTATTTATTATATGAATTTTAAACTTTATAATTAAAAGTATATTTCTACATCTAACTTTCCTTTGTACCTTCAGTAAGAGTGCAGGTTTGTGGTGACCTGGAGAAGAAACTGTATTATAAGAACCTAGTGTGTGTGTGTGTGTGTGTGTGTGTGTGTGTGTGTGTGTGTGTGTGTGTGTGTGTGTGTGTGTGTGTGTGTGTATGTGTGTGTGTTTACAGTGTGCGTGTGTTTGTATGTGTGCGTGTGTGTGTTTGAGTGTGTGTGTGCGCGTGCTAGGGGAATGATTACCCGTAATTATATGTAAACAACAATGAGGGGAAGAAGAGTTTTAAATGAAGACATAAATCTGCTGGGTGCAGGCGAGTACGTTAACTACGATAGTGGTTGTGTGGGTGTATGTATGGATGAGTTTCCGTATGAATGGACTAATATAGTGTGCGTCAAAATACTTATTCATGGGTACACTAGCGTCTGCAAAATCTGTCATGTTAGGGATTAAGTCATCGCAAGCATCGTTACACAGCAGTACAGAGGAGACTAACAACTTTTGACGCGCAGTATATACCTCGCCATGATTTATTTAGAGAATATCAATATGTTTCCTTAGATTCTAAGTCAATTTCCTAAGGTAATAAATTCCGTGTTCTTTCGTTAAAAACTGTTTTGAACAAAATTCACAGTACATACATTGTCTTATACATACATTTACTTCAAACTGAAATTACATACATGCATTACCCCATTAGTGATGGCAGTACATAACATGAGAGCAGGAGACACTGCCTTCCACTGTGCATCGGAAATATAATTATATGAACAAGTGCTTCACCAACTTGGTAATATAATACGGCTTCACAACGTATTGCTACACTTATAATCCAGAGTTTTCCTTAACTGATCTTAACTTAACTGCGTGATGAATATTTCTTCCCCAAAGTAGTCTCTGTTTACCAATGTGATGAAGTTGGTAGTTTATGTGGTAACTCGATGACGGGTGAGGTAAAAGGGAAGTGTCAACCAGGCCTCGACGGCATCTATGAGCGCACCTTCCTGGCGTTTTACTTCACGGATCACAACGAGAGGAAGTTCCAGAATGTATCGGTGATAGAACACAAGACATGTGCTTGTTCTTCTTAAACTGAACCAGGAAACATCAAACCTAATCTGTGATATTAATTTATAGTTTTGTACTTGCTTACTTATACTCTATGTGCATAGATAACTGTGTAATTAATTTGATATTTATTATATGAATTTTAAGCTTTATTAGTAAACGTATCTTTCTACATCTTAATTTCTTTTGTAGCTTCAGTAAAAGTGCAAGTTTGTGGTGACGGAGAAGAAACTGAAAGATAAGAAACTAGCTGACGCGCGCGCGCACACACACACACACACACACACACACACACACACACACACACACACACACACACACACACACACACACACACACACACACACACACACACACACATGCAGGTCTCGGCCTGTCACTCGGCAGGCTTGAGTTCGCGCCTTGCTCAAGGTGCAAAGTTTCGCTGATGACTAAGCAGTTTCTGTTCTTGAGCAAAAGGATGGGGTGTGTGGTGTGTGAAAGGTCACAGTCTTAACCATAGATCGGGCTATAATGAGCTCTCTCAGGGAAGGTAAAAGCTGGCGATCACGAGTCCAGCGCGTGATCCACAAGACCGTGGTGAATTACACATGTATACCTGGCGTGACGTGAACTCTGGTAACGGCGCACAGCCTAGGAAAGGGATAGGCGCTGAGGGTTCAGTAGCGCCAAGGATGATAGACATATAAGGATAACTCACTGAGCACTTGTTTTTCTCACAATGCACCGCGCTTATGACGCGCATGTAAACACAGACGTCACTGGTGACCCACGCGGCACAACTGGATTGACCAACAAATGTTTCTTGCTGTTAACAATGACAAGGTGTGCTGTATACGGCTGTAATAACAATAACAGGTGTAAGAAACTTTGAAAGCTTCATTTTTATCGTTTTCCGAAGACAAAGTCCTTAGTTAGGCAGTGGATTCATGCGTGTAGTCGGAAAGATTTTTAAAATCCAGATACTGCCAGAGTTTGTTCAAGGCATTTCAAGGCGACAGACTATACACAGCAGTACCTAATCAAGAGTTCAACAAGTCTCCACATTCAACAAGATCACTAAAAGCCGATGCTGTACCTTCCCTTTTTCTCCCAAACAGGAAAATGATCCTGGTAAGCAATATGAACCACATCGCTCCAGTGTTTTTTTCTTTCTTTTTTCACCTTATTTAAGAAGGTATTTAACTATGTAGAAGGCTTATAAAAGATTAAGGAAGGTTTCTATTGTCTTAAATATGTGAAAACAAGAGTAAATAACGAGGAATCAACAAACATAATAAATCATTCTGAGAGGAGTGATGTCTTATTCTCACGGTTTTATCTTATTTTACAAGCCAACTCAGGGATGTTCAAGGTTTTTAGAGCCCAGAAAAGGTCTAGATAGCAGTAGATATTAAGGTTAGGTTAGGTTAGGTTAATTTGCTATTGTAATCATCAATGAGAACTAACACCAAGTCCTAATGATAGTTATTTGGAACTAAAACCTGAACCAAAAAAGATACAGGAAAAGTGTAATGACGTGAAAAGAAAAGTTAGGTAGACACATGGAGGAATGTTAGGTGTGAGGCAAAGGATGGGTGAGACATGAAATGCATAGGCTATAATGCGTCCTAGGGATGAATGTATAAGAGTGATATGTTAATGAATAAGTACAGTAGAAACCTTAATAATCCCTCTTAATGGAGAAATAAAGGGACCAGGTAGGAAAAATTGAGCTACCGTAGTAAGTACATTATTTGTTTACAACATGCTATCTAGCGGTTCCATTTAATCAGCCAATCAATTATTTTTTACATATTTTTGTCATAACTATTTACAAGGGTAATTCTCGGTTACAATGTATAAATAAGGTATGTACATTAACATATGTGTACATCAAATCCTTAATAATCTCTCATAATGGAGACATAAGAGGAAAAATGGGACTAGGCTGTGGAACTTGGCTGGAGTCACAATCGGTGTGCTTCTTTTTTTTTATATGTGCCGTGCTGGGTTGTTACAATATATCCCAGGCTTAATGAAGGAAAACACCTGAAAAGATCCAAGCAGAAGCTAGGTATGGCTTTAGCAGTTGTTAACCAGCTTAAAAATATGTAAAGTGTCGATCGGTCCACCACTACCACCCGCCTTCTCTCAGGGTTTTGCCAAAGATCTATAGAATTCTTTTCTAATAATAATACCACATCATATTAAAACTACCTGTACAACTATTGTCTGTTTCAAAGAACACCACACTTCATATGTGATGTGTAAATCCTTGAATAAAACCAACATTCGAATAAGATTCTTGCTGGAGAGGGTCTCCAGCGCGCGTCACGCCTCATGTGTGACGTCATGGCTGTTGTTGATGACGTTTCACTGAACTATCCTTATATGTCTCTCATCCTTCGGTAGCGCCACGTAACTGTTAAGGAAAGTACTCATCGCCCCGACTGTCTCACACAAATATAATGCAAGCAAGAGACGAAATATAAGTAACGTAACATAAACACTGCTTTGAAAGTGAATGAAATTGGTCCGTGGGAGTACACGGTGGAAGTCATTAATTGCTTAAGTGTGAAGTATTGCATAATGCAACTACTGGCACATCCATATACACGATGCATCCCGAAACTACCTGTTTTAAAACAAAACCGCAACGTTTATTTATTGTTTTTTGTTTAATTACTCGTTTATTTATTTATTAGTTAATCTTCTTGTTGAGTAACTTCTTTTCAGAAAAAAAGAGGAGGGGGTGAGAGAAAGGAGGCCAGTGTTGTGCATTCCACACCTCACTTCATCGCAAGTCCTTGGTTATACGTATTAATTTTTTTTTAAACCATGAAATGAGCATAGAAAATGTTCTTAATGGAAATACACTACCATAAAGAAGGTTGGCAGTTTAATGAACCACTGAAGCATAGACACGAATGATCTAAACATTGCTATTAAGGTGTGATTCTTTTTCATGAAGCAACGTTTATGCTACGAATACGTTTTTGTTCCTCCCTTTCGAGTTGTACGTTACGTTAAGAGTTTTTCGTTCGTTATGTTAAGAGTTTTACGTTTTACCGACGAAACATCAGAACTTACTTCCTATATATATACGTAAAAGTATACAATCACATGATTTGCTTGAGTTTCCTATACAACCTTTCATCGAGCCTCGTAGAAAACGATAATCTTATGGTAAACTGATGAATATGTTGTATGATGACCCCCTGTTAAATGGGTTAAGTTTGAAATTCATATGTACTTCTTAGTGCTATCTCATACCTAAAAGATATGGTGTGGGAGGAAGGAAATGCCATGCTATTTTCATTTGGATGCCAAAGAAGAATCATTGTATTTTCCTTATTTTCGTATTTTTAGTATGTAAAACATCCAAGGAAAGATCATATTGTATTTTTGTGTGCAATTGAAATTAACAATCATTTACTCAATGCCTTGACCACTTTACAAGCCAAAGTGTTATAAAATTTCTGGGTAAGGTGCATAGAAGTAAACATAGGAAAGTCAACAAACAAAAACCCAGATTGGCAGGTGACTAAATAGTGTCTTACACATCATAACCAGAAATATGAAATGATATGGTACCCTTAGAGTCCTGCAGAATCCATAGAGCTATAGAGATTCTTATTACCTACATCTCTGACTATTTCCCCTGATCCTCTAGTCTAGACCTAGGGATGTGACGCAGGAATCATTTTGCTGCTTTTCTTTTTTTTGGCGGCTGTGAATATACTTGTCCCTCATTTCAAGATTTTAAACATGTTAAGAGGAGAATATGTTGGAAGTTATTGTAAATGTGTGTGTGTGTGTGTGTGTGTGTGTGTGTGTGTGTGTGTGTGTGTGTGTGTGTGTGTGTGTGTGTTGGCAGCCTATTATATTAATGATTCAGTATAAATGGGCGCAAGGCATGATAGTGCTAGCAATTGCCAGCTTCGCTTGATGTAGCAACTTGGTGCAACACACACACACACACACACACACACACACACACACACACACACACACACACACACACACACACACACACACACACACACACTCTCTCTCTCTCTCTCTCTCTCTCTCTCTCTCTCTCTCTCTCTCTCTCCTCTCTCTCTCTCTCTCTCTCTCTCTCTCTCTCTCTCTCTCTCTCCTCTCTCTCTCTCTCTCTCTCTCTCTCTCTCTCTCTCTCACTCACTCACTCACTCACTCACTCACTCACTCACTCACTCACTCTCTCTCTCTCTCTCTCTCTCTCTCTCTCTCTCTCTCTCTCTCTCTCTCTCTCTCTCTCTCTCTCTCTCTCTCTCTCTCTCTCTCTCCTCTCTCTCTCTCTCTCTCTCTCTCTCTCTCTCTCTCTCTCTCCTCTCTCTCTCTCTCTCTCTCTCTCTCCCCCATTCCCCCCCCCCTCTCTCTCTCTCTCTCTCTCTCTCTCTCTCTCTCTCTCTCTCTCTCTCTCTCTCTCTCTCTCTCTCTCTCTCTCTCTCTCTCTCTCTCTCGCACTCCCACTCCCATTCCTCCCCCCCCCTCTCTCTCTCTCTCTCTCTCTCTCTCTCTCTCTCTCTCTCTCTCTCTCTCTCTCTCTCTCTCTCTCTCCTCTCTCTCTCTCTCTCTCTCTCTCTCTCTCTCTCCCTCCCTCCCTCTCTCCCTCTCTCTCTCTCTCTCTCTCTCTCTCTCTCTCTCTCTCTCTCTCTCTCTCTCTCTCTCTCTCTCTCTCTCTCTCTCTCTCTCTCTCTCTCTCTCTCTCTCTCTCTCTCTCTCTCTCTCTCTCTTTCTAACGGAAGTACAGCGCGTGACATACTAAGGGGTTGCTAGTTGTTTTTTTTAATAGTGCATCCTGCATTAAATCCTGTTCACTTATCAATATTTTGACCTTGGCTTCACCACGTGATAGTCTTCCTTTCAATGTTTCTATTTACTTTTTTATTTATTTATCTTTTTTATCTCATTGGATGTGGTGAAAGTATTGACACTGCCCTTCAAGTATAGTATACCAAGTCGGCAGCTGAAGATCAAGGGTGTGGAGTGTGATGTAAATACGCGTTTACTACGTCACGTCAAGGCAGGGTAATGGAGAAGTGACGTCAGATGGTCGCGCGGACTCACAGGCTGACGAACGTTCCTACCCTTTGCTGCTCGCTAGACATGATTTACCATGTTTCGTTTTTTAAAATGTGCTTCTTGCTTATGTTTGTAAACTGATTACGGATTGCCAGAGGTTGCAGAGAGAAGAGGGAGGGATGCACAGTAGGAGAGGAACTTGGGTACTTGTTTTTCCTCTAAAACGCCTGAAACGAGTGTTTTTTTTTTATATTACTAATCACGTGCGACATCCCGAGCATACGTATTTGATGTTATTTGAACCCTTCGGCAATACGTGTAGTGTGCAGGAAAACGTATAATTTTAACCAAACGTAAATCCAGTAGAAGACGTTGCCGTTGCTCAAGACGGGGGTGGGGAGTATAAAAGTCTTGCTACTGCTGCTTCCATATCATTTGTGGCCTTGTCCTCAGACAGGAAACATATCCTCCTCAACCACAGTTATCGCCTTGACTTCAGACAGAAAACGGAGCTTCTCAACCACGGTCAATTAGTTAAATCCCTATAAATGAGAGAAATTCAATCTCAATTGGAGCAAACAATGACCCGAGTCACGAGTTCGATGAAGAAGTTGGTGAAGCATCGGACGGTTCTCTGCTTCATTACCATAGCCTTGTTCCTCATCCAATCGGTTGTCATCGGAGGACTAGTGTTCAGAGTTAAGCAGTGCAAGACCACGTGTGATGCTGCCCCAGCTAGTAACGCATCAGCCTCTGGAAACCTGTCCGGGGGTGAAGTTGCGTCAAATTTTACCCCCAACCCTGCTAACACACCGAGCAGCATGGAAGTCTCTGTGTCTCCGACTGCAGCCTTGTACGAGGACCGTTTTCAACTGCAACAAGAGAAGCTCAAGACCATTCTGAGCTGCAAGCCGATGCTGCACCCAATAACATTGACAGAGGCACTGGGCAGCTTGGACGAACTTCGGGACAAAGATCTTCTGCCGCCAGTAGTGCCCGTCAACCGCTGCCCTTACTCTTGTGGACTCTGTTTGCATGGAGGACACTGCCGACCAACGAATATCACTAATACCACCGTCATTGTGAGGTATAAGGACGGCGAAAATGTAAAAAAAGAAGAGAGACAGTTGGATGAACACCTGGATTGCTCGTGTCAATAACTTTGTTTACGTGTTTTTTATTTGTCTATTTTTTACCAATTTCTAGTCGGATGTGTGTCATTTTGTGACCTTTGTGTACTATGTGATTATTTTTTCAAATAATACATTTAAATGTTTATAATGTGTTTGTTTACCATTGAATATACTGAGCTTGATGAGATTTTCATAATTATTGTCATCATCACCACCACCACCACCACCACTCTTGAATACATACGTTTTACTCATACTGATACGTGTATCTGGGCTATGGCTTATACGTGTATAGTAAATATATACAACATCAAGACAGGTACAGAACAAGAATATATTTTCCGGAATAGCCACCTGGTAACAACGTCAGTGGTCATGTAAAACACCGTCATGAATTAACGTCACTAGGGCGGAAGGTGGTGCAACATTCTCTTTGACGGGTTCTGCTCTCGATAGAATGAATCATAATTCCGTTGCACCATTCAACAACTGGGTGTGAGTGTGTTTGGGGATGGGGTTGTATGTGGTTTTCCCTGTGTCTCATGACGGTCATACTCGTTGCTGGAGTCGTGTATCAAAGGAAGGCCGAGAAGACGCATCCTAACACGAATACGTATCACCAAAGTCTCATTGTTGTTTTTGAGTGTCATTAGATGATGAATTCAAGGCTCGAATGTCGGCTAACTTGATGTAGCTACCGTGAGGGGGATGCGATGACAGCTTTCCGCTTGAGGATTGCTAAGTTTTCTCGTATGTCTTTGTGGGTGGCAAGTTCTTCTATGACTAACAGATGCGTGACCTGCATGCTACTGGGACAAAGTGGCAACGTGATGGTGTTCCTCAGGATGTGCGTCCTTGAACCTGTACTGGTGTGGAGGATATTATGTAACGGCACCGTTGGCCTTCACAAGCGGTGGTGCAGTGGTCAGCGTTCGGGGCATGGGAGCCTAGGATCCCGGGTTCGAATCCCTGATATCCGCTGATCACTTTTCAATATTTGATATCACCGCCGAGTGGCCAAAGACTACCCAAATTGCTGCCATACTGTCCTCAGACGGGACTTACAACGTTAATATGCATCTGAGGCTGTAGTAGTAATAAGCCTCACACGTTCTCAACATGTTCAAGAGAGAACTTAATCATTCGAGGCGTCACTATAAAAATTTTAAAACCTACACCAAATAACAGGCGAGGCAAGTCCATATGTGCCTCCATATGCCTACTGGTGCCAACGGTTAATGATATAGAAAACAAATAAAAAAATAAATAAATAAATACACACCCACTCTCTCTCTCTCTCTCTCTCTCTCTCTCTCTCTCTCTCTCTCTCTCTCTCTCTCTCTCTCTCTCTCTCTCTCTCTCTCTCTCTCTCTCTCTCTCTCTCTCTCTCTCTCTCTCTCTCTCTCTCTCTCTCTCTCTCTCTCTCTCTCTCTCTCTCTCTCTCTCTCTCTCTCTCTCTCTCTCTCTCTCTCTCTCTATTCAGACATACTGATGAAGAGAGCATGGGAGGATAATCTTGCAAGAATTTAAAAGTTCCTATTTATTACAACGCCCACCAGGTTAACTGTTGTCTCATTAATCATTGTTTTTGTCTGGGAGAGACAGAGGTGGAGACCAGGTATAAGGTTTATTAGGAAGGGGGATGAGCACCTGGTCCAGACAAGTTTGAGAGGGACGAGATGGGGATGTCGAGAGGCCTCAACCCGCGGCGGACAAGTGAAGTGGAATTCCTTAATAAGGCATTCCTCGTGCCAATTACCACACTCAACAGTTTCCTAAAATGTATCATACTGGTTACTTTTATTACTTCTTAATTAATAATCGGGTCTCACGGCTGGGAATGAACAATTGTCGAATGTCTTCGCTTGAAAATTAATTTCAAGTTCTAGACAGAGATAAACCAAGGTAAACGTCATTGTGTATTTCATATCTGCATAAATGATAAAAACGACTTTGTTGAATATGAATTAACAGATTGACAGCAGTTTCTTACATGAGTCTTACAAGTCTCACGGATGTTATGAGACTGCTCACTTTAGCTACTGAAGATCGGTGAAGTTCTTTAGTGCTTTAAAGGCGAGAGATGAAGGCAAATGTCAGTGCAGCAGGAGGCAGGATGTGGCAGGGCGGCGGCAACCCCTCTAAGGCGTCACCTTGCTGAACCTTGACCCAATGCTGGCAGAAGTTAAAAATACAGTCACAGGGGAGCCACAGCTACAGACAGAGACGGAAATTTACATGAGATGCATACCTGAATTTTTGTCTCTCTCTCTCTCTCTCTCTCTCTCTCTCTCTCTCTCTCTCTCTCTCTCTCTCTCTCTCTCTCTCTCTCTCTCTCTCTCTCTCTCTCTCTCTCTCTCTCTCTCTCTCTCTCTCTCTCTCTCTCAAGTAGATATAGTAGTAGTGTAGCTAAACAGACAGCCTCGTTAGGTCCAGTAGGACTGATGCTGTCTGTTCTTCCTTTGTACTCCTTTGTACTCCTTTGTACTCTCTTTTTTCTCTCTCTCTCTCTCTCTCTCTCTCTCTCTCTCTCTCTCTCTCTCTCTCTCTCTCTCTCTCTCTCTCTCTCTCTCTCTCTCTCTCCTCTCTCTCTCTCTCTCTCTCTCTCTCTCTCTCTCTCTCTCTCTCTCTCTCTCTCTCTCTCTCTCTCTCTCTCTCTCTCTCTCTCTCTCTCTCTCTCTCTCTCTCTCTCTCTCTCTCTCTCTCTCTCTCTTTTCACCATCACCTATATGTGTGTGTGTGTGTGTGTGTGTGTGTGTGTGTGTGTGTGTGTGTGTGTGTGTGTGTGTGTGTGTGTGTGTGTGTGTGTGTGTGTATATGTGTGTGTGTGTATGTGTGTGTGTGTGTGTGTGTGTGTGTGTGTGTGTGTGTGTGTGTGTGTGTGTGTGTTATATCTCTATATTATATCTCACTAACTGTATGTGTATGTAAGAATAACCACTTTGTAGTGGAATAAATGTTTTTGAATTTGAATTTGAATTCTGTTTCTCATTTATTATTATATTTTCCCGTTCACTATTTCCAAGTCTCGTCTTTAAGGTTTGAACTAATCTGCTCCTCACGTGGGTGTTGATTTCCTGAGGTAAACGTATCTGTTTCCTGTGTGTGTAATTTTCCCATGCGTTTGAGGACCTTGTGCTGGACTCGTGACCGCCAGACATTACAATCTTATCTGTGTGTGAGACTGTGACCTTTCAAACACCAGACATCTCAACCTCTTGCCTAATAAGGATTGGTAACTGTTCGATCATTAGTGCTTGTGTGTATACATGTGTGTGTGTGTGTGTGTGTGTGTGTGTGTGTGTGTGTGTGTGTGTGTGTGCGTGCGTGCGTGGGTGGGTGGGTGGGTGGGTGGGTGGGTGTTGGCATCCATCCTCTAATTCTTATTATTATTCTTTTGGGCTAATTGTTCTCACTTGTATGATTCTCTCTTTCACTTCTCGTCGCAGTCATTATCTCTCTCTCTCTCTCTCTCTCTCTCTCTCTCTCTCTCTCTCTCTCTCTCCTCTCTCTCTCTCTCTCTCTCTCTCTCTCTCTCTCTCTCTCTCTCTCTCTCTCTCTCTCTCTCTCTCTCTCTCTCTCTCTCTCTCTCTCTCTCTCCTCTCTCTCTCTCTCTCTCTCTCTCTCTCTCTCTCTCTCTCTCTCTCTCTCTCTCTCTCTCTCTCTCTCCTCTCTCTCTCTCTCTCTCTCTCTCTCTCTCTCTCTCTCTCTCTCTCTCTCTCTCTCTCTCTCTCTCTCTCTTTTCCTTCTCCTCATCCTGCTCTTCCTCCCCCATGAAAAAAAAGAATAGGCGGTGTGGTGGTGTGTACGGAGAAACGCAAACAACGAGACCAGCATTAAAACAAAAGGGGTCGGCGGTGTGTGCATGAGGCTACACAATAGTCGAGGGGCATTTATGTCCACTGAAGGGAGAAGGCGGTGCGGGGGAAGGAAGGATCGAGAGGCTATCAGGAAAGATGGATGGTTGAGGAATGAAGAGTGGAAGGGAGTTGCAGGGAGAGAAATAAAATTGAATATATCATGATCTGGTTTCTTCAGCTTACCTTCCTATATTGCCTAACCTGCATTACACTATCATTACACGTCTCAGTCCTGTCCTTTACCTACCCGCCTTTGTCTTGTCATCAGTCATCGTCACTCTTGATTTCCTTCCTATACTACGTCACACTGCCTTCTCCTGTCACTAAGCCGCGTCCTTCCGTCCTTCCTCTCCCTCCCATCACTTGTCTAAAGTCGACTGAGCTAATATCAACTTTATTTAATTTGAAGTCGTGTGTTTTGGGTGTCTGGACAGCGTGACAGGGAGACAATATATGGTGGCGTTGAAAGAAACTCGAGGACTGGCTGCGGGGCGTGACTGTGTGCCTCTGCGTGCCTTGAAGGAGCTTAACTGACCATGTGAGAGAGAGAGAGAGAGAGAGAGAGAGAGAGAGAGAGAGAGAGAGAGAGAGAGAGAGAGAGAGAGAGTGAGTGAGTTCATGTTTTTGGAGACAATTATAAAGGAAAAAGACAAACCCTCAAAAAGCCCCTTCGCGTGACTCCCTTTTTTGCTCATTAAGTAACTCATTAACTCACCTGGACGCACCTGTCTGCCCGCCACTCTACCTTTCCCGCCTTGCCACGTCTCCCCGCCAGGCCTCTCCACCACGCCCGCAACCTCTATCCACCTCTGCTATAATAACACACTGTACCTCCACCTCTCTCGTGCCCCCTCCTCCCTCCTAGGAACTTTCACATCTTTTGCGTCATGAATCCACAATTGTCTTGGGAATTAAACTTTGTGGTAATATTATAGATTTCCTTTTTACATTGCTATCTCAGTGACAACATAGAAATTGATAAGATAGATAGATAGATAGAGATTAATTATTAAGTTTGTTATCTAATATGTTTTAGCATGATTAACGGGACTAATTATTTATTTTGCCAGGATAGACACCCAGTATCCTGTTTTCAAAAAGGGAAACTAATTTATTTTCTCTTGCCTCCTTAATGACTTAAATATATTTGATTATTCAGCATAATTGAGTTACTATATACGGATGTTTTTTTTTCTTTTCGTGGTATACGTTTGTATGTGTGTGGTGGGTGAGAGGGGTGACTATTACACCTGTGACAGGGGTTTTCTCCCCTCGGTTGTATTTCAAAATAATTCAAATAAATTTTTAAAACATATTGGTACCAATAAACAAAGAAAATAAGATTATGAAAAATAACCGAAATTACGCGTACAAAACTATTAGCTTATTTAATTTTTTATTTTTTATTTCTTTGTTCATTAATGGTTTATAAAATATATGTATGTGTTTGTGCGTATGTTTCTGTATGTATGTATGTATGTGTGTCTGTGTGTGTGTGTGCATGTATGTATGTTTGCATGTATGTGTGTTTGTGTGTGTGTATGATGTTTGTGTTTATGTGTGTATATGTGTGTCGTGTGTGTGTGATGTTTGTGTTTGTGTGTATGTGTTTATGTGTCTGTGTCTGATAGCCTCTCGATCCTTCCTTCCCCCGCACCGCCTTCTCCCTTCAGTGGACATAAATGCCCCTCGACTATTGTGTAGCCTCATGCACACACCGCCGACCCCTTTTGTTTTAATGCTGGCCTCGTTGTTTGCGTTTCTCCGTACACACCACCACACCGCCTATTCTTTTTTTTCATGGGGGAGGAAGAGCAGGATGAGGAGAAGGAAAAGAGAGAGAGAGAGAGAGAGAGAGAGAGAGAGTGTGTGTGTGTGTGTGTGTGTGTGTGTGTGTGTGTGTGTGTGTGTGTGTGTGTGTGTGTGTGTGTGTGTGGAAAGTGAGTGAACGTGTCATAGTTTCAGTAATTTAAGTGCTTCCCAGATACACTTTAGTAGTTTGAGTTTAAAATGGTCTGAGTACCAAAAGACTGGGGCGGAAACATCTTGAGTATGAAATGTCTTTAGTACCTATCGGCTGAGTATCAAATGACTTGTAACCTTCTACCACTCCTCCTCTACCTCATCTTCCTCTCAGTAAGATGAGAGGTATTTCACTTCACCATTCAAGTTGTCATCTCTCCTCTTATCTACGCCGCCCATTTCCTCCCACTCTATCGCTTTCCCTACATAAAAGATTCCCCAAATTCAATCAATCTCCCGCCTTACTTCTCTTCCCTCCCTAACCTTCCTTGTGAATATTCATGGTAGTGAAGTGAACAGCTGTGAGCCTCGGAAGGGGTGTGAGATATGAGTGTATGGCAGGTGTGTGTCAGGTTTAGGATACGCTACCACTGCTAACAAAGATCCCCCAACTGATGTTCGTTTTAGTGAGGAAAGAAGTCACATTTTGGAAGTATTTTGTGAGGTTTAATTCTGTTGATTTTGCAACTTTTACAACTAAGCTAAAACGAAGATTAAATTGATAAATATACTTGATAGCCAATGAACAAAAATAGATGAAATAGAAAATAAATCTCGGAGCAAACATATGTTAAGGATTTGCATCCCATAATGTTTGTTTCCAATACCTTTCCTCCATCCCTTCATTTGCTCCCCTCGTTCCCTCCCTTCTCCCCTTCTCCCTTCCTCCCTTAATAATATAACCCCCTCCCCCTTTAATCGCTAAGCTGCAGCAGACCCTGAGCCTTGAAGCGTAACTCAGCGTGGTTATTGGATGCTGAACACTTGTATATGTCGCCTTGTAGCCAATCAAAATACAGATAGGGAAGAATAAAAAGTTTTGATTGGTTGTTGCACTACCTCTCATTCCCTTAGCATTTTTCTTGATATAATAGACACACACACACACACACACACACACACACACACACACACACACACACACACACACACACACACACACACACAGAGTCGTATTTTGATAAAGTTCAAATAACTCCTATGTTTCCCCTTAATTACTCTCTTTTGTCCATTTTCTGATCTTGTCGCCTCCAATTTCATTTATTCACTAACTCAATACTTTCAATTTATCCATTCTCTCTCTCTCTCTCTCTCTCTCTCTCTCTCTCTCTCTCTCTCTCTCTCTCTCTCTCTCTCTCTCTCTCTCTCTCTCTCTCTCTCTCTCACACAAATTCATCGTCTTTTTAAAGTTTTTTCTTCTCAACGCTTTCCATCCTAGGCAACCTCGCGCGAGTCATCTCAGACAAACACTTCTTGAAAACCTGTTTGTCTTCAGGTGAAAAATAGACATGAAAGAGTTGACAGTAAATAAACTTTGCTCAGTAACATATCGTCTTTTTTAGGCAGGTGTGAGACAGGTGAAAAAGAGAGAGAGAGAGAGAGAGAGAGAGAGAGAGAGAGAGAGAGAGAGAGAGAGAGAGAGAGAGAGAGAGAGAGAGAGAGAGAGAGTAGGAGTAAGAGTAAGAGTAATCATCTTATATTCATCCTTGTCGCTTTAGATAGTCAAAAATATGATGCATTACCTTGTTACATCAAGAATGGAGTATATTAAGTGCTTGTTAAGTCATTGCTCAACCGTAATTTTTTTTTTTTCTTCCTTCTTTCTCAGGTAAGATAGAGTGGCTGTCGACTGGTTGGTGAGTAGAGACAGTTACCAAGTAGTCCCAGTAAGGTGTTCCAATACTTTATCTAGTGTCAAAAAGCTTGTATGTTTCAGATAACTTATACATTTTTTCTCACGTATACATCCCATTGAAGTACACTGTTTAGGAACATGATTATTTCTTTGTTGTATTCTTGGGTTGTGATTGTAATGATTGTGAAATGATAATTAAGAAGGTTTGTCATTGTGATGATTTTTTGGGGGAAATCCTGGAGTGATAAAAAAAAAAAAAAGTTGTGTACCGATTAAAGGACAAGACGTGTTTACCAAGGGGCGTCACTCTTCTGAAGGTGGGCGTGGCGTGTCTGAGAGAGAG
>JAPQNM010000020.1:770274-772774 GCA_029783475.1 Metacarcinus magister
TAACACTTAGATTGGCTGTTGACCCGAGACCAAAGTGAATTATGGTGATGGGTGAGAGAGAGAGAGAGAGAGAGAGAGAGAGAGAGAGAGAGAGAGAGAGAGAGAGAGAGAGAGAGAGAGAGAGAGAAAAAAAAAGAAAGAGAGAGAGTAAAACAATGTTAATACCTCTCTCCCAAATAGAAATAGTTCCTCATTGTCACCCACAGTTCGAATCCCCCGAAGGTCTAGTCTATAATACACAGGACAATCCCCTCCACCACCCACCATCTCCCTTCCTCCATCCCAAAAGAAGCCGAGATGTTATCGCTCCAAAACCTCTTGGATCCCCTATCACACCATTTTTCCCTCCCTTGGTAATCCTATTCCCTTGGCCACTGGCGGTTCGGTCTCTCGGTGGTCGGGTAATTTCGAGTGATGGCCTTTCTGTGTCTCTGGGTAATGTGTCGCGATCAGCTGCCTCTCCCTGCCCTTCCCTTCCTGGATATACTGATAGGTGGTGTTCAGCCAGGATTTGGAAAGGTGGAAAAGAGAATACAGTCGATTACTCTTTTTTTATAATTTTTTTTTAGCTACATTTTTTCTGGTCTCTATAACGACTCGAGGTTGTGAGGAGTGTTTGGAAATAATCAGTGGCGGAGGAAGGAACTATAGGGAAGGACTACGCCAAGATGCCATGCAGAGGATCATTGAGACTGTAATTGTTTGGAAAGTATAGGAATGAAGGAATTTTTTTTATAGGTACCGGTAGTCAAAGAAATGAAGGTTTTAGACAGTGTATGGGTGAAATTATTAAAGGATGTGAAATAAAATGAAAGCCAACGCTTCTTTTTTTAATTAAATGACGATTGGTCTAGATATTTAATGCTGGTGAAATCTCTCTTGCTCTTTTATATACATTTTTCTCATTAAATTATACAATCCTGAATGGGGCGGGAAGTTGTACAAAATAAAGAGGAAAAAAAGGCATTGATAAAAACTCTAGCAATGAAACTATTATAAGGAAGTAAACTTATGCTTCTTATTGATATGTTTGCAGTTTGTGGTAGGAAGTAAGATAGACGAAAAGTGTAAAAGGCAATCAAAGAGAAGGGGAAAAAAATGGAGAAGTAGAATTAGAGTGTAAGGAAAAAGGGAGGCAAGTCAGGAATGTAAAAAGAAAAAAAGAAGAGACAATTAGGGAAGGGAAAAAAAGTCAGCTAGAAAGGAGGAGAATAAAAGGCAATCAGAGGGAAGAAAAATTAAGAGACTGGCAGAAGGGATAGAAAATAAAATGCAGAAAGAAAAAGAAAAGAAAAATGAATAAAGTCAGACTAAAAAGAAGAAAAAAAGAAGACTGTCTGAAAGAGGTAAAAAAAAAAACAGTGTTGCACGTGGATGTCTTCAGGTGTGGAACATACATGACGAAAACCGGGTGATATTTTTTTCTTAATAGTATAAAATTATCTCAAGAATATTTTTAAGAATGTTTAACCGAGAAAATCAGGTTCATAATTTCTTCTTGACTTGACCTTACGTGACCTGACCTGATGAACTATAACTTTCTGATATCAAAGGAATGTAAAAATATATGATAAAAAGCTAATTAATCAACGTTATAGTAACATTTTCTAATAATAATATGATAATCCACATAATTTCCCTATAAGTAACCTTCCTAATTAGCCTAACGCATCATTTTACCATAGAAATAATCAAGGAAACATAAAAAGAGGGGAATAATTCCACAAAATTAGACAAATAACTCAATTAATTAACAAAGTAATAAATGGATTATTACACAAATCACACTTAAATATCATCTATACGAAAATAAGCCCAAATGAAGGCTCAAGAAAGTGGTACGGGCTCTGGAATCGTAAATTAAGGTAGAAATGGGATATAATTACACTCTAGTGACTTGGTAATTTAGCGTCACGATAGGACAACCTTCCTTAATAGTCCCCCTTGGTAATTCCAGCTACGTAATGTTTCCACGTTTTCTTAAGTCACACTGGATGAGAGCGTCGAGGTGAGGAAGTGAAGGGAGCGCTGGAGAAAATGGGAGGGAGGAAGGATGAAGGATCGGAAATATGGAGGAAGATAACGAAACAATAGAAAGAGAGAAAGGATGAATAAAAAAATAGAAGGAAGAGGGTTAGTTAGGATGTGTCGTTGAAGAATGAGAGGAAACAGAATCCTGGAGGAGATAAGGGGAAGTTACGGAGGATTGTGAGAGGGAGGGGGTGATGGGGAAGGGGATGAAGGGGTCTTGATGGGGGAAGGAAAGGGGGTTGCCGTCTTTCCGTAATCAAAGGTCTGTTCACATACGTCTGACCGTAACTTAGCGTCTTCCTGACCTGTGATTACGTCTGATTTCTTTCTTCTTTCCCTTTCTTCTCCCTTTTTCGCTAAATTACATCCTATTTTTCTGTATTTTCTGCTCTCCTTGATTTCTTTCAGACTTTCTTTCTCCTATTTCCAATTTTTTGTTCGTCCTATTATCTTTACCTCTCGTTTTCCT
>JAPQNM010000020.1:782774-812774 GCA_029783475.1 Metacarcinus magister
ATAATGCATGGAGAAGGGCGTGTGTGTGCTGCTGTTTCTAATCACTCCACAAGATTACCACGAAGAAGAAGAAAAAACTATGGTCATATTATTATTATTATTATTATTATTATTATTATTACTGTTACTATTACTATTACTATCACTGGGTTGCTAGGCGGCGTCACTGTAAGTCCAAGATAGTGCAAGGTGTCACCCCAAATGGCACAGGTAGTACGTTGGCCCTCGTAAATTAGGTGAGTTTCGTGGGTCCTCGTCAGGTGAGTCACAGGTGGAGCTAGATATAATGCTTCCGTGTGTGTGTGTGTGTGTGTGTGTGTGTGTGTGTGTGTGTGTGTGTGTGTGTGTGTGTGTGTGTCCAGGTTTCTAATGCATGGGGCGTGTGAATCATGTGCGACACTTTGTAATCATATAATGAAAGGTACGGAGGCGATAATGATTAGTATGCTGTATCGTGTGTATTCTTTGCTGCGTGCTGTGTGGGAAGGGTTACCTGAGGGACGAGGGGGTAGGGGAGGCGAGGAAGTAGGTTCAGAGAAAGCCAGTTGATAAGGGTTAAGAGAAAAGGGGAAGGAGAGTGTAGAGGGAGGGAAGACGCCTGTGGGATCGACACGTAGTAAAGTAGGTGAGAGGAGAAGAAAGAATTGCAGGTTTTACAGAAAGGTGGGATGTAGAAAAAGTAAAGCGAATGAAATAAAAGGTAAAAGAGGCGGATAAAGTATAGAAGAGGATTGTAAAGAAAGTTGAAAGAGGAAAATGTAAAATTGTAAGTAGTTTTCAGTTATGAATGAAGAAAATAATGTTAATTAAGGCAATCAGATAAAGAAAACTCGGAAAAATAGATGTCAGAAATATTTTGTAAAAGAAAAGAATATGGTAAAAGAAGCATATACCTAATAAGGACATTTTAACTCACAAAGAAAGATGAGTAATTAAGCGAGAGAGGTATTTCGAAAAGAAAAAGAAAATGGAAGAAGACTAAAAGAGAAAGGCAGAGAAAAAAAAAGAAATTCAGAAATCCAAAAAGGTAAAATTTGTTTCTTGCATTTTTCTAATCTCTTAATGAAGGGACTCAATCATTTCTTTTCACGCCAGGTAGACAGGTATGCCAAGACGCTAATTATTACCTGTCCACACTTTCATTTACCATCCTTCCACCTGTCCACACCTCACCTGTATCCCCAAGCAGTACACCTCTTCATCCACTCCAATTAGTCCATCTCCACACCATTCCACCCCTCATACTAGTCCATTCCCACCACCATTGCAGGCTCTTACACTTTCCACTTATCCACACGCTCCTCACAGCTTCATCATTAAGTCAAGTCACATCCTCAAGTTTTAGGACACGCCATCTGCCTTCGTCCTTGACTACTCGATAATAAGTTCGTACTCGATGCTAAGAAACATCTATTACTATTCTTTCCTTCTATTGTTTCTCCTTCTGCGCCTCCCACGTTGGTCTTGGTCTCGTTTTTTGGTTTATAAGGCGATCGGGTCTTCCCTTATGGTGCTTACGTACTTCCCAGGACGGTTCCCTATCCTGCTAATGGGACGGTTTGGCCAATCTCGCGCCGGGAACTTGAGGCGCGTGGATAATTTTGAAGCCGCGGGTTTCGTTGTTGTGGTTATTGGCAACTTGCAGATGTCGCCCGTATGTGATTGGTATGTAGGAAGGTAAAGGTGGGGCGGCTATACCAGGTGAAGAGGAGGAGGAGGAAGAGGAGGTAGAGGTAATGATGGAGAATAAAGAGAAGGTTAAATGTTACCTTTAAAGAGGCCTACAGGAAAGAGAGAAAGAGGAGGAGGAGGAGGAGGAGGTGTGTTGCTTTCTTCACCTTTACAAGTATGTAAGGAAGGGAAGGGAAGGAGGATATGGAACATCAATACTCCTTCACTTCCCTTCGTCTTTGCTCTCCTCCCTTCTTTCCTCTTCCCTTCTCTCCTCTTCCCTTCTCTCCTCTCCTCCTATCTCGCCGGAAGCACCAAGGAAGACCCAAGGAAGCATGTGAGGAAAGTGTTTGTCCGTCATCACTTCGTAGGAGGAGGAGGAGGAGGAGGAGGAGGAGGAGGAGGAGGAGGAGGAAGAGGAAGAGGAAGAGGAGAAAGAGGAGGTACGATCATCTTTGCCCCGATGGTTTTAATATCAAGCCTTACTGGGTTTAATTCAAGGGTTGTTTTTGATTTAAAGGTTAATTTTCTTCCAATTTAAAAGTCACGGAGAAAATGGAAGGTCGTCCTTTCAATGGTGAGTAGTTTAAGGGGTGACTGTAAGGTTAATATTTGGTTTGGGACAGGTTTAATTTGAAGTTTACCTGCTGATAAACGCTTGCCCTTACCTGTGTGTGTGTGTGTGTGTGTGTGTGTGTGTGTGTGTGTGTGTGTGTTTATTTGGGTTGGTTTCATGGTGTGTTCAAGTGATTTTTTCGTGATGTATTCCTTCGTGTCTTGGTTTCGAGTCCGAGTGATCGATTGAAGGTAATAACTTTGAAGATTATTGTCCACATCCTCTTCCTTCTTCTCGTCTTTGTCTTCGTTTTCTTCTTATCTTTGTCTTCTTCCTGTATTGTTTTGTGTTATTTCTTTACTTTATTTTTGTTCTCCTCTCCTTCCTTTTCTTCAGTTATTGTCCGTAATTATAGTAACTTTTTTTTCTTTCTTTTGCTTAGTTCCTCCACGCCATTATTCTGCATTGTTTATTCCATGGTCTGGCAGCCTTTTTAAACTTCTTACGTAACTTCTATTATTATCCTTGGCTGTCCATCATCCTCTCTCCCTTCCTCTTCCTCTCTTCTTCTTTCCTTTCCTTTTCCTCCTCCTCTTTCGTGCATCTCCCCTCCATTCATTTTACAATATTTCTTATGTATTAATTTCTTCCTCTATTCTTGTCTACCTTCTCGCCCTTGTTTCCTACATGTCTTCCTTGTTCTTCTTCTCTCTTTCCTTACCTTTCCTTTCACTCCTTCCTACCTTCTGTTATTTATCTCATCTCTCCTTCACTTCTCCCACTTTTCTTTTACTGTCTTTATATCCTTCCTTTCCCCACGTTCTCCCTCCCTCCCTCCCTCCCTCCCTCCCTCCCTCCCTCCCTCCCTCCCTCCCTCCCTCCCTCCCTCCCTCCCTCCCTCCCTCCCTCCCTCCCTCCCATCTTCCTGGCGCCGTCCTGACCGAGATCGACAGAAGCAAGAGGAAGTGAGAGGAAGAGGAAGAAGTATTTAGGATACAGTTGTCTGAGAAGTAAGAGGTGCCTTCCCTCTTACTCTTTCATCCCTCTTTTCCTCTTCCCTTTCCTCTTCCTTTTCCTTGATTGCTCACTCCATTATCCCGTTTTTTTTTATTGGAAGGGAGGGTAAATTTTGTCTTTCTTTTTTTCCCCTACATGACCTCTCTCGTAACTTTCTGTGTGTTACATCATCCCCGCTTCCTGATCTTCTGTTGTTTTTGTTACCATCATTTGTTTTCTGTTTAGTTTTGCATCTCTTTATTTATTTATTTATTTTTTTTCATCAGTATTTTCTCTGTAGTCGCTAATTATGAAGGAAATTCCATCCGAGTTTGCTAATCCTTTTAAAACTTAACTTGTAATGGAGGTGGTTGGAAGAAAAAAAAAGTTTCTCTTATATTCTTCCTTGACATGCTCACTCACATTCACTCATTTACTTACTTCTACTCACTTACTTTTACTTACTTATTTACTCATTCGCTTGATTAATCTTGCAGGAAAAGAACATACTTTCTCTCTCTCCCTCAATTGCTTATACAATTCTTGCATCATTCACGGACAAACCACTCGTGTGTATGAGTGTGTGTGTGTGTGTGTGTGTGTGTGTGTGTGTGTGTGTGTGTGTGTGTGTGTGTGTGTGTGTGTTCAAGCGTGTGCGTATTTAACAAACTTGTGATTGGTCTTGGTAAGTTTGAAGCCGAAACAATGACGCACGCACACACACACACACACACACACACACACACACACACACACACACACACACACACACACACACACACACACACACCAAATTGACCCGAGAGAGAGAGAGAGAGAGAGAGAGAGAGGAGAGAGAGAGAGAGAGAGAGAGAGAGAGAGAGAGAGAGAGAGAGAGAGAGAGAGAAGAATAGGGAGAATATAGGTCAGAACTGAACAATGCAAACATGAAAAAAAACTGATAAATAAACAAAAGCAAACAGAAACACAAAATTGAAGCTTGGAGCGAACGAACGAAGAGAAACAGAAAAGGAAGGACGAACAGACGAGAATAAATTTGGAAATAAATGAACGTAGATTGACATATGGAGAATAGGACCAGAGGGGAAATGAAAACTAAATAAAAAAAAAATATGTAGAGAAAGAAAATAACATACTGAAAATGGAAGGACAAAGGTATAAGAGAGAGAGAGAGAGAGAGAGAGAGAGAGAGAGAGAGAGAGAGAGAGAGAGAGAGAGAGAGAGAGAGAGAGAGAGAGAGACTATAAGGTTGAGTGAAGAGGATTATAGGATGGAAGAAGGGGACCTAAAATCGTATGTCTGTTTGCTGATGCATTTGTGGGTTATTTTTGGCGGTCTTACAGTGGCGCAGAGGGGAAGGAAGGGGAGGAGAAAAGCCTTAGCTGATGTGACGGAGGAAGGGGAGTGTGAGGAGGGTGATGGAGTGTCTGGGGTGGTAGGAGGATGTGTGAGGCAGGTGTTTGAGGTACAAGATAGACTGTGAGGGGAAATGAGGAAGGTAAAGGAGAGAAGTGAGGGAAGTGACGTCAAATCGAATCCAATGATGATGATAATGATAATAATAATAATTTCACTGATTTCCCATTAACTTCGAACTCAAATTCTGCTAGATTGAACGGCACACCTGTCTGAAGGTAGTATACGGATTAAGTTTACCTGTAAGACCCTGACAGGTTATTCAGTGTTAAATACCCGCACTTCCTCTTAATCTCGTGCGTTATATCACCCTCCCGCACCCTCACACACCCTCACACACCCTCACACACTCCTCACTATCTACCCACTCACCACTGTATTGCCATTCCCACACGCAACACTTTTACATCCACACCACTTCACTTCTTACTCCATCCACTGTATCCACTCCACTCACCTCACCAAGTCTTATCCACCCTAGCATGCGACTTTCAATATCCACTTCACCACAGTTCACCAGTCACTACTCATACAGTTACTCGCTCTATCTCCTCCACCTTCCGTTACCTGTCGTTACTCCACCTTAGTAAGTCTCGTCTCAAAACTTTTCTAGTACCAACACTACGACCACCACCATCCCGTTCCATCTTCCCTCCCTCTCCTTGCCTCGGTCCCTCCTTCCCTCCCATCCATCGCGGCGGGTGACAGGTCCAGTGGGCGGGCGGTGCCATTCAAGCGGCAGATGAATGGTGGTACAGCAAGCGGTGGTAGTGTACCTGTGGAGGACACGGCCAGAGGGGAGGGTACAGCTGTCCGCGTCCCTCTATTAGGCTGAGGCAGGCGACCACGACACAAACTGAGGTCGTTATTCAGGTCTGTTTGTAAAAGGAAGACTTCGTTACTGGGTCTTCTTCTACGCTTCCTTCCTCTACTCCTCCTCCCCCTCCTCCTCCTCCTCCTCTTCCTCGTCTGTTTGCTGTGCACGAAGCAGTTCGCGCCTAAATGGTAAGCACACGAGAGAGAGAGAGAGAGAGAGAGAGAGAGAGAGAGAGAGAGAGAGAGAGAGAGAGAGAGAGAGAGAGAGAGAGAGAGAGAGAGAGAGAGTATTGCAATAAGGAAACTCCCAACACTAAGCAATCAGTCTTTCAATGCAGGCGATCAGAGTGCGAGGAATACTTAAGTGCTATAGTTCCCCTCGAAGCATACAAACGATAGGACGACGAGGTGAGGCGAGGGGAAGGGAGGCGAGGAGAGGAGAGGGGATGAAGGTGCGTGCATTTAGCCGTGGTCATGAATTACACGGAGATTTGAGCAGAGAAACGGAGACATGGAGGAGAGCTAAGTACCAGAAAGTTGGCTACCACTGTCTGAGGAAGGAGGAAAGGGAGGGAGGATAGGGTAGGGAGGAGAAGGATAGAGTGACATTACCATAGAAGAGAGGTAAACATGGAGTAGAGGGAAGGAGGGAGGTAGGAGGGTTGGGTAGTGTCAGTATCACGAGTATTTGTAAGTATTAACTGAAGGAGGAGGAGGAGGAGGAGGAGGAAGGTGATATGATACCCTCCTCCTCCTCCCTCCCTCTCCTCCTCCTCCTCCCTCCTCCCTCCTCCCTCCTCCCATCTTCCCTCTTCTTCCTGCCACTTCATTGTGTCTCTTCCATCTATAACGTCACTTATGATTCCTTGTCTTGCGGTTAACACTATTTTTCTATCAATTCCTCTTTCTCTCAAATACCTTTCTTCCCTTTCTCATTTCCATTTTTCTCTTCCTTTCCCCATTTGAGTAAAACTACTTGTATTTGGCACGAGGACGGGTGGAGATGGGAGAGAGGAAGGGAGGGAAGGAGAGAAGAGGAGGAAGAAAGGTGAGAAATGTTTATCTAGTGAGGGAGAGGCAGGGAGGGAAGAAAGACCGTCTCACTGGATGACCTAAGAAGTGGGGAAGAGGGAGGAAAAATGCTACCCAAGTAAGTATTATAGCAAGAGGGAAGGTTATGGAGATGACCTGTAGAGAGAGAGAGAGAGAGAGAGAGAGAGAGAGAGAGAGAGAGAGAGAGAGAGAGAGAGAGAGAGAGAGAGAGAGAGAGAGAGAGAGAGAGACGTCTAAGGGTCGGTAGGTAAGAGGTAAGGTCAGTTATAGTCTTGTGTGGCATAGGCTTGAGGTTTCGAATAGCGGGTATAGGGTGGCTCTTTCTCACATTACCCCTGCTACACCACCGCCAGGGTTCGGGAGGTGCCTTGTGGCGAGCTGGCAGGGCCTTTAGCCTCTCCTCTCCTATTCCTCCTCCTCCTCGTCTTCCTAGGATCGAGGTTATGGTCTGAAAAGTTAATAATGGAAATTTTGATCAACATACAAATGACCTTTTTAGCTTATTTCTTGATTTCCCACGAGATGCTGGATGGTAAGTAGAGAGAGAGAGAGAGAGAGAGAGAGAGAGAGAGAGAGAGAGAGAGAGAGAGAGAGAGAGAGAGAGAGAGAGAGAGAGAGAGAGAGAGAGAGAGAGAGAGAGAGAGTATATACACAAGCAAGCAAGCAAGCAAGAAAGCAAGCGAATGTGAGGGTGGAAAATACCACATCCATCGTAAATCCAAATCGTGGCTTAAGACGGTGGATAATTTTGAGTCGTGGGAGACGTGGTGTTGCAGCGAATATAATGACCTTTAATAACACCGCCACATCCCCCGCTATACATTATTTTTCTGACTCTTTATTAATGGTCCGGAGGTTGCGACTGCTCTGTCCTGTGCCGCGCCACCCCTTGGATCTTTAGCGTTACTTGGGGGAGCCTCCGAGGTCTGCCAGGTGACGGGGTTGTAAAGGATTATTCATGACAAGGCTTCAAGGGGGGACTCAGGTGTTTTGAGACGGCAGGAACCTGAGTTATTGTTGTTTTCTTCAGGATCAGCTGGAAGACTTGTATTCGCTATCCCTCTCCGACCTGTCTTTCTCCCTCTCCCTTCTTCTTCTTCCTCTGTTTACATTATCTCTTTTCCTTCTCTCAATCTTTTGTATTTCTAGTTTTCTGTTTTCTTTGCTCCTGTGTTCTGTTATATTGTTCCTTTGTGTGTTGGTATTACTAAATTTTTTTCCCTGCAATGTCTACTTATAATTAGAATGTTTTAAATCACCTTTCGTCGTGAAGTAAGTATTTTTTTTTATTTCTTTTCTATCCATGACAGACTCCAACGGGCCAAAGATGCGGAGTTGAGCACAGTGGCAACGCGTCGCTCAGCATAGTCTATCTTTACTTTAAATATGATGAACGTCCTTGTCTGTCCTCTGCTTAATATTCAGCAACTCAACTCGTATTATAATCATGTAAAAAAAATAATAAAAGCTTTATAATTGATGTTACTATTATTTGCGTTCGAATGATTTATTTACACAACGCAGCGAGGCAGGTTAGAGCGAGGCAAATCTGGGTTGAGCGTCAGGATGTGGCTAATGTGGTTTTCAAATAGTTTAATGCCTTTCTGGACTACTACCCCCAACCCCTCCCTCAGTACATGTTATTTATATATTTATCAACCTACCCATTACTCACTCTCTCTCTCTCTCTCTCTCTCTCTCTCTCTCTCTCTCTCTCTCTCTCTCTCTCTCTCTCTCTCTCTCTCTCTCTCTCTCTCTCTCTCTCTCTCTCTCTCTCATAAAACAAAATAAAAAGGAGGATAAACAGGTAAAAATAAGTGTTTGTAGGAAATTTGAGTAAAATGAAGATTTTCAAAACGCGGATGAAGCCGATAAAAGACAGGAGAGTAACAAGAGAAAGAAAACAAAGATGAAAAAGAGAATAAGGAAGTAGGGAAAGGCTGGAAGTAATAGTAGGAGGAGAGAGGAAGGACAACAAGGAGGGAAGTGAAGAGTAGGAGGCATGGAGGTGCAGGGGGGAGGTACAGGGGAAGGGGGTGCACTTGGGGTGAAATATTGATGCGCGTGTGTGATAAAAAGCTTCCTCTGACGCCCCCAAGGGTGAGTATGTGATGTCTTGCTTTAGGGTGACGCTGATGGACGGAATGTAGCTGAACACACACACACACACACACACACACACACACACACACACACACACACACACACACACACACACACACACACACACATACACACACACACACACACACATACACACACATACACATATATATACACACACACACACACTGACATCTGCCATTTCTATTGACCCGTTAACACTCATTGCGTTCCTCATGCCATAAGCAACACAGAAATGTGGCACCTGCCCTGCACCTCCCCCTCACTCACCCCTTCTCCCCTTTCTCCCCTCACCCCTTTCTACTTTTACTCCCTTCCTCACCCTTTCTCCCCTCACCCCTTTAACCGTCACTCCCTCTCCTCCCTCACCCCTTCTCCCTTCATCCCTTTCTCCCCTCACCCCTTCAACCGTCACTCCCACCCTCCCTCCCAACCTCTATTTGTACCTTACTAGCAATAAAAAATAGGATAATGCTTTTGGTAACTTTCCGAGTGATTTAACAGCAGTAATATTTCGTCACAAATAAATAAATTCGACATGAAATATAACGAAAAAAGAAAAAGGCATAGTACATTTGAACATCTCGAGAGAACTAGTAATGTTTAGTAACTTTGTAGTGTCCCTTCGAATAGTTTGAGGGTAAACTTAGATATTATTTTTTGTCGTTGTTCTTCAAGCCAAAAGTCATATTTATCTAGTCGTTCCACTTCCAACCCTAGAATCTTGAGAGTCAATAGTACAGAACGCAGGTGTGGCATTTTCTCCCACCTTCTCTCATGATGAAAGTCAACATTTATGATCATCTGAGGATATAAAGAAAGGCTTAGATGTATGCATGTATGTAGTACGCATTTCATATGATGTTCCTCTCTTATTTTAACCTTATTATCATTATCATCATTATTATTATTATTATTATTATTATTATTAGTAGTAGTAGTAGTAGTAATAGTAGACGTTGTAATAAAGTAGAAATAGCAGTAGGAGTAAAAATAAAGTTAAAAATAGGGAAAAAAAACAGTGAAACATTCTGTCCTTCTCAATTTGGTGATAACAATGTCAGTAGGAATTTTCGGACATCTGTGTAAGCTTGTGAAACCATTCCCACTCCTTCGAACACGCTATAAAATTTGGAACACCGCCCAGCCTTCCCTCACTCAGGCCTCTTAAACTGTGTGTGTGTGTGTGTGTGTGTGTGTGTGTGTGTGTGTGTGTGTGTGTGTGTGTGTGTGTGTGTGTGTGTGTGCTATATACGAATCACTTCTCTTCATCCGTTCCTTTCTTTCGCTTTCTCCTCCTTTTATTTATTTTCCTCTCTCTCTCTCTCTCTCTCTCTCTCTCTCTCTCTCTCTCTCTCTCTCTCTCTCTCTCTCTCTCTCTCTCTCTCTCTCTCTCTCTATCGTGGTTATTGGTGATAATTACGCTTAGTTTCGGTCACTCGATCGCCCTAACGAGGCTGACAATTACCCTCATCTGTATAATCACCTGCCCGTTGACCCCCTTTCATTCTGGGGTCAAAGAGTTAATAGACTTTCCAAGGGACGATCCATTAACGTTTTGAATACCTGCGGCAAAAAAAAACTAAAATACGGAGACGAAAGAGTCGCGTTGGATTTCTGCATTGAGGTGAACGTTACTGTAAACTATTATTATTTTTTTAATTTATACTTGCGTGTGTGTCTCTTTTTTTTGTGGGGGGGGAGAAAGTAGCGTGAAGCAGAGTGTCATTTCAATGTCTCTTCTCCTGCCTTTCTTTCTTTTTCTTTTTTTTCTATGTATTTTAAACCTCCTTTTTAGCTGCTATATTGTGGTGTCCTTTTCTTCTTATCTAATTCAAAGTGACATTATCTGGGTTACTTTTTTTTCCTTGTGTCGTCTTGGTTTGTTCACTTTGTTTCTCCATTCGCTTTTTTATTTACTCCTTTTTTCTTATAATTTTTAGTTCTTTTAACTTTCTCCAAAATTCCTTTACGCTTTCCCTTCTTCATATGTTTTCTTTGCTAAGTTTTAAAGTTATAATGGTAGTAGTAGTAAGAGAGAGAGAGAGAGAGAGAGAGAGAGAGAGAGAGAGAGAGAGAGAGAGAGAGAGAGAGAGAGAGAGAGAGAGAGAGAGAGAGAGAGAGAGAGAGGGAGAGAGAGAGACAATAAGGATGTTTCTATGACTTAATTGAAGGAAGGGAGAGAAACAATTGCGGGAGAAGGGGAGAGGAGATGCGATGACGGTGGAGTTAATAGGGAGGAGAGGAGGTGTAATCAGAGGGTGAGAGAGAATAGCTAAAGGAAGTGAAATAAACGGGAGAATAAAGGAGAACGAAACAATAACACAGACAAAAATAGGTAATAAAAGAAATATGAAATACGTGGAAATAATTAGGAAAAGTAATGAGGTGGGAAAAAAAAATATATAAACATGAAAGGAATATATTTATAGAGTAGAAAATAAAAATAGAGATAATTATTGTTGTTTATATTATATTCATTATAGGAAACGTATTTAATTCCGGGAAGCTTCATTATTATTATTATTATTATCATTATTATTATTAGTGTTATGATTATCAAATTTACTTACTTATTAAATTGAATTAACAACAAAGGATGCACAAGAGAGAGAGAGAGAGAGAGAGAGAGAGAGAGAGAGAGAGAGAGAGAGAGAGAGAGAGAGAGAGAGAGAGAGAGAGAGAGAGAGAGAGAGAGAGAGAGAGATAGAGAGAGATGAAACACACCAACAACATTAACAACAATATCATTCCACCTATTCCTTGTCACTTGCGTTAGCGTCGGGAAAGTAGAGAAATAGGGAAGAAAGTGACCCCATTTGTATGTAAATTGGCTTGACTAAGGAGAGGGGAGAGCAGTCCTACCCCAAAACGAGGTTAATAATTCCCCTCGGTCAAGAGAGTTCAGGAGTGAGAAAGGGGAAAAAATGTGAATGTACTGAACTGCAATGATGACGTGAAGGAAATGAAAGTAAGGAGGAAGGAAGGAGCAGAGAAATAAAAAAACAAGGAGGAGGAGGAAGAGGAAAGACCGGTTATTAGGAGAAGCGGAAATGGAAGGAAGGGGGATGAGGAAGTGAAAGAGAAGTAGGAGGAGGAGGAGGAAGAGGAGGATTAGAAGAAGGAAGAGGAGGTAGAAGCAATCATTTTTATCTCTACAAGGCCTTCAGGGCATGCCAGGTCCTGGTGCCAAGTCTGAAGTGCCACTATGAATGCCTTGGAGGGACAGAGGTGAGAAAAATGAGACAGAGAGAGAGAGAGAGAGAGAGAGAGAGAGAGAGAGAGAGAGAGAGAGAGAGAGAGAGAGAGAGAGAGAGAGAGAGAGAGAGAATGGTAATGAGAAACAAACATACAGAAAGACAGACAGACAGTTGTTAATGGGAAACAACCACACAGACAGACAGGAAGACAACGGTGGCCGCAGGGAGGGTGGTCCTGGCTCTGTGTGTGTGTGTGTGTGTGTGTGTGTGTGTGTGTGTGTGTGTGTGTATATCTGTCTGTCTGAGCGTCAAACCGCACAGTGACCTCCAACATAGTCTCTCTCTCTCTCTCTCTCTCTCTCTCTCTCTCTCTCTCTCTCTCTCTCTCTCTCTCTCTCTCTCTCTCTCTCTCTCTCTCTCTCTCATTATCAATCTATATCTATCTCATGAATAAGCCGTTCAAGTTTCCTGAGGGCATTCCCAGTTGTAAATACATTGCATAATAAGAAATTGGCATAGTCGTAAAAGGCGAGTCTTCCCAATGACCTGGTTCTCCTAAACACTCGTGCGGTTCATTGAGACTTGTGTTCTGACTGCCTGCCTGATGCGCGTTTTTCCCGTGACGCTCCTGGTGTCGAGACGTGGTTATATGTATTCACAGTGAGGTTCATGGCTTCGTGCGTGGTCCTGAGGCTGTTACTGGCTACCTTTAAGGCCCTCAAGTCGCGGCTCGGTGATATTTGCCCATCATTGCCCAGTAAGAGGAAAATCATGTTTTTTTTTTTTTGGTTTTAGTATGCAACATTGGGTGAAATAAGCTTCAGAATTATGATCATCAGAAATCTGAGTCCAGAATCGTGTTCAGCATGACTGATAACCTCCATATACCAATTTTCATAAAATTCTGAGGTGTCGAAATTTTCATGGTAATCAGCAGGATGGCCAATAATAATGTTAATTTGAATAACTCGAAATGTATGAGGTTTACGTAAAATATGTATAGAGTAGTAAATAAAGAGCAGGAGTAGCTTGTTCTTTTAAGCTACAGTGTAATAGAATTGAAGTTTAAATAACCGATAAATTATTAGTTTGTGTTTATCACATATTTTATTCAATATTGAATTTTTTATCGCATAGTATGGAAGTAATTGGAAATGTGGCGAAATCATTAGATATAATTCATAAAGCTGAACAACACTGCTTCTATGCATTTTTTCTGTAAGACTAATTAATGGTTACCTAGTAAAATAGTAAAAACAAATTGGAGCGAAATTTTTGACGATATTCCGGGGCCACAATTTTGAACATTTATTTCCGTCACAAATCAGTGAAAAAAGACGGAGAAGTTATAGATCCTGTACTTAGCAATACTATTTCTTAAGGACGTTTTCCTCTATGACGAACAGTTTTGGAGATAACATAAATATAGTGTCATGCGAAACATGTTAATTGTTGTAATTTGATAACAATTAAGAATAGGGAAACCAAATCATTAATAGACTGTTCAAGTATTCTGAGAGAGAGAGAGAGAGAGAGAGGAGAGAGAGAGAGAGAGAGAGGAGAGAGAGAGGAGAGAGAGAGAGTACACATTCTATTGGTTACGCGAGGCATGCCTAAGGAAGGAGAGAGGAAGGTAGGGGGAAAGAGGGGATGGAGGAAATGTGGGAGGGGAAACCTGATACTGGAGGAAAGAAGAAATGCAAGGCGCTAAGGGATGCGTTGTGGGATTTTCAGATCACAGAGGAGGCTCAAGGGATTAGGCCGATTGCTGTGTATTGGAGAGAGAGAGAGAGAGAGAGAGAGAGAGAGAGAGAGAGAGAGAGAGAGAGAGAGAGAGAGAGAGAGAGAGAGAGAGAGAGAGAGAGAGAGTAGTACGTTTCAGATTATATTCTAAGACGCTAGTGGAAAAAATAAAAAAAAACTAATATATTATGAATGAATAGGAATCTGTCAGAAAATTTTAAGGGATAACTAAACAAAAAAGAGCCATTAAGTGAATTGATCGACCCGTGAGAATAGTACAAAAAAAAGGAAGTAGACGAAATAGAGAGAGAGAGAGAGGAAGGGAGGGAAGGAGGGGGAAAAAATAGAAGTCAGGAAGGAAACGTCGAGGAAGAGAAGCCATTTCCCGTTCAAACATCTACCACCACACACATTCATCACTACCACTTACTTCCTGTTCCTCTACCACCACTATCACAATCACCACCAACACCACCACAGCCACAACCACCACCACCACCACCATTCACCACATTACAAAATATATCATACTGCTTCTTATTCATTCATCTCCGTGTGTGTATTTTGTATGAGTAATGGTGATGTTAGATAACAAAAAAAAGTAAGGGTGGAAAAAGGGATGGTAGTGTGTATGGTCATCTGTCACCCTACGGACCAGCCTCACCCTTAGGTAAATAAATCATAAACCATTAACTACCACTATCCCTGTCACCATGAACACACACACACACACACACACACACACACACACACACACACACACACACACACACACACACACACACACACACACACACGAAAAAGAGGGCACAGTCACCACCCTCACCACCACCACAACCACTAAAACCACCACCAAAACCACTATTACCTTCACCCCCGCTTCGTCCATGGGAGAAAAACCGTCACTAAAAGAGAGATAAAATCAAGCGTCACATGTCTCTCAGCAGCTGAAGTATCGTGGGAAGAAGACTCAGATGCTGGTAATTTTGTAGGGTGATGGTAGGGAAGGAAGGGGAAAACGGTGATGGAAGGGGAGGTAAGGGAAGGGGAAGGGGAGAGTGTGAGAGGTGACGGTCGTGCTTGTGGGGGAATGGGAAAGGGAGGCAGTTTGGAGAGTGATGGTGATTAGGGGGACCGAGAAAGGGGATTTAAGGGAGGGTGGATGTTGAGGGCTCATGAGGGTGATGGGGGTGGGTGACCTAATGATGGGGAGTGAAGGGACTGGTTGTCAAGTGATGGGGGTAGTGGTAGGGCAGGAAGGGGAAAGAAAGGAAGAAAGAGAGCCTTGTGGATGGATGGTTCAGGAAGCTTGGTAATTAGTTAGTCCTACAGAGGAACATTTAGAAGCGAATAGAGAGAGAGAGAGAGAGAGAGAGAGAGAGAAAAAAAAACTATGAAAATACTTGAAAACACAAAAAACGAAACTAAAGTAATACAAAATAGATACACAATGTCAAACTTATCAGAAGAAGAAAAAAAATTACACTTTTCTAACTTTACCGAAGAACTTTTTCGAGGCTCCTGAGAATATAATATTACGCCAAGGACTCTCTTTCGGGGTTTTCACTAACGCATCGTCTTGTATCTTTCGTGGCGTGAGGGACGGGAGCCTCTACGCATGAAGTGGCGTCTGAGAGGTAGATTTTACGCAGTGTTGTGGCGTCTGAGAGGTAGATTTTACGCAGTGTTGTGGCGTAGCAGACCAGCTGGGCTACAAGCGGCTCAAGAGGATTTTATGAATGGGGACCGAAAGACGAGGAGGGTTGTGGGGAAATGGCGAGTTTGGCTTTTAGAGAGAGAGAGAGAGAGAGAGAGAGAGAGAGAGAGAGAGAGAGAGAGAGAGAGAGAGAGAGAGAGAGAGAGAGAGAGAGAGAGATTTACAAGGCTACTAAGACAAGTATAGACCATTTAATTCCTTAATCTATAAACTCACACCGGAAAAAATAAATTCTTTAATCCACCACCGAAAAAAAAAAAGACAACGATAGGGCGTAAAATGAAACACCAGAGGAATCACTATAATCCCAAAATTTGAAGGAGACAGGGAGAAAAAAAACATGGCAAAATTCCAACCCTTGCACATTTTTTAAAGCGATGGATGAAACAACTGTTGATTGATGGAGTGTCAGACGAGCTGAGATCCGGAAATGAAGAGAGAGAACCTTAACAAATTGCTGTGATTAAATACACTGAATATTAGAGTCAAGCGCGCGAGGACCAGGGAAGGAAGGAAGGTTGGAAGGGAGTAGTGTAGATGGAGGGAGTATAGAGGTATTGCATTGGGGTGAAGGCGGACAGGTGGGGGAATGGGTGAAATATATCGCTGCGTGTACTGCCTGGCTGGTCATTTAGTGTTCGGCTGAGAAACAATCAACCAATCGATAATCCCCTCTCGTTCCCCTCTGAACTCCCCCTCCTGTGGCCCAACACGAGAGAGAGAGAGAGAGAGAGAGAGAGAGAGAGAGAGAGAGAGAGAGAGAGAGAGAGAGAGAGAGAGAGAGAGAGAGAGAGAGAGAGAAAAAGAGAGAGAGAGAGAAGAAAAAAATAAAGAAAAAGAGAAGAGAGAGACAGAGACTTTACTCTCTACCTAAGACTCTAAGAGAATATTCCAAACACAAGCGAATAAACGCGTTGAGAAAACAGAATAAAAAAGAGGAATAGTGAAAGAACCAGGTTGAAAGGACGGACGGGGAGCTGGACAAACAGATGGGAATAGAAACAGCAGCAGCAGCAGCAGCAGCAGCAGCAGCAGCAGCAGCAGCAGCAGCATAAGTCCAGCGGGCGAGGCAAGGGCTGTGGGGTGACCTTTCAACAGACAATCAATATAACCCCGACAGAGGACCAGCTTGACGGAGAAACCTCGCCATCAGCTGTAAATAATTACTCCCTTGGCTGCTGCCGTCCCCAGGTGACCTAGTGATTGGGCCAGCCTGCCAGGTGATCAAGGGGGGCGGGGCAGCCGTGATTAGGTGCAGGAGCCAGGTTGAAGAGGATGATTGTGGTGGTTAGGAAGGTAAATGCCTCACTTTCTTGTCCTTCCTTTATTTTTTTTTATTCTTTTTATTTTTCTTTCTTGATTCGTTGCATCTGTTACCGTCTTGAGGGTTTATTTTTAGTGTGTTTGTGTGGTTTTAATCCTTTTGTGGGTACGTTTTATTGTTATTTTTTATAATTATTATCATCATCATCATTATTATCATCATTGCAAGGCCTTTAAACAGTGCACAGCGTCAGGTGGTGGTGGCAGCAGGTGCCTCGTGGCCCACCCGGCGCCTATAGTGTTAAATATTGACTCAACACTGCCCGTGGAAATGAGTTTGTGTTTGTTAACAACTCAGCGGACCTTTTTTTTTTTTGGTGCTGGTATGCCAACGCTTACACGGTGATTTAGAAACGCTGATGCAGCTGGAAACACGAAGTCCAGGCGATAAGCATAACTAGATTATTATGTTTTTTTAAGTGTTTTTGCAAAAGTCGCCAGAGATTTTAACATTTTTCTCGTCTTTTTAATTTTTTTTGTACTTAATTCGTTTTAAGCTCAAAGAGTGTATGATAAACAGAAAAAAAGGTCAATTATGTCGTAAAATTTCCATAATAATATTAATTACAAATAATATCTACAATTAGAGTAATTTCTACAGCCTTTATCTTTAAGTGGCAAGTTCAAGATATCACTAAACAAAATAATACCTATAAAAAAACAGTAAAATTCTGTGATTCTTTTACAAAAACTTTAAGTTGTATAAAAGTACTTCAGCTTTAGAACGGGGAGGGAAAAAAAAGTAAAGAGAGGCTTTAGTCTGTCATCACCTGGGTTCACCTGAGCTCACGCCTGACCTCTGCACCTGGTGACGTCACGGGTCATCCCCTACATGTCTGTCATACAGCTGCGAGGTCAACCGAGGTCAAAGGTCACAGCTGAAATGTAGGATGGTCTTGTTGTGTAATTTGGTGGTGATTAGTATACCATATTAGTGTTTAGTACTCAACCACACCATCATCATCATCATTTACCACACACTAAAAACCACAGCATCACCACACAAACATACACACCATTACCACACACACACACACGCCATTAACATCACCATAACATCACACACCGCCCCGCATTCCCTCACACAACACAGTAACAGTATTAAACAGCCACATCCCGACAGCCTCCCCGCCACCACGACAACGCGTCTGGCCTCCACCGCCACAGCAGACACATCAATTGGCGTGTGTCTCTCCCCCGCGGCTGTGGTTCTGTTTATGGCGGTGGGAAGGGCGCGCCGTGCCTGTCGAGGGAAGGGAGGGATTAAATAGGCAGCCACAGACACACCGCCCCTTCCCCACCCCTTCCCCACCCCTTCATCACCCCTTCCCCTCCCCTTCATCCCCTCTCCACCTGACCTCCCTTACTCTCCCCTCCTGTTATGTCCTCCTCCTCCTCCTCTTCTTGTCCACCATCTGTTTGTCTTTTTGTTTCGTTTTGTGTGTGAATTATGTGTGTCGTGTGTTATGTCGTTTGGTGGTACATGTGATTTGTGTTCTTTACTTTCTTCAATGTTTTCTTTTTATTGTGAGTTTGTATTTGTTTTTCATTCGTTTCGGTTTTGGGTGTGTATCTATATTTTTTTTCTAGCTGTAAGAAGTATTTTGAGTTATATCTTTTTTTTATATTCTCGTAACATTCCTGAAATATACGTGTCCTTTATTAGTAAGTCGGAAAAAAAAAGAACAATAAAAATGAATTGTGACATTTAGACGTTCGTTTCGTGTCATCCACATCACCACCTTCGTTTCTCAGTGAATTAATTAACATCTGACATTTACATCTGCTACTGACCCGCAGAATGAAATATTTCCATTATAATTGCAATGTGTGAGGGAGTATGAGTACGTAAGAATTTTCTCACACAGACTAACGCACGCACACTACCTTAGAGAGAGAAATAATTGGTATATTTACTCATCATTTTTTTTTCCCGCGCACCAATGTTGACGCAAGAGATAGAAAGATATATTATTTTTCTTTTCAATTTATCACGCCTCCTGTGTTACGTGGCCCTCACAGCTGTACACGACGCACGAATTAAAATGTTCCTGGATGATTAATTTCTATCGTGCGTGACCCCTTCCCCTCACCCTTTCCCCTCACCCTTTCCCCTCTCTGACATGTTTCACCTATAACCCTAGAAACCCATAGCTCCATCTACCTTTAATCCACTTTTCCCATCAGATTTCATTTCTCTGTTTTATGTGTCCCTTTTCTCCCTTCCCTTCCTTATCTTCCCTCCTCTTCTCTCCTCCCCTTCCCCCCTCTCTTCCCTCCGCATCCTCTTCCACCCTGATCGTCAACCAGTAAGATCCACATGACATAGCCAAACCACCCATTTCCTTACCTGTCCATACAAGCCACAAGACTATTATCCTCTCTCTCTCTCTCTCTCTCTCTCTCTCTCTCTCTCTCTCTCTCTCTCTCTCTCTCTCTCTCTCTCTCTCTCATCGATAAACACATTTTTTCTTCAGTAATCTGCTGTAGATACAAATATTTCTACTTTTTTTCTTCTTCTTCTTCTTCGGTGCTGCAGACATGTCTTCGTATTACATCACCAGACAGAATTACCTTTTCTTTCTCTCTTCTTCCGTCGAAAAAAATACCTGAATTCAATTTGGTCCCGTTTCCCCAGAACAAAGAGGGACGAGGATGCTCTCCCCTCAAGGTGGTGCGCCGTCGCCTTAACCTCGCATTTCATTTCTCCGCTCGAGTTGAGGGGAAATTTACCCAATGCGTCTATTTTCTCTATAAAGTCAGCCGGGGATTTGGGAGGAACGGTGGGGGAAATGGGTGTGAAATAGGCGAGTCGACGAAACACAAGCTTGAAGGACATGTGAGACGAGCCTTGTCATGACTCACGGATGCTGCTCTCTCTCTCTCTCTCTCTCTCTCTCTCTCTCTCTCTCTCTCTCTCTCTCTCTCTCTCTCTCTCTACCTGTTTCCCACGTAAATAAAGTAGCGTGTGTGCGTACCTGGATTTGTGACACGTGGAAAAGAGTGTCTCCGTAATCTCCAATGTTGTCGATTAAATGAATAATCCTCGTATTGCTTCTGTATTTCCTCTACCGTTTAATGATTTTATTTTATTTTATTTATTAGTTTATTTAGTTATATAGTTTTACAGTTGACGTATGTATAGTATTGCGGTGAAGAGTAAATAGTTGCACTCACTCCCTCAAAAAACACTATAAAACAATAACTGGGCGGTTTTTTTTTTTATCAGAGAGAGAGAGAGAGAGAGAGAGAGAGAGAGAGAGAGAGAGAGAGAGAGAGAGAGAGAGAGAGAGAGAGAGAGAGAGAGAGACGGACGCACATCAGGAGAACTCGTCCCCTCCGCCCTTGAGCCAAACTCTAGATAAGCCTCGGAATGCTGCGTCAGGGAGTGGACAGTGAGAGCACGTGGGTGAGGGAGGCGTAGAGGGTGAGGGTGGTCAGGGTTTGGTCAGAGAGGGGGGGAGGAGGGGGTAAGAGGTAATGGATAGGTATGAATAGGTCATCGGAGTGGAGGGTCGAGGAGGACATGTGAGAGAGTGGAGAGGGAGATCACGAGGAATTGATGTGGAGGGAAGGTGTCAGGAGGGGGAGGAAAGAGAAGTTTGGGGGTTCGTCAGGGGGCTGGAGGGGTGTCAAGGATGTGTCAAGGGGGAGGGGAAGGCGGACACGGTGAATAAATCTGGACAAAAGGGAGGGAGGGATGGCAGGAAGGAAAGGGAGGAACGAAGGGAACAGAGAGGCCTCGTCTTGGCACTTACTGGCACCCTAGGTAGGAGGGAGGTTTTGTGTGAGGTGATACATGTGTTTGAAAGCACATAGGTCTCTCTCTCTCTCTCTCTCTCTCTCTCTCTCTCTCTCTCTCTCTCTCTCTCTCTCTCTCTCTCTCTCTCTCTCTCTCTCTCTCTGTTTACTCCTCCATTGTTTTTTCTCTTCTCTCCTGACGTCTTAAAACTAACACATTTTCTCCCTCGTTCTTCTCCTTCCTCTCCATCTTCATTCCCTCACTTCCTTTTGTCCACTCACTCCTCCATTGTTTTCTTTACTTTTCTGCTTTCTCCTCACTTTCTAAAACCAATATCATTTCCCCTCTTCTTCCTCGTTCCCTTTCCATCTTCATTCACCCCCACACTTCTTTGTCCCCTCTTCTCATAGGCCCTACTTCTCTTAAAACCATTTCTACCACCACCCTCGTTCCCTCCCCTTGTCTTCCTTTCCCCCCTCCCTCCCTATCTCCCTCCCTCCCTCCCTCCCTACACTCAGGCCTAAAACACCTACAACCACAGCCGGTCGTAACTCGGTGTGGTGTAGTGGCAGTGAGGGCAAGACGCGTGTTTGTTTATTGTGGGAAAAGTGCCCCAGTGGGTGACACCGAAAGGCAGAGGGAGAAGAGGAAAGGTGAGGGGAAATTGGAGGGAGACGAAGGGAGGGAGGGACTGACTAGAGGGTGTTAGAGATACGGTAGGATAAAGGAAGGTGAGGAGGGGAGTTGATGGAGGAAGAGAAAGAGGGTGAAGGAGGGAAAGGAGCAGGGAGGGAGGAAGAACCGACGGGAGATAAGAATGAAAGAGGAACGAGAAGATGCGGGAAAGTGAGTGAATATGAGTAGACAGCTATAATGAGAGAGAGAGAGAGAGAGAGAGAGAGAGAGAGAGAGAGAGAGAGAGAGAGAGAGAGAGAGAGAGAGAGAGAGAGAGAGAGAGAGAGAGAGACTCCTAAAGGGAATTTGACTTCAAGTAGAATATTTTGTGAGGCTCTGTTGGGTACATAAATCCAATGTTATTCAAGTCACCAGTGTTTGTTTAGGTCCTTGAGAAGTACCTGACGCTTTTTTTTTTTTATCTGTTTTCCCCTTTTATTCTCTCTTCTAGTTGTTCTATTCTAAGTTCCTCTCCTTCCTTCTCCTTTTCTCCCTCTCCCTCTCACTGTTTTCTCTTATTCTTCTTTCTGTATCAGGTATTCTATTCTAGGTTTCTCTCTTTTTTCACACATGTCCCCTCTCCTTCCTTCTCCATTTCTCCCTCTCTCTCTCTCTCTCTCTCTCTCTCTCTCTCTCTCTCTCTCTCTCTCTCTCTCTCTCTCTCTCTCTCTCTCTCTCTCTCTCTCTCTCTCACTTCCCCTCTTCTCCCCTCATCTGACTGAAGAAAGGGAGACTGCAGCGGCTGGTAGAGGGGCGGGGCGTGATAAGAGCGGACTACCCACACGACAAGCCAAAGAGGGCAAGAAGAGGTGAGGGGAAAGGAAGAGGTAAAGAGGGGAAGAGTTGGAACGAAAGAACACGAAAAATGTGGAAAGAGAAGGGAGGGAAAACGAGAGGAGAAGAGTGTACAAGAAGATGAGATAGTAGAAAATAGACTAAAAGGTGCTTAAATGTCCTCATAGGTAATGCAGATGGACAGGTATGCGATAGAAAGAAAAAAAGTGAGGGATGGGGAAAAGGGAGCAAGTTAAGAAAGAGGGGAAGGGAAGGGAAAGGGGCGACGGCAGGTGAGATTAAGGAAGGAAGGGCTCAGTGAGGGATAGCAGAAGGTGAGGCAAGCCGGCGTACTGAAGGAGGTAGACAAGAGTGGGCTATGAAGGAGGAAGGAGGAAAGAAGAGGTAGGTATCAGACCCTATTGCCTCCTCTCTCTAACCTCCCCCCCTCCCTCCCCCCAAGGACACTTATCACACACCGGCGCTGGTAACATGAGTAGCCCCCCTCTACCCTCCCCTTCATGCCCTTCAGACACTGGCAAGGAGGAGGAGGAGTAGGCGGGAAGGTATAAGAGAAGCAGGAAGAGGCATATTTGGGAGGAAAGTGGATTACTAGGTATGAGTTAAGATATATTTAAGTTAAGAATGCGTCTACAAACACAAAATTAAGGAAAATAGAAGAAAATACACTTGACACTAATAATATAGAAGAATCGAATTACGTAACTTCCTAGAATCGGTAAAATCAACTCCTTTTCTAGTTCATTTAGGATTACAATTATTTCCATTTACCTGTGCTAGAAATCAGGTTAACTGCGCGTCCTCACTTCCTCTCGTTGCTAAAATCCTGAAGCTGTTAATAGGATCCAGTCTAGTTTAGTCTAGTCCCCGGGCAGGATCTGAACGTATATCTCCCTCGTCTAATCTCTGCACCCTTGTTGCTCTCTCTCCGTCTCCTCTTCCCCAGTAGCGAGGCACCCAGGGCGAAAGTGATATAATTTGCATTTTACGGCCACCTGATCTGATTCTTGTTGTCGTGAAATATATCTCTCTGCCGCCTTGATTGCCTGAAGCCGTGGCATTAAGATGAGGCGGTAAAAAGCGGGGTAAGCCGAGTAGAGGCGATGCAAGAGTCGAAGGAAGATGTTGAGGACTAGTAGTGGTGGTGGTGTCGGTGGAGTGGTAGAAATTGCGTGCTCTTTTTTATGTCCCCTGGAAAGAGAGTCACTTTTGCCATGCACGTGCTGTAAAATCGTGGTTTCATTCCGCAAAAGTGCACGTAATTACCAGGCTGACTTAGCGTGAGGATGGCAAAGGTCAGCCGTGAAGGGAAAAAGGTCGGCGTAATGGGCCAGGAAGCGATGCATGTCAGAGCCGCTCACCAACCTTTGCACTGCCTGGGAGATAAATATACTTCGTCAGGTAGCTGGTCGGCGTGCTGGGAGTGAAGTGGTGCCAGGCTGTGTGTGGTGCGTTCAGCTCACGATTCCCTTATTACAGTTTTTTGCACCATTACTCTCGCCACCACACAGCCACAACCACCAACACCACCACAGCTAACCACCTCAACCACCGCCGCTGACCACTACCTCCACCGCCGCCACCACGACGCTCACCACTAGCACCGGGCAACCCCACCACACAATTGTCAGGGCCTGAGGAGCCACACTGATGGCCGCCCATTACTCTGGTCAAATGAGCGCCTATGTTACCTGTCAGTGTCCAGGTGAGGTTGGAAGAGGGAGTGCATTTTCCCCTCTAACACGCGCGCACACAAAAAAAAAATATGCAGCTATGAGTAAAATAATATACACACATACGCACACACACGTACACACAGAAAATATATAGCAGGGGATAAATAAAGAGTTGAGTGCGTGCAGTCACTTGAGCAGCGGGAGGAACACAAGGCAACAACACGAGGGTCAACAGGAAGCTCGACGGTACAGGGAGAGAGACGCAGTTTTGGGGGAAGTGGAACGCAAACACGACCAGGCCATGAAGCCTTCTGTGGGAGGCTCCGGCGACGACCCTGGCGGCGTGTAGTGAGAAGTGCACACCCGGATGTTGGGCTATGCAAATTATATGGAGGAGGAGGAGTAGGAGGAGGTACGGAAGAACGAATAGGAATAAGATGAATGGTGTAGTATACAGAGTTAATTATAACGAAGGGAATAAGTGACAAATTACCCTCCGTGTGGATGTTTGTGTGCGCCTGTGCGTGTAGGTGAATTATTAGATGGGAAAAAAAAGTTGATATATCGAAAACACTGATCGGCTATTAGATGGATGGATTAGAAGGCGGACGGAGGCCCAGTGATAGAGAGGGTGATCGATGGATAACGCGATACCCTGACACTGATGAATAGCGAGTGAAAGGTAACCGAGACGGAGGCTGTCGTGCCGAGCTCAGGTAAGAAAGTGACTCCATCCAGAGGAAACGAATTTGCATAAATATCCTTCCCGCGAAAATGTGAATGGATGTTACCTAACTCCGTCGTGGCGGTACATACATGGGTGTGTAGTTGTGTGTGTGTGTACTACGTGAAGTGTATACACAGCACGTACGCAAGGTTAAGTTAGCAGGGGAGGATTTAGACGCAGTGACAGACAAATGGTGCGTCTGATTGCTCTTTGATCAGGCGTAAAATTAAAGTTTAATGACTCAAGACTGCGTATGGAAACCTGCTCAACCCTTCCCTCCCTCACACCTTCCTCCCGCATCCTCCTCACCTCCACCTTCCTCCTTCCTCTAATTTTCTCAAGGTTTCTTTCCCTCTCTCATTATAAATATTTTTTCCTTCCATAATTTCCTTGGGGTACTTTTTTTCAACCATCACATCCAATATAAACTTTTTGAGAGTCTTCCATTCAGTGTTTCCTCCTCCTTTCCTCCCTCCTTCCTGCCGTCACTCCTTCATTCCTCCTCCTTTATTCCTCCCCTCACTGATCACTCGTAAAGTTAGATTCATTATATAACTTACTCATCAGGTCCGGCCGGCGTGACCGTTCCACTTCCCTTCCTCCGTCCGGTTACCCTCTTTTTCCGCTCCCTTCACTTTCACCCTTTTTCTTACTCCCTCTCACTCGTCTTCCTTCCTTCCCCCAGCTGTCGTTCGCTTCTCCCTTCACCTTGCTTTAATAACCCCTAAAAGCTATCTCCCTGCTCTTCCTTCTCCTTCTCTTTTATCTCCCTTTCTATCGCACACCCTCCACACCCTCCCTGCTAGTCACTGGAGGTCACATCACCCTGACCACACCCTCCCTGCTGTGTCAACACGCTCCCTCTCCCTTGCCTTTACTCTCACCTCGCCCCGACACATTCCCAGTCTGCTCGCTCTCTCTTTATGGTTCAAAGGACGAGTTGTCTTAAGGCTTCTATGGGTCCCTGGGAGGCTGGTATTAGTGTTCATGCCCCCTAAAGGTTCCCTCGGAGGCGTTTATCTGTGGTGCCCCCTAGCGGATGATGGTGTTTTAGGTTATAAGCTTATCGTTGATTTATGATTATTGTTTCGTATGGTGACTGCTAAGCTAAGGAGGGTCTTGTAATTTGCTTTCTCTCTCTCTCTCTCTCTCTCTCTCTCTCTCTCTCTCTCTCTCTCTCTCTCTCTCTCTCTCTCTCTCTCTCTCTCTCTCTCTCTCTCTCTCTCAGCAAATAGGACGAAACCAATAGAGAGAGAGAGAGAGAGAGAGAGAGAGAGAGAGAGAGAGAGAGAGAGAGGGTTATTAATGTGTAGGGAAAGACAATGTGCTGTAGTTATTTGTGTTCCTTTTGCGTCCTCTCTGGCGTCTTTGGGGAGGAGGGTGTTAGGATGTAGGAGTGGCGACGCCCAGTCCTGCTTCTTCCTCTTCTTCCTCTTGTGTTCCTCTTGGTCTCGAGGTCTTAATGTTAACCTCTTGTCACCCGTGTTGTCAACTGTCACTCTTGTCGCTCCATTATCTATTACTGAAGCACTTTATCTGTTGTTTATTTAGTTGGTACTCAACCACCGCTACTATTCCTGAGGACCTGAATGGAGGTATTATTATCATCATCATCATCATCATCATCATCATCATCATCATCATCATCATCATCATCATCATCATCATCATCATCATCATCATCATCATCATCATCATCATCACTAGTCCCCAAATCGACATCCTCCTCCTCCTCCTTTGCATGTCCGCCTCCCCTTCCTCCACCTTTACCTCCTCCACTTCCTCGTTTTCCGCCTCCTTTTCCAGTTCTTCCTCCTCCTCCACCTCTTCCACAACCAGTCACCATCACAAATACTACCTGTGACACCCTGAATCTCTACAATTAAGCCCCAAAAGCGGATATCAGATATTTAACAGGTAAACACGGGCCCAGGATAGTATTTGACTCTAACACGCTGAGGGGAATCGTCTCAGATCGGGCAAAGAGGACGGCTTGGCCAGACAGACAGGGCGCGGTGTTGGGGGGAGAGGAAAGAGAGGGTCAAGGGTTGTAACCTCAGTGTGCCAAGACGGTCACAAGCTTATAAGGAAGGAGAGGTCAAGAGGAGAGGTGGAGAGGAAGAGAGGAGAGGAAGAGCCAAGGGAAGAGGGAGACAAGAAGGCGGCGAAAGAACGAAGGACTGATTGGAAAGAAGATTCTGCCGTGAATGGAGAGAGAGAGAGAGAGAGAGAGAGAGAGAGAGAGAGAGAGAGAGAGAGAGAGAGAGAGAGAGAGAGAGAGAGAGAGAGAGAGAGAGAGAGAGAGAGAGTCACATAATTAGAGACAAGAGCATCAGAAGGGATGCAACAGAGGAATGAAAGACGGAAATAGAAGTCCCAAGGCACCACATAAAAGGAAATCGGAAAGCCTAAAGCAAATAATAATAAAAAAAAGAAGAAAAAAAAACACATCGGAGTGAAGCCTACAGGTCACAGTGGAAGGAAAAGAGAGAGAATAGGTTTGGAAAATCGGAAAAAACGTCAAGTGCATTGGAAATCTTTGCATTCAGATGAGACAATCACGAGAGAACATGTGGCGTGAAGGTGGCCAGCTATATACAGGTAATTCGTTCAGGTGGTGGTGGTGTGGTGGTGGTGGTGGTGGTGGTGGTGGTGGTGGTGGTGTGGTGGTGGAGTTCCTCAAGGCGAAGGACTGATGACTGTAAAAAATTATCACCCTTGTACTCTACTCTTTTCACTGTTCCCTCTTATCCTGTTTCTTTTTTCCTTATTGCTGTCTTTTATGTTCCTCGTTTTCCTTCTATATTCTTTTTGTTGATTATTTTTTTCCTGTTACTTATTTTTCCTTATTGACTTCTATTTGCATCTTCGTTCTTTTTGTTATTTTTCATCTCGCTTCCTCTGCCTTTCCTTTCGTTTCCTATTTAATCTCCTGCTCTTTTACCTCTCTCCTTTTTCTTTACCTCCCTTCCTCTTCCTATCCTTTCGTATCCTTTTTCATCTCCTACCATTTTTCTTCTTTTCTCCTCCTCCTTCTCTTTCTTCCTTTTCTCACTTTTCCTCTCTCCCTTCCCTTCCCTTCCTTCCTGTCGCAGATTGACGTGTGACTGGACCGGAAAGCGTATAAGGAATAGAAAAAAAAAGTATAGATTCACTAACGATTGATTTAGTCGATGGGAACCTCGCGGGATAGGAAGAACGATACTAACGCCACCTAGACTCGACGGTGGTAAAGTGAACTACACCTTCACCCTCTACCACACACCTGCGTCCCTAACATAAAAAGTCTCCACACAGAATATAAGAAGCAAAAAAAAGTGTCGTAAAATCTTTGAGTGGTGCCTCCACCTGCCCACCGTATTAGGACGTACATAAACACATACACACACACACACACACACACACACACACACACACACACACACACACACACACACACACACACACACACACACACACACACACACACACACACACACTATGCTATGAGAAGATAAATACTCAAGGAAGTTAAGCGTGTGTCAGGCAAGAAAAAGAAAGAGAAGAAGGAAAATATAAAAGTAAAAGGAAAGGGGAAGAGAAGGAGGAGCAAGAGAGGGAAAGAGAGAGTAAAAAAGTAAAGGGATGTGAACAGCAGATTGGATTGCAAAAGTGAAGTGCAATAAATGGGAACAAATGACATGAAGAGAAAGGAAAACCAAAGAGAGAGAGAGAGAAGGGAGGGGAAGAAAGAAAATACTAGGAAATAAAAACAAAGCATTGGTAAAGGTAGAAATAGAATGGTGTAAGAACGAAAGAAAAAAAGTAAACAATGCAAACAAAAAAGACAAAACTGGCCAAGGAACTTTAAGTCTTAGTGATGTTTTAGTCTGAAAGTTTCGTGCATTTGCAGAAAATTATTCTTCGAGTTACAAAACACCTCCTCCTCCTTCCTTGTCATCCATCAATGTTGCCAGGCTCCTCCACCACCACCACCACCACCACCACCACCACCACCACCACCACCACCACCACCACCACCACCACCACCACCACCTCCTCCTCCTCCTCCTCCTCCTCCTCCTCCTCCTCCTCCTCCTCCACCTTCACTCATCAGTCAACATCTTCACCTCAGCTGACCATTGACCTTACCGTGACCTTGTGGGTGATGCTTACTCAGCGAACGAGGGATATTCTTTCTCTCTCTCTCTCTCTCTCTCTCTCTCTCTCTCTCTCTCTCTCTCTCTCTCTCTCTCTCTCTCTCTCTCTCTCTCTCTCTCTCTCGTATGTAGTAATTCTCTCCATGTTTAGGGTGAAAGTGACAATTTTCCTTCAGTTGCTATTCGTGTCATCGCTCGGAGGCTTAGAGGAGTGAAGGGTGGTAGTGGTGGTGGTGGTGGTGGTGGTGGTGGTGGTGGCGGTGGCGGTGGTGGTGGTGGCGATAATAGTAACATCTGGGAATGAAGAGCTAAATACTACTTGGCTCTACAGAATGTCCTTCACCATTTCCCTCGTGGCAGCAAGGGGGGAAAAAAAGGAAGAGGATGGGAAGTGTACATTAAGTGGGCGGCTAAGTATGGCGGAAGACGAATTAACTGCATAAAAATAAGTACAGGAAGAAAATGCGAAGGGATGGGAAGGAAGAGGAGGGTTGAGGGGAAGTGAGGGGTTGACGGTTTTACATCTATAATTAACCTCTCTAAGCTTCCCAGACATGCACCCTAAAAGCTTATCTGCGTAGTTCCTCGTGTCTGATATACCTGCTGATTCAGGCAATATTTCCCACACACACACACACACACACACACACACACACACACACACACACACACACACACACACACACACACACACACACACACACACACACACACACAAACCCGCTGCTCTACCTTGCCCTTGCCTCGTCTGGCTTTGAACAAGACCTGCTTCCCTTGCCTCCCTTGCCTCCCTTACCTCCCTTACCTCCCTGCCTCCCTTCCTCCCTTCCTTCCCATCCTCACCACGAGAAAATTTTGACTCCACTACTTGCGGTTAAAATTTACACGAAAAAGCAATCGTCTCCTGCTCTCGGTTAGCTCGTAATGTGGAGAAGAGTGGGAGGAAGAGTTAAGAGGAGGAGGAGGATTAATGGAGGTTGGAGGAGGAGGAGGAGGAGGGGGGAGAGGGGCAGGTGGTCAGGTAGGTGGAGGACACAAGACACCAGGCGTCCATTTAAGAAGCACTCAGGATCTATTTCACAAGTCCCGCTAAATTCTGCCTGGCCTCTGCCGTGTCCCTGTGGTGTTCCTAAAGGCGAGTTTTTGAGGGCAGCAAGCGGGCCATGTTCTCCCTAAAAGGCCAAGCTGGTAAAACAAAGACCATAAAACCGGCGATAAAGCCAAATCCCAAATGGCTTTAAGACCTAGTAAAAGTCTGAAATCACGTCGTGTTTCGATTTCCATCTGACTAAAAGGTTGTATCGGATATTTTGAAGAGCGGTCATGCACGCACAGAGAAAGAAAAGGCAAAAAAGAGAAAGAGAAAGATACGAAATAGAAGTTAAAATCATTCCTATAAACACAGTAAATAAATGAATGATAAAATAGAGACAGTATAGGTGGGAAAATAGAAGCTAGATTCGAATGCATAAAATCAGAAAAAAATATATTGGTTAAAATTCAGCCTGTAAACCTGAATGCCTCAGCGTGAGTTTGAAGATAAAAGTTAAACAAGTGCAAGAAGAGGAAGAAGAGGGTAATAAAATCCACTCTGGGCGCAAAATGGAACCAAGAAATCGAGACAACAAACA
>JAPQNM010000020.1:817774-845274 GCA_029783475.1 Metacarcinus magister
GCAACTGGACTAAACATTGGGACGGCAAAATATTAACAAGGTTTGGACTTTATTGAATGAGCTCGAAGGCTTCCTAGTTCCATTGTTAACTGGCAATTTTGTTCCATAAATGTACTTTGACCTGACTGTAAGGTATCATTAATTGTATTAGACGAGTGGGATTTCTTTTTAATTATGGAGTAAATGTGTTCAGAGGATTGGCTGTCTAGGCGCTTACAACGGACTGTATTTGACTGTATTCGACTGTATTTGACTGTGGGGAGGCTATACCTTGCCTTGTGTACTGTAAGGCTCCTGCAGAGAAGGAAAATAGGACTTAAGCTTCTTTAATACACTGTAAATCCTCACCATCGGCTACTACTTTTTTTCCCTCTCCTCTTCGTGTTTCCCTATCCTTCATGTGCTCTCCCTCTCCCTCTCCTCAGGCTGTCTGTATGCAAAGTACATTCAGGAGGGAAGTGTAGTTTGGGACACAGAAAAGATCAGGAGAGGCTTCCCCGAGGGGTGATTAGGGAAATGAACCACCTCACTGCCTCGTAAAGGGGGGAGGGGGGTGTCTGTCTCGTTTGTTGCACTGTTAGTTGACTCTCTCTCTCTCTCTCTCTCTCTCTCTCTCTCTCTCTCTCTCTCTCTCTCTCTCTCTCTCTCTCTCTCTCTCTCTCTCTCTCTCTCTCTCTCTCTCTCTCTCTCTCTCTCTCTCCTATAACAAATAATTAGAGTTTTATTCAATTATCTTTTTGTTCTATCTCTCATTCCTTTGTTTTATTTCCACTTCTCTTTCATCTTTGTTCTCCTCACCTCTCCTCCACGTCTTCCCTTCTGAGTCACTGTCTTGCTTCACTTCTCCTACACATACTCCACCCAACACCATCCACTTCCACCTCCTCACCACCTCCTTGCTTCTAACCTTTCCCACTTGTCCATCTCACCTTCTCTCTCACTCTTACCCTCTCCAACTCTCCTACCGCACCTCACCTTCATCTGACATCCTCACCTTCTCTCTCCAGCAGTCTCTTCCTCCTTCTTCAGTGTCTTACTGAGAAATAACAGCAACTCGCATCTTATATATACCTAGTGGTCTCGTGTCCCTTTCTGTTGTGATTTGCTGCCCAAACCATCCTGAGAAACACGCTGGTGGGCTGAGCGGTGTCAAGGCTCCAGGGCACAGCGGGAGGCAGGACCTTACCGACGAAGGGAGAAAGAGAAGAGAGGTTCTGCTTGGGTTGAAAGTTAGTTGTATTGTCTAGTGTATGCATCTGATGGTTTCCCAGTGTTAGACGTGTTATAGGTGTTAGTATTACCTGTGTTAGTGTTTGTGTTCTTGTATTGGTCTTAAGATGTTAGTTTACCTTCAGCCTTGTATACCATCCCGCTCTCCTGTCCTCAGTTCCAGGTGTTTTTGGAAAGGCGAAACGATAGTTATCTTTACCATTGTTTCTCATTTTCTCTCTGGTTTGTTTACGGTCAGTTGCTACGTGTTGTGGGTTTTAAAGTCCAGCACCGACGCAAGGAAAGGTCATCTTTACTCGTGTTTATACCTTACGTTTATATATTTGTTTATTATTGTACCTTGCTTTAGTTTTTATTTTGCTACTTCTCGTGTTTGTGGCTTATGCTGTTCACCACCTTTACCCTGACGCAACCTTAAGGGATTTTACCTTGTAATGGGTAACCTGGAGGTGGTTTTAAAGTACTCGTTGTTTGTTAAAAAAGTTCGGGCATGTGTTTGGGCGCGAACCCCTTACAGGTCATAAACCTCTGGGCCACGCGTCTCCCTCAGGGAACTAAGGTACATAACTTAAGGAGTTTTTACGCGTACTACAACATTAACGTGATAACAAGTAGCATTAAAGGCGCCGGAACACGTGGGGAAAGGTATTCATTATCTTAAGCATCAAAAAATGTACCAAGTCATCAAGTCGTGGAAAGATACTATGAGGAAAAGTATGAGTGTCTTCCCTGGGGAGAGACACACACCATCCCGCCAACGAGCTAAAGCAGGAGACAAAGTGGATGTTTTGGATGCAAACGATTCCAGCAAAGCAAGAGACCCAACAGGAATGCCAGTGAAATCTGTCCCTTGGTAACATGGACGCACAAGGGCTGGACTGCGCCCCAGGAACAGACCGTGAATGCTCCCCCAGACAGCCCCTCGCAGCCCCTCACTAACTCCGCTGCACCTTGTTAGTATTCATGACGCAACTTGAAACTGGCGAATACGTACTGTCCCCCCCCAAACCCCACCCCTTTTGCGAGTACTAAAGCGCGTTTCTCAAGGTAATATACGGAGCCTTCAGGACGAGGAGCCCCACGGCGTCACCAAGCGGAGTGTTAATGAATTAGAGCGTCAGGGTCAAGGAGAGAACCGGATCCACGAGAGGACACGCCCAGCACCCCTTGGAATGTGCTAACTCCAGGTGTGATAGTGTCGATTATCTGTCGTGTATATTGACGTTCCATGAATCCTCGGAGCCTCGTAGGGAAGCAGACGAGTCCTTGGTGATAAATAATGCCCTCTATTCACCTCTCGACTTCGATAAGCTTTTTTTTTTCTTATCAAGAGTTCCGTTGACATACACTTGACTTCAGCACGTGAGTCATATAGAAAGAGGTGCTCGAGTGACTTATAACTGACTCACCTTCTCCCTCCCTCACACGCCACTCTCAGCCACTTTGCCAGATAACCTTAGATAGACACTGTTCGGTGGTCAGTCACACACTTTTTCTCCCTCTTACTCCGACTCTTGGATAACTTTTAGGCGGAGTTACGTTATAATTCAAGGCGGTCAAGTAGGAGACAGTCGTGTTGAGAGGCCGACTATCACAAAACATTTCTAGACTATTTTATCGGATCCACCTGTATACAAGGGAACAATTTCTCTCATTCCTCGATCGTGTTATTGGAGGCACTGAGAGCTTAGTTCACTGCTCCCTCTCCCTTTCATCCCTTGGTCATGTCTCGCTAACGCTTTCTCTTCGTTTCTCTTACTCTTATCCTCATCCCGGTTCGCTCACCTTTTCCGTTGCCCTTTCCCATCCCACCTTCTGTTTTCCTTTGTCTCCAGTGTTCCCTTCCTCTCCCCCGTATCCCTTCCCTTACTTTGATCTCCCTTCCTTCCCCATCCCTGTCCCCTGATTCCACCCTCATTCCACTTACCTCTATCTCCCCCTCCTCCTCCTCCTCCTCCTCCTCCTCCTCCTCCTCCTCCTCCTCCTCCTCCTCCTCCTCCTCCCCTCATTCCACCCGTGCTTCTGTTCCATTATTTCTCCGCCTTTCTTTCACTCCTGTTTTGTCCTCACGTCTCTCCTCCTCCCTCTGTGCCTTGATTTCTCCTTCTCTCCTCCTCACCGTTTTTGACTCCTTCCCTTCCTTCCTCACAATCCACTCCTCTCTTACACTCCTTTGATATTCCTTGCTTCTTCCTTTCCTCCTTTGCCCCTTCCAGCCTCATTCTCCTCCTTTTTTGTTTCAATTATACTGTGAGATGCAACAAAGCGAGGTCCCGTCCCCTCTTCGCCGCCCTTTTCCATTAAACTAATGGCTCACCTCAGGAGATTGGTTAGATTAGGCGGAGTCGTGGAGCTGATAAGGACTGGTAGAGAGGAAAGAGAAACACTGACATCCGAATAGACAGGAGGGAAGGAAGAAAGATGTCTAGATTACAAAGGGTATTGAGGAAGGGTATTAGAGAGATAGGATTACCAAGTGAGAGAGAGAGAGAGAGAGAGAGAGAGAGAGAGAGAGAGAGAGAGAGAGAGAGAGAGAGAGAGAGAGAGAGAGAGAGAGAGAGAGAACACCACACCCACGCACACACCGAAAAACGCAATAAAACTACAATAATCACATTGAAAACGCAATAAAGTCAAATAAAAGAAGAACAAAACAACCCAGTGAACTAACACATCACATTTTACATAACAGAAAAACAAAACACACTACAAAAAAAAAATAATAAATCAAAAAAGCAAGAGAAAATAAAAGAAAAACAAAAAGCCACGTAAGAACTCAACGTATTCCTCTTGCGGGAAATCGCCTGCAACCCAAAACAAGAAAAGAATAAGAAGGGCTTGAAAACCTCGAAAAATGGAGATCGCACTTTGCCTTGGGTCCGGAAGTTCTAATTTGCATATTCAGGTGTAATCAGTGCTGGTCCTAACTCCTGGCCTCCTAAACTAACTCAGGTAACTTGCGACGACCCGAGAGAAGCGGCGAGTAGAGGGAGACTTAAAGAGCGAGTTAACTTTTCGTAGAGAGAGAGAGAGAGAGAGAGAGAGAGAGAGAGAGAGAGAGAGAGAGAGAGAGAGAGAGAGAGAGAGAGAGAGAGAGAGAGAGAGAGAGAGAGAGAGAAAATTGAGGTATACCGGAAGGAGGAGGGGAGAGAGAAAGGGGAGAAAGGGAGATAGAAGGTTGCGTTGGGGTGTGACGAGGAGTGGGAAAGGGAGGGAGAGAGAAGGACGAGGGAAGGATAGAGAGGGAAAGTGAGAGTAAACACTGATGGGATCAATTGATGAAGGGAATATATATAGGCGAGGGTGAGATGACGACACACACACACACACACACACACACACACACACACACACACACACACACACACACACACACACACACACACACACAATTTGCATAATACCAATATCACTTGAGTTAATGACAAAAGGTCGTGACAGTAACAAAGTCATTGGGAAACGCGCTTCTACAGGTAATGATACTGTCTGCGGTTTACCTGCATGCACACACAAGCTAGCCTACACACATATACACACACACGTACACACACATACATACATGCACACGCTTATTGCCCTTGAACATGCAAAGAGCCCCTCGTATGCATAGGGCTTGAGGGAGGGACACACACACACACACACACACACACACACACACACACACACACACACACACACACACACACACACACATACACATACATACACACACACACCTAAATTACCCACCCTGGTTCGTGCATTCCATTTCCCACGCTAGCAATTTACTGCACACGCAAAACTACACACAGCTCTGAATGCACTCAACATATTCATACCCAACCAAGCAAGCATTCAGTAACTTATGCAATTACATACTTAACCACATAATCGACCGTGTAATCAACTTTCCATGCAAGGATACCTATACTCCGATTTTTTTCCTCAATTTTTCATACTAGTGATTGTAAACTCATACTTGCCTTGCCTCAGGAAAAAGTGAGTAGCCACACTTCTTGCCACTATACATCAGCCCCTTAATACACAAACACAGGGTTTAAAACATGTATGGAAACAAGTAGAGTAAAGTTTCCCTTCTGTTGCCTTTGGGTGGTCGTTCTACCCAGCCTTCCTCCATCCGCTCTCTGCCTCATATAAAACCCTTACGTAATCGCTCCACTCTGCCACTTCCTCTGCAGACTTGTAGTTCGTATACAAAAAGCATCAAGTAAGCGAGTTCAGGTGACGATGTGGAAATGTTATCTTGTTTGGGTTTCAGATTCTCTCGCTTCGTGGGTGTGAAGACTTTGGCTTCAGTATTAATCTTGCATTTTTCTTATTCATATGCTAAGGTGACTGACTTCCCTTAACTTCCTCTTCACTCTTTGGCCTAAAAAGTTATCGTGTTTCCGCTTCGTTTCTCGTGTCCATACTTTTTCTTAGTTATAAATTTTAACGTGCTATAAATGGTCTGTGTGTGTGTGTGTGTGTGTGTGTGTGTGTGTGTGTGCGCGTGTGCGTGTGCGTGTGTGTGTGTGTGTGTGTATGCGTGTGTGTGTGTGCGTATGTGTGTGTAAGGTAAGCACTCCAGTATACACAGGAAATTATTGTTTGCTCTCGTTTGTGCGTGCGTGTGTGTGTGTGTGTGTGTGTGTGTGTGTGTGTGTGTGCATATGTACGTAACACTTCCGTTGTGTGTGAGGTAACTCCCACGCTAGGCCACCGACCTCGCCAAGAGAACATCTCTCTGAACGCTTTCAACACATGGCAAATTTGTATTGTTGTTCCTAAATACTCGGAGGATATTTTTCTACTCCAAAATCACAACTTAAATTTATTCAAAGTCCTTTTTCCCTCTTTTACTTATTACTGTGTTTATTTCCTTGAGGTTATTTATCTGTTATTTGGGTGATGATGTGGAGGTATGTGGCCACCTGGCGGTAATTCACGTCTTTATGAAGCTTATAGTCACGGCTAAAACGAAGCTGCTTTATAGGGATGAATCACGTGTCTGAATCTTTTTTACCTCTTGGCTTGAAACACCTGTGAAATATTCTTGCCAGGTGTGTTAATTATCTTAGGGCGACGCAAGGTAACTGCAGCTGGTACTTAAAGCATCTAGCTGGACTTGTTAACTTTAGCTAATTAGGGTGATTTGCAAGGTAATTATAATGGCTGTATTTTATCTAATGATTGTACTATATTTGGTGTCATCTTCTTCCTTCTTCTCTCCATTTTTTTTTTTTTAAAGTTTTCGTTATCTCAGTATCACGTTTCATATTTCCTTCTTCTGTTTGTCTTATTTTATCGTTGTTTTCCTTTCTCTTCCTCCTCTTCCCTTTTCCCTTCCTTGTTTCGTTCGCCTCAATCCTTATCCTCTCCTTCACTCTCCCAATCCTTCTCATTTCACCTCCTCCTACCCCCTCTCCTTTCCCAATCCCTCTCTTCTTCTCCCTTCTCCTCCTCCTCCGCCTCTCGACCTTTTGATTGGTGCCAAGATAACCCTTTGACCCCGCCTCTTCCCTTTGGTTTGAATCAGCCACCCACACCGACTTACTTAAGGGGCGCTGACCCCCTCCCCCTTACCACCCCCCCTTATGGTATTTAAGGATGGAGACTTGCAGACCGTTTTCTTTCATATGTGAGTACGTATTTCAAAGTGGTTTTGACATGTAAGTACGTTGTGGTTCTGTGTATGAAGTATTGTGTAAACTTTATTTCGTGTACGTTAGTTATGGTATGTCTGTGTGTGTGTGCGGTTTTTGTTATGTGCGTTTTTTTATCGTGTTGATGCATATGTGGCTGTCTGTTGTTGGTAAAGTATTTGTCCTTTGTCTTAGGTTGTGTGTGTGTGTGTGTGTGTGTGTGTGTGTGTGTGTGTGTGTGTGTGTGTGTGTGTGTGTGTGTGTGTGTGAGAGAGTGTGTGAGTGAGCTAAGAGCGTTGAACAAAGCGCCAGTCCTGCCTCGTCGTGTTTATTGTAGCCCGACCCTTCCGCCTTCCCCCCTCCTCCTCTCCACCTCCCTCAGCCACTCCCAGGTAGATAAAGCTCAGCTAATCACACATAATGAAGTGCTTGTTGGGTTCGTTGAGGGGATACAAAAGAATATATTGCAAAGTATTCTGACCCATCAAAATCCACTTGTAAGAACAAACATGGAGTTGAATGCGATTATGTACTTAAATGTCATTTCTTCTTAAATCACACGATGTTTGGATAATAAGCTCCGCTGTTTTTTTTTTTTTTTTTATGTTAATTGTATACATAGAATATCATATACTATTTGTGTGCAAGTTTCAGTCCGCATGTGTACGTATACTTGTTTTAATTCCCTACATGTATACTTTGTGTCGCAGAATAATGATTAGTATACACACATGGACTTGAGTACATGTGCGTATCAACCCCACGTGCGTCTGCGCCCTGAGGTGTAGGTCTGCCACACCTCCGGAACGACATGCACGCACACACACACACACACGCACAGGCCTGCAACACCACCACACGGGGCGATACCTGCAGCTCAGCAAACTATTTCATGGCGAACAGCGTGTAGGGTGTGTGCGGGGCGGCGACGAGGGTGATGGAAGCGTCTGAGGGCAGCTTGTAGTACACCTGCAACACGGAGCGCCCAGGTGTGCCGCTACCTGCCTCCTGCTGCCGGAATCTTAATTGGCCTGAGGTAGACGCACCTGTTATGGTCAAGTGGTCCACAGTAGCCTTACTTTCTCGAGCTTACAGGTGACTGAGCAAGGTGTTCCCTCTATTTAATATAAGCTTAAAGAAAAAAAAAATGCTTCCATTCGTGGCGTGACAGTAGAGCAAGGCGAGGCAATGTGACCTTTGCGTCGCGGCCGGAAGGAACGGTGACCGAGAACGAGTAATGACTGTATCGTGAGTAAGTATCGTGAGCCAGGAGGAGTGGCAGTGCTCGGGCGTAGTGAAGGAGGGTGCGTGAAGGACGATGGGTCCAGGCAGACCACTCACGTCACCTGCTCGCCTGCTGGAGTGAAGAGAAAAACCGGGAAGCCAAGATAGAGTTGAGGTGAAATCATGGAACATTAAGACATAAATTCTACCCGAGCGACATGGGATTTTTAAATAAACATAGCTTGTTTTTAGCCCAGCCTTGTTGCGTGAGGTTTACACACTTGGGGTGCGAAATTACTAGGAGGAGGAAGAGGAGGAGGAGGGGGAAGAGGGAAGAGGGAAGAGAGTGAAAGGGTGCGAGGCAGCTTCCACGACTCTAAACAGTTTGATTCTGGCGTGCGAGCGGTCATCTAACGGGGGTTATGTTTACTAAGCTGAGTGAGGCGATTGCTTGCATGTGTTGTGAGAGAGAGAGAGAGAGAGAGAGAGAGAGAGAGAGAGAGAGAGAGAGAGAGAGAGAGAGAGAGAGAGAGAGAGAGAGAGAGAGAGAGAGAGAATATCAGTAAAAGAGTAGTGTATTGCATGTTTTACTCTCGTTACCTGGAGGTGGGTGCTTGCTAGGCGCTCGCGTGTGTTTGCCAGCATAATCTTGAATCACATCCCTCTAACACCATAATTTTACCTACTCCCCCTCCCTCCTTCTCAAATTTCTGTCCCCTTCCATTACCTCCCTTAAATCAGAGGATATCGCTCGCTTCCGTGATGTATAGGTACCACTGGCTGGCCTGGTCTCGCTGCGGGATCCCCTGAATCACAATGCCTTACGTCTTAATTCTCAGGTGTGTGTGTGTCCAAGAATTTGTCTGTAAAGTAATAAAGTTGGACGCGAGAGGCCGTATAGAGGCTTGGTGTTCTGAGGCGTCGATGGTACTGGATTGCATGACGCCCGGTGCCCCTGCCTTGTGCATGACGGACGATGTAGTGGTTATCAATAAATGGAAGGGGACGCATGCTGTTCGGCACCCCAGTTTACACGCGAGTACGTGACACACACACACACACCACACACACACACACACACACACACACACACACACACACACACACACACACACACACACACACACACACAGCAGGTAGAACGGAAGGGACTCGTCTTCACACTGCTTGAAGAGCTGGCATTCCTCCCTTTGATTCGAGGTTACCCGTTGTACTCCGCCTAGACTTAGTATTACACGGACTTGCGAGTCACCATCCACTTCTTGGCAAACCTGAATGAAGGTGTCTTCACCCCACAACCACCGTGTCGACCCAACCCACGTCAAGCTGCGTGTTCAGCTTGTTCTATCACACTGTCTGATTTTGGTTGTTGATTTTTCTTTGGCTCGTACATGTTTTTGCTGTTTAAGTTATGTCTTGATGCGATAGATTTATGGGATGTGCCTCAGTTTTGCCATTTATAGCACGTTCGATATAATTCATTTTCTTATTCATTCAGATTAATTCATCATTTACTTATTACACACACACACACACACGCACACGCACACGCACACACACACACACACACACACACACACACACACACACACACACACACACACACACACACACACACGTAGCTTCGAGGACCGGCCAGGCTGGAGCGACTGACCTCTGCCTGTAAAGGAAAACAGTCTGCAACTAGATCGTGCTCGTGGCCGTGAAGGAGCCCGTGTACGACGCTGACAACTAGCATGAACCTCTTTATAGGCTTGGGTGCTGCATGATATGTCGGGAGAGGAAGGGCACCTTACCTTTTCTGGCGTGACGGACATTTCGCTCCTCGCCTCCATCATGAGTATGTGAGGGGACATTGTTTGAACGATTGGCCTAGAGTGAGCTGGTGTACATTTGCCTGTGGGTTCTGAAACTATCCGACGTGTTGTGTTGCATACACGCCCGCGGCATCACTCACGGCGACGTACACGCTGGGAACATGATGTGGACGTCAATGGCGAGGGTGAGGTGGATGCCACACTGCTAGGTTTTGGCCTTGCAGAGAGGTACACAGACGCTGCCTGCCAGATGGACCACGTCAAGGCCCTACAGGTCATCCCCGGTAGCTGGGAATTGTCCGATGTGAGGTGGAGTTAGTAGGGCGCCGCAGACCTTGACTCGGTGACGGAATTTCTGTCTGACGCCTTGCAGCTCTGCGAAACGATCGGACTTCAGTGAAACATTCCAGAAAAACCCAACATGATACTAAAAACAGTTTAGTTATGGTGGAAAAGTTACTAGCATACTTAATTTGTTGAGTGATGTTGCGCTAAAGCAATACTCGTAATGAATTTAATGACTAAAATGTTATGACAAGTGAAACTATTAAAAACAAGGTATTATTTTCTTTCTCAGTTAAGCGTCATGAATTTTTTGAGAAAAGCTGTTTACGTTATTTTGTGATAACGTTTTGTTTAGGATTAGCATCAAGGAAAATAAAATAGCATTTCTAATTTTACATTTATGTGTAAATTGTGTAAATTTCCTCTTACACTTGATTTCATTTCGATATACGTGTAGCCATAAAGGCGATGTTTGTGTGTGCCTTCAGTGACGTTCATACAAGGAAGCAATCCGCTGCCTCTCACCTTCACACGTTACTCCTACGTACACAAACCATGAATCTTAAAACAATTCTCTTTACTTCCAAGAAACACAACACAATTCTCACACACAACATCGACATTGGTCATTGTTTGTCCTTCACTCGCTTCCATCTCTCGCTACTTCCATTACCCACCTCACGTATTTCCAACCTATCCCATAACTCCTTCCACGTATATATATCTAAAAAAGAAAAAAGAAAAAAAGAAAAAATTTCCATATTGACATTACGGGACTTGTATCACTTCAGCATTTCTCTGGAACCAATTACTCAGGACTCCATTAAGCTTGACACACGACAGCAATTCCATCATGAAACTGGTATGGAAAAAAAAAATAGTAATAATAATTGAATGAGTAAACATTTAGCTCCGGGTGAGTGGTTTTGGCGCTGCTCGTTGCACTATTTTCATTAAAGTTTCGGTAAAAAGAATTATATACGTAATGAAACATAACATATTCCAAATAGTAGTCTGGAAATGCCTGGTGCTTCCCACGACCATAACTGCTACTCTGATGGACGGCTTATGCGGGACACAAGCGAGGTGAATAAATCTTGAACAAGGCACAGGTTTGAGTCTGAAGTATAATAATGTTGTTTTATTTACGCGTAGTGGTTTGAGAATCACCTCCGTGCCGCCCATTGCATTGTATCGTCCCCCACGTTCTTGTCAAGGGAGGTGGAGTGCGTCAAGGTGATAGATTGAGTCTGTTAAGCTTATATGTAACGTGAAATTGGTAGGTAGACAGGTAGTTGTAGTTAAGTGTATCTCATCCCATTTTTTTTTTTACAGTACATTACTCACTATATGAAGAATATTTGTGTTCAGAAAATGTATGAGTTAATTTTATCAAGACATGAAGCTTGAATTTGTGTACAATAAGTTTTTTTTTGTAGACTGAGTTTCCTCTTAACTAAGTCATTCTTCAGGTATATATTTTAGAAAACTTCATTATTGTTTGATTGTTCACTTTTTAAAGATTGTTCACTTATATCATTTCACTTCCTCAGTATTCACGTAACAAGTATAGATCACCACGTTACCTGCATAGCATTCACGTGGCACCTTTAACTTGTATATTATTCATGCCCTTTAATGTATTTTAATATTTGTTCTTTTTTCTCTTTTTAGGTAAGTGCTTCCTCCCTGATCTGTGGCTTTCATGGTGGTAAGGTTGTGTGTGTGTGTGTGTGTGTGTGTGTGTGTGTGTGTGCGCGTGTATGTGTGTGTGTACAGGATGTGAGTAATGCTGTCAGTACACACACCATTTCCTACATCCCGTTTTTCTTCATTACCTCTTATTCTTTTCTGGTTTATCAATTTTTACCGTCACCATTTTCCTCTCCTCCTCCTCCTCCTCCTCTTCCTCCTCTTCCTCCCTTCCCTTCTTCCTCTTCCCCTTCCCTCTTCCTCTTCCCCTTCCCCTTCCCCTTCCCCTTCCCCTTCCTCCTCCTCCTTCCTCCTCCTCCTCCTCCTCCTCCTCCTCCTCCTCCTCCTCCTCCTCCTCCTCCTCCTCTTCCTCCCACTACCACCACGACCACGACTACGACTACGACTACGACTACTACTACTACTACTACTACTACTACTACTACTACTACTACTACTACTACTACTACTACTACTACTACTACTACTACTTCCCTCCCTCCTTTCATCCAAACACTATACAATCTTCTACTCAACTTTTTTTTTATTATTTTACTCCTAAGTTTCCGCCACCTAGAACTTAGTTGCTAAAGAGTTCGCAAGCGTGAAGGAATGAGAGAGAGAGAGAGAGAGAGAGAGAGAGAGAGAGAGAGAGAGAGAGAGAGAGAGAGAGAGAGAGAGAGAGAGAGAGAGAGAGAGAGAGAGAGAGAGAGAGAGAGAGAGAGAGAATAAGCAACAGGTGCATTATATATTTTTTTAGGTGTTGGGCGGGCGGGCGGGAGCGTTGCAGTCAGAAGTTTAGTGTATTTTGTATCTCTTACGGAATTTGTGTTTTTGCATGATTCTCCCTAATTCTTTCTGCTGTATTTTTTTGTTCTCTCGTAACACTTTTTTGGTGGCCACGCGTTCCCTGCCACAGTGTTTAGATGTAATGACTAGTTTCCTTGATGCTAATATCCAGGGGTTGAATGTGTTACGGAGGATCATGTGAATAGAAATGAGATGGAGAGATAGAAAAAAGAAAAAGAAGAAAGAGAAGAATGTTCAACCAGTCTTCCCTCCCCTGCAAACGTAGATGTAGTTTAGGTACTGTTGCAAATTGGACCCATAAAGAAGTCAGGTTTTCAGCATTGACTCTCCCATTCCTCCTGTACCATTCCTCCCTTTACCTTTCCTCCCTCTTCTCTCTTAACCTCTTCCCTCCACCCCCACCCATGCCTGAGGACAAGGGCAAGGCTAGCAGTCCCTGTCAGCCCCTCAGGTACCAAATTACCCCTGACTGATATTATTGATGGAATGGGAAGGTCAGTTGTATACCCTCAAGTCTACAATTTAAGGCAATACCACGGCCTTCTTGTTGCCCCGAAGCGTGGGCAGTGATTGGCTGCCCGGTGGTATTGAAGAGCTAATCATTATCAAAGTTTTTACAGTATTTTGACATAATTTATTTGTCTCTTGGTATCGTGTTTCGTGTTTTTCCTTTTCTTCGTCTCTCATTCCCTTGTTACTCCGTCTTGTTTCATTAATGTCAGAAAAAAAAGGGAAGACAAGAGTAACGGCGAGATCACGGACGAACAATGGACGATACAGTGCAGGAAAAGGCAAATAAAATATAAAGAGAGAGAGAGAGAAACAAAAGAATTAAACACATGCAGAGGAACGGGCTCGAGGGAACCTTTCTGGGTCGAAAGTATCGTACCTTGTTTACCTGTCTGTCTTGGTGACGGCACTGCCAGGAGCACGACAAAAGCTGTTGTCAATGGAGTGTTTGTTCTGTGGAGGTGAAGGGGAGTTCCGGCTTTATCCCGTGGGCAGCCGAGTGAAATATAACTTAGCAGCTACGAACGGTCGGTTTAGCAGAGCCTTGGAGCGGTTTAATGCGTTTTATTGTAAGGTTTTTCACAGCGGAATGTTATTTTCATTTCCTTTTGTGGCGGAGAGGAAAGGCAAAGGATGGATGGAATGAATAATGGAACAAGGGGAAAAGGAAGATGAGGAAGACTACGACAAGGACGAGGAGGAGGATGAGGATGAGGATGAGACGGTATGATGGGATTTGTAGGAAATAGAGGAAGGATGGAAATAGGAAAGAAGGGGAAGTGTGAGACAAGTGAGGAAGAGAGACAACGCAGCTGAATGATGATGAGTAAGGAAGAATTTGAATAGGAAATGTTGAGACACGGAGAATAAAATGAGGGATCTAAAGAGGGACGATAAAGGATCTCCATAAGGAAAGGAAAAGAAAGATAAACACGGCAAACGTCAGATAGTAATAGTAATAGTAGTAGTAATAGCAACAGCAAGAGTAACAGACAAAAACCGTAACATTTATTGATATAGAATAAAAACAAAAATAACAGTACTATAACAAGAAGTACAAGGAGCACAGTGGGGAACAAGAGCCTCGTCAGCACACACACAGAATAATAACAAAAACAAGAGTAACAGTAACAAGGGGAAAGGTAGTACCAAGCGCCCTTCAGCTGTGACGGGGTCTCAGCGGTCCTCATGACGTTATGTGGGACGTACAGTGCGTGGCTGCCGAGGACTGAATTGTGTTTATGAAAGACCTTCCTTACCTTTTATACGTGGTCACCCTTGTTTACTCTTCTGCTCCCTCACCCACCCTTCTCCCTTTCCTCCTCACCACCTGTTTCATTCCTCACACCTGCTTTCCACTCTCCGTGCCTCCTGTTTCTCCTTGTCTTTGTCTTCCACTTCCTCTTTCTCCTCCTCTTCCGTTATTACATTTGTGGATCTAGTTTTTATTTTGTGGTTAACATACTCACACTCTCTCCCTCTCGCTCATACATTCATCAATAAGCTCCTCAACTTCACACGCAAATGTAATCCCCATACGAGGCTCCCTTTGGCGAGTTGATGAAAATCGAATTAGTCTCCGTATCCCAAACATCTGCACCACCTTACTTAATCGAATAGGGACCAGTGTGTGTTTGGGACTGGAAGGGGCGACAGGCGGACTCCTTGATAGCGAAGTCCAGTTATTGTTGTAGTAGTAGTAGTTGTAGTAGTAGTAGTAGTAGTAGTAGTAGTAGTAGTAGTAGTAATTTTGTGGGAGATTTTAATAGGGTATGGATAAAGAAAATGAGAAAAGTTTTCGAAGTGTGTATAATTAGAAAAAATAGAACGACAATAATGAAACGACTCAGAGTTGGGATGAAAGTTCTGTGGTCGACGCAAATGGGTTGTCTCCCTCTCCTCCTCCTCCTCCTCCTCCTCCTCCTCCTCCTCCTCCTCCTCCTCCTCCTCCTCCTCCTCCTCCTCCTCCTCCTCCTCCTGAAGGGCGTAACACATGCGTAATTATGTGAACTTTTTCCCCGTCCGTCAGGAGTGCGTGGCCTCCGGGAATGTTTCGCTGGGAATATAATGGGTTTTGGGGAGATTTTATTTTTATCATGAATCTACTTTTTTCTTTATTTTTTTTTAGGATTCTACTTCTTGCGTTAATTTCCATACAGGGTGTATATAATAGTTTTGATTATATGTATTGTTTTATGTTAGTCTGCATTTGTTTTTGGTAATTGTATTGGGATTATTATTTATCCATTTTTATTTGTAAAGTGTAACCCGTGTTAAGCTCTCATTATTTGTTTAAACTTATAAGGCGTGGTCACATGAACAACATATTTAATGGGGAAGCAGTGGGAAAAAAAAACTTAATACTTGAAGTGGATTATTAAAGTTAATCATCGCCTCACAATGCAGCCACGTGACTCCTGCATTGTGTGTTGAGTCACTTCGCACCGACGAGGACGCGGCGCCAGGATGCATTATGGGACTAGAGTGTTGGTGGCTGGAACGTCCCCATTTGTCACTCTGCTGTCACGCCGGGAGGAGAGTTAAGAATATCGCCTCCTGTGCATTTGTTTTCCTCTGTGGCTCGGGCGAGTAACCTGAGAGATCGAGAGGATGAGAGGGTCAGGGACGGAGAAAGCTGTGAGTTCAGTGCATTAAAGTAAATATAATAAATGATAATAATAAAATCATTGTGTCTGGAGTATGCAATATCTTCGTGTTATTTTCACTTCGTTGACTTTAACTACTTAATTGGACCACTTTTTTGATGTGCTGTGATGTACAGCGACGATGAAGAGGAGGAGAAGGATAACAATGGCAATAATAAAGATAATAATAATGATAATAATATTAATAATAACAAGCATCAGTATAATTGCAAACATAATTCCCTCGTAATCATGTCCATACAACCTAATTATCGCAAATGAAGACATAAACCATCTAGAGTCACACGTCTGCCACTCCCACACCGTCGCCAACACCCCCTCCCCCCAACCCTCACGCCCCACCTCGCCGTCGCCTCCACCTCGCCGCCCTTGAGCCCTGGGGTGTCTGGGACGCTCCTCCAGAGGCCTTGGTGTATCCGTTTCGTCGCGCCGTGTGTTCTACGGGCGTCGAGGTGGGCGCCTCTGTGACTGCTCCTCTGATAAATAACACTTTTGTCTTGCCTTTGTTCCCTTGTTTTCTGGGTTGTAAGTCTCCTCTCAGTCGTCGTATGTTTTTGGTCAGTAAAAGTGTATTGATTTTATTTGTGTTTAGCTTGCGTGATGTATAACTAAAGTTTAAGGTCTTGATATTCCTCCCATGTTGTTGTCTATATCACAAAACCAGTTCGTCCAGTTTGATTATAGAGAACCATTCGCCTTCTGGACATTAACGTTCTATCCTCAGTGCAAATATTTTTCCTTAATTTTGGTTTGAACTCCGAATTCTTCAGTATCGATAAACTGCCTTGTTGATCCTCCTACGCCGCCTTGTACTGCTACTTCGGCGTGTCAGGCCTTCAGGAGGAAACTTAGAAGCAGCAGGAAGAGTGTGCGTCGTATTCTGAAGTGGTATTTAACGTGTCTCGTATTAAAGGCGATTATTGTTTCTCTAAGGACTAGTTGGATGCCTCACCAAATTCCTACGTTGTGGCTTAAAGGATCATGGCCAAGGATCGTCACTAGGGGTTCCTTGCCCTCCTATTATCCGTTTATATTTTCAACCGTTCTCTTATTCTGACTTTTTAGCTTTTCGCATTTGTGTATTCCCTCCCTCTTCTGCATTGTCTGATTCCAGGTAAACAGATGTCAGTTGTTTATTTGTCCTCTCCATTCCCCTTCTCAATACACACACGACTTGTATAAATATTCATCGTCCATCCCTTGTTTGCATTCTTTCTCTAGTCTTTCCTCCCTCCTTCACCTCTCTCAGGCCTCCATTTGTTTCCCCTCCCCCTTCCCTCTGCATGCCAACGTTCTCTCAGCCTCTCATGCCCACTCAAAGGGTTCTTTCTTATGTCTTATCTTTTATATATCTATATTTATTTATCTTTCTTCCTTCCCTTTACTATTCCATGCATTTCAATATCCCTCTTTTCCAACGGGACGCACTCTGCCTTCGTTTTCTTTCCTCTCGCCCTTCTTCCCTCCTTTACGTACCCCATTTTCTTTTCCCATAAAGATAATTACGTTCATCCAGACTCCCACCATCGCAGTGTTTGTTTAGCTATGGATCACGCGGCCTTCTAAGTCTTAAGTCAGGTGTGTAAACAGAGTTGATGATGCCCTCTCATCTACCGATAATTGAGCAGTAAACTCTGTGAGAAAGCCTCGAGTTAAGTTAATCCTATGAGGATTATTTTCTTCCAGTTGGCGCGCTGGGAAGGTGACAGGAGATGGTGGGAGAAAGTGGGGGTTAGGCCGTGGGAGAGGGGGAGAGAAATTGAGTATGCTGGGAGGTGAGAGAGGTGGAGTGTGTGAGGAGAAGGGAGTGAAGTGTGGTAAGAGAAGGTGAGAGAACGTGATGTGTTGGTAGTGTGTGTGTGTATTTGTGTGTGTGTGTGTGTGTGTGTGTGTGTGTGTGTGTGTGTGTGTGTGTGTGTGTGTGTGTGTGTGTGTGTGTATATGTATGTATGTATGTATGTGTGTGTGTATGTGCAAGGGTGTGTCCGGGTTGGGTTGGGTGTGTGGTGTGAAAATCCAGTGTAATCTTAAGGGAATTATCCTCTCGTCTCTTTGAGGCTGTGAGGTTAATGGTTAATGGTTTCGCTGAAGACTCGGGTGTTATGTGGAATTATCAGATTATGCACACGCACGCAGAGCCTTTTGCCCTCACACACACGCACACACACACACACACACACACACACACACACACACACAGACAATTCGTTTGACTTACAACTTTATCATACATGCATCACCTCACCTCTACCACCTGTGCATCACGCCTAAGATACAACGGTGTATTTACATTATGCCACAGATCCAACCTCAGGCAATGCTGATGAGATAACACTTTACAGAAGCCGCTTGTGTGCACCTCCATATTAATGAGACGAATCGCACCTCCAAAGAATACAACCTGAATGCTTGCGAAACTGCAGTCAAATGTTGCTTTGTACTCAGTGTGGATAAACAGAGGCGTGGTGACTTCATGTGGATATTTCGGTTGTTCAAGAGGGCGGGGAGGAACGTGGATGGAGGGAACTGCATACTAGCTTGTTTACCTGAATTTGAACACCTGGCAGGGCGAGGCTTATGAGGGAGGCGTAGGTGGGGTACGAGGTAATGTGTTGAGGTGGATGTGAAAGCCAGATAAAGGGAGAGGAAAGAAGGAGAAAGGAAAGAGAGGAGTAGAGAAAACCACTCAAGGAGATTAAGTGCGAACGATGTAAGAATAAATAATTACGATCTGAAAGGTCATTCATACTCGCAGGTAAATGATTGCAAATGGAGTCTGCAAATGCATTATAGAAAAATATATATTAGTGAACAGTTTCGTTATAAAAACAACGAATACAATAGAACAGAATAAGAATTAAGAGAGAGGGAACGCATGAAGAGAATATAAAATACACAACATAAAAATATAAAAGGGCTAACAAAGATAAATAAATGGAGGTGAAAAAGAAATACAGCGTACTTGATAAAAGAGGGAAGGAGCTGAGGAACGAAGACACACTGAAGGGACGAAGGGACAGGTACACACTCATCTGTGATTGAGATACAATAGAGTGGTTCTTCCAAGGACTCACGACTCCCTCTGTAGGTCAGTGTAGGATTGACCAATTAGAATAACGACTGTCATGCTCGAGAGAGAGAGAGAGAGAGAGAGAGAGAGAGAGAGAGAGAGAGAGAGAGAAGAGAGAGAAGAGAGAGAAGAGAAGTGTAGAAGACTTGGGTGGTGAAGAGGGAGGCTTAGAGAGTTGGGGGGATGAAGGAGAGAGGGAGCTTAGACGGATGAGCGGAGGAGAGGGATGACAGAGAGAAATAGTAGAGGGTTTAGTTGGTGATGAAAGAGACTAAGGAGATTGATGGCAGGACGAGTGAAAAAAGATGGAGGGTGGGAGGGAGGGAAAAAGGGAAAGCTTGATAAAATATGGGAGCACCATGAAAATCCATGAGGGAAAATGTTGAAAAAGTGATGACGATGAAAAAGAAAACAAACAGGAGCTAAGAGAATATTTACATACGATTTATGTGTATTGTGAGAAGAAAAGAGAAGAGAAGAGAAGGAAAAAGAAGAGAGAATTAACCATATTAGGGAATTTGAGAGGACGTGAAGACGGGCGAGGCAGTGCGAGAAAGAGGTGACGCAGGGGTGAAGGAGGGTGGAGGAGGGTGAAGAAGGGGTGAGATGGGGACGCCTGTGGCCTAAGGATATGTCTGAGAGTGACGGTGGATTTATTTTCAATAGTTTAAAAGTGTCATTGTTGATATTTTGTCTCGTTTACCTCTTTGCGCTGCCTGAGAGAGAGAGAGAGAGAGAGAGAGAGAGAGAGAGAGAGAGAGAGAGAGAGAGAGAGAGAGAGAGAGAGAGAGAGAGAGAGAGAGTATAGGTATGAATTTCTATAGAAAATGGTTTTAATGCATAATAACGAGACACGTAAAGGGGAGTGGCGTTAAAAGAGAATAAAATATGAATAGAAGTAAATATATTTGTGTATGTAGGTGTGTGTGTGTGTGTGTGGGTGTGTGTGTGTGTGTGTGTGTGTGTGTGTGTGTGTGTGTGTGTGTGTGTGTGTCCATACTGGTGGGAGTTTCCTGTGCCCTTGTTAACCGGTGCTCTTCAAGGGGAAAATCTGACAACGCACTAAATTTCCTCTGTTAAAGTGGACGACCTCAGCCACCTTGCCTGCCTCTGTCTCTCCTCCTCCTCCTCCTTCTTCTTCTCCTCCTCCTCCTCCTCCTCCTCCTCCTCCTCCTCCTCCTCCTCCTCCTCCTCCTCCTCCTCCTCCTCCTCCTCCTCCTCCTCCTCCTCCTCCTCCTCCTCCTTCTCTCACGTGACTGTATGGAAGATTATATCGTTTACCACCTACTCCTCCACCTCTTCACCTGTCTCTTTCCACCTGTCTGTTGTTTTCCCACAAAAGTAATTATCGTCACTACCTGCACATTGACCTGCCTGCCTACCTGCCTTCTGCCTTTGACCTTCCCTTTACTTGGTTTTGCTTTTCTTTCTCGACTTTACACCTCCTCCTCCTCCTCCTCCTCTTCTTGTCTTCCTCCTCCATGTGGATTAATACCAATAATTATGATGATGATGATGATGGTAATAATAATGATGATAATATACGTTGAATTCAATACACGATTAATCTTACTCTATAATTCCTTTGCCTTTCTCCATTACCTCCTTCTTTCATGCCTGTCGCTACCATTTTCTCTTCCTAATTGTTTGGAACTTCCCATTCTCCTCTCTCACCTTTACCTTCTCTTATCCCTCTCTCCTGCCTCTCTCCCTCCTTTCTGTTATCCATCCATTCCTTTCTTCTTCCTCCCTTCTCCCTTCTTTTCCCCCTTCACTCCCTCCCTTCCTCCCTCCCAGGACACACTACTATTTCTCGTCCCTCCCTCTACCTTCCTCCCTCCACACCTGTTTACCTGAGCGCTGGCCCGGTAATTATCTGAGCTCAGGTATCAGGTAAAAATGATATATACCTAGCCTGTGATCGGAGTAATTTGCATGCCAGGGCGAAATAGTTTACCTTGCCGCTGCCTTGCCAGGTGTTCAAGGTGGCGCTTTGGGGCTCGCAAACACAACTAGTTCTTTGTTTAGTCTGAAAAGGGTCTGCCAGGAACACTAGTCATTTTCAGGTAGATCGGTCTGTGATTTGAATTTTTTTTTCCTCGCTTTTTTTTCTATCTCTATGGAAGCTAGTGTTGTTAGGTTTCTTTTTTCTGCGTTGAACCGTCGTTTGGGGTTCTTATCCGTCGTTTGGGTTCGCGTTTAACTCTAGTTCGTCTGGTGTTTGTTTAGTAATGGGTGTGTCTTGGGCAGGAATCATCCAGGGGAACGAATGAATCTGTGGTGGTTCATTTATTTTCACATCACGTTCTGTAGATTGGTGTACGTGATCTTAGAGTCGTTGTAGTAGTGAGTTTAATTACGTTCCTCTACCTACACAGCAATACCTCGACGCCTTACCTACTAATCAAATCTCTGTAGTAATGAGAACGCCTGAGGTAACAGAACGCCCAGTTTGACCGTCGTAGAGGCCCACAGGGATGCGTTTCTTGTTGGTCTGTACTCTCCAGTTTCCAGAGCCTTTCAGTGCATAGGTAACAAAGAGCATGGTCGCTGGGAGCCGCTAGTATGAGGGTGGTAAGGGGTGCAGGGGGACCCACACACCTGGAACATCGTTATGTAAAGAGTAAAGAGTTGTAAAAACGCAACACCTCTTTGTCACATGGCAGACCAGCGCCAATAGCTTATATGTGAACAAAAGCTGGTGTGGCGGACTTGTCTCTTTGCAAACGGTGGACGATTTTTCTACATCGGGCAGCGCGGTGAGGCAATAGACTGGCGGGAACGAGTGGCGGGACCATTTGTTGCCAGGGAGAGAGGAGTCGATGCGTGTGGACTCCAGTGAATATTATGATTCCCGAAGTTCCTCTTCAATCAGCTCAAGAATATGCTGAGGGAAGCAAGACAGAGGGTCGGTGCAAGGTGCCTCAACTTCCTCAGAAACTTGTGTTGCCAGCAGACAGAAGCGAAGGTTGGTAAGAAAGATTAGAGGACGCCCTCTCAAGGCTTTGTCAGCAACACTTGTCAGCTGAGGGACGAGGTCAGGAAAACAGACCTTACCAGAGGGGAAATACGTGGCCTCAAGCAGCATCCTTGACCGCCAGACTGTCAAAAATATCCTTTTCCTCTTTGTTTCGTCATGTATAAATGTATTTAATCCCTTTGCAGTAACTATAAGAGTATTGACGGTGATCACATGAATATTTATAACTCGTAATGGAAACTTATTTAAGTCTCCACCGACAGCAAAAAACACAGACATAAAAGGAAGTAAGAGAAAAAATACAGGGCCACAGATAGTTCATGGGCGTGCTGGCGGGTGGGCGGGACGTGACCAAGCACACGAGGGGCGCCACAGAGCAGCCTCGCCGGAAGGAAAGTGAATGAAATGTCTGTGATTCTTTCTTAGTTAATTATTGTTATCAAGATCTTCATAATTTCCTTCCTGCGAGGTTGAAAGCGCCGTTAGGAAAAAAATAAAAACAATACTCGTTTATAAGGCAGTGGGAGCCTTAACCTGTATTTGTCTGTGGTCTTGCATGTCGTGTATATGTGGTATGTATATATGTATGTATGTATGTATGTAATAAGTAGCGATCTTTTGCATGGGAGAAGTGAGAGACTTACTTCGTACTGTGTTTCCCTTCAAGAGAGATATTTTCCCTTTAAACAGTGTGGTGTGTTGTGACTGTGAATAATAATGGCATTGTGGCAACCTGGGGTCTGGCGGTGGCGGTGACGGTGGAGGTGGTGGTGGTGGTGGTGGTGGTAGTAGTAGAGGACTGTCTCCTGTCTGTCTGCTTGTGAAGGAGATAATTTACGTTCATTGGTTAAGATTAGATATTGTTTTCTTGATTCAATAGCAATATTTTCTTCTTTACTGCAATATTGTTTTATATATATTTTTGTCCTCCTAATATGTGTTTTAGAGGTGACTTTTTACCTGTCCGTTTACCTGCTGATGGTCTTTCCCCTCCAGCCTTACCTAACCTTCCCCATCCTTCTACCTGTCTTCTTGTGTTCCACGTAATTATAACATCAGTAGACGTGTACTCTTACCTTTACCTGTATTCTTACCTCTTTATCAGTCTTGAAAACCTTTTATTTTCTATTGCTCGTCTAATGAAGTACATCTTGTAGGAGTAACAGTCTCCTTACTTTTCTTTATGGCCTATTTTCCCACTTTTTGCCTATTTAAGGGGAACATACACCATAACTTCCCATTTCACCCATTGCTTTCTACTCTTGTTACACTCTGAACGACCCATTAAAATATCTTTCTCAGTAATTACTTACCTACTTAACTTTCCATAGGTATACCTAATTACCCACCGTCTACCCACCAGCGTCCCTACCCCACTTAGTATAATGCCTGCCTGCCTGTCTGTCCGTCTCTCTCAATCACTTTCCATCAGTCTCCCCTTGATTACAGGCGCCGATAAGATTGGCTCCTTCAAGATAAAACATGAAATCATCATTACCACGTCAACTCTTATGCAGCTCATCACGTTCAGCACCAGCATTGAGGAGGAAATTCTGTGCCCAGTTCACTTTATATTTATCTTTTAATAAAACCGACTTTATAGTAAGGAGGGAACGCGACTCTCTGGATAGAAGAAGAATGAGTATAAAAATGCATCAAAAAACACCTCTTCCTTGTTTGGTTCATGGGTGGAGTGTGTTTTAGACGTTTTGTTTCGCTGAAAATAGGGTGTGTGTAATTACGGTGTTGGTGCGTACCTGTCCGAGGAGAAAGTCTGGACGTCGCGGCCAACACAGGTGAGTACAGGTGTGTTGTGTCGCGGCGCTGGTGTTGCGAGGCTCAGATGTGTGTGTGTGTGTGTTGACCTCAGTACACCAGTCTCTTCATTGTGATTTTTTTTTTCTTCTCTCTCTCTCTCTCTCTCTCTCTCTCTCTCTCTCTCTCTCTCTCTCTCTCTCTCTCTCTCTCTCTCTCTCTCTCTCTCTCTCTCTCTCTCTCTCTCTCTCTCTCTCTCTCTCTCTCTCTCTCTCTCAATTTTCTCTTTATTCCAGACAATTTCAGATCCATTTCATTCATTTATATTTCCTGTTTTCCTCCCATTTTCCTCTTCTCTTTCCCTCCTCGAGGCTTAGAAGCAGGTGGCCAGCGTCTCCTCCTCCTCCTCCTCCTCCTCCTCCTCCTCCTCCTCCTCCTCCTCCTCCTCCACCTCCTCCTCCTTCTCCTCCTCTTCCTCCGCCTCCTTCTCCCTCTCTTGCTTTTTAGTGGCATTCTGAAAGGTCACAGAGAGAGAGAGAGAGAGAGAGAGAGAGAGAGAGAGAGAGAGAGAGAGAGAGAGAGAGAGAGAGAGAGAGAGAGAATGTCATGTTTTTGTTGTTATTGGCGGGTCATTGCATTACGATGGGAGGCGTGGCTGTGGCTGAGAGTGAGGGGTTTGTGGTAACGCGGACTGACGCCACAGCCTCATTAAATTAACTCACCTCGGCTAATTACGGCTTATTGGCCCTTCATCACCACCCTTCCTCCTCCTCCTCCTCCTCCTCCTCCTCCTCCTCCTCCTCCTCCTCCTCCTCCTCCTCCTCCTCCTCCTCCTCTTCAAATTCCGTTTCCTTTCCTTTTCCACGTCCCCTTTCACGCCCGTCTTCCTTCCTCACGATCCGCTTCCATTCACTTATGTTTCCATCTCTCTCTCTCTCTCTCTCTCTCTCTCTCTCTCTCTCTCTCTCTCTCTCTCTCTCTCTCTCTCTCTCTCTCTCTCTCTCTCTCTCTCTCTCTCTCTCTCTCTCTCTCTCTCTCTCATCTCCTTGGGTACACTTTATGATGAGCGGTAGATTATAGACATAGATCGATAGCTTATTAGATATTTGATAGATACATAAATGAATAAATAGTAGACTACCTTCAGGGTATAGCGAGGGACAAGGAGACAAGTACTTGATCAGAGGCGAGGAGACATCTGGAATCTATGAAGGTTAAAAAATAGATGCAAGGTAGGCCGGGCGTTGTTAATGATGCAGGTGGTGGGCGTGCAGCTAAGCCAACAGGTGGGCACGTGGGGCACAGGTGAGCAGGTGGGGCTTCATGGCAACCGGTTTTATAAGATGAACCCACCTCTTCTTCTTCCTCCCATTAATACAACGCCCTCTATCCCCCACTTCCTCCACTACCACCATCACCATCATCACACTCTTCCCCTCTGGTGGTGAAGGGTTATTCTTGGTGATGAACGTGATGTGGTGATGAAAGATAGATGATGATGATAACAAGCGTGATGAGGCAATAATATAACTGATGAGGATTAAGGTAGTGAAGATGATGGAGAAAGTGAAGATGTTGATTGTGAAGATGCCCTGTCATTGGAAGAGAGAGAGAGAGAGAGAGAGAGAGAGAGAGAGAGAGAGAGAGAGAGAGAGAGAGAGAGAGAGAGAGAGAGAGAGAGAGAGAGAGAGAGAGAGAGAGAGAGAGAGAGAATAAATGAAGTTCTCAGGAAGATTGACATAAGAAGGCCATTCATTCGTCTAAGTGGACGTTTTATGTTTATATATTTCAGTAACCACCCGACGCGTCACTGTCTACACACTTGCCTCATTGACCTACACGATAACCTTGTCAGACACACACACACACACACACACACACACACACACACACACACACACACACACACACACACACACACACACACACACACACGGGAGCACCAGCCAACACCTCGATACACTGTCTATTAACGTACTCATAATTCTCTCCTATTTGGACAGTAAAGTAGTATGAGGTAGCGTTCCTCCGCCCTCCTGCAACACGAACTTAAGCCGTCAGTCATTCCGTTCAGTCATAGAGTCACTTAATCTTCTGTTGGTCATATTGCAGACCTTCATTTATGCTTTATTGCTATTAGATCCTATGTCCTTAAATGGGACTATAATTGCAGTGATTAGGAATGAAGGATTGAGATGATATTGAGGCACGAAAATGACCATGGCCAAAAGGGAGATTTTAAGTAGCACTATATGTACGTAAAGAATCGTGTAGGTTAAATTGCGTGCACATAAGTTTCGTGTACGCCTGTGTTAGCGAAATGGATCTTGCGTGAACTTTGGAAATGTGAACGACGCGAACGACGATACAGCGAATGTTCACGCGAGACTTTAATGAATCGATCGTAAGTGTTTCGATCCAATTTCCGAACACTGGGTCCTCGTATTTGTCTTTGCAAAGTAAATGTAAATGAAGCAAGAAATGGCTCGAAGTGAATATGGAGAGACACAAAAACAACAGATGTAAATGACTAAGTAAGTAATGACTAAGAGCAATACAGAAGGACAAAAGGTGAAACAAACGACCTGTCATCCAAATTAAGTGAAGGTAAATTAGCCACACCCTCAAGCCGTTGCCTAAAGAATCAATACGAGGCTTCGAAACAGCGGTCCGAAGGGTTCGTGTGGCTCCTTTTAGCATGGCGCCAACGAAACTAATCCTTTATTTGCTCAGCCTGACGCGAGACATTAGTGTGCTAGATGAGGGTGATTCCCACTACAAGATTCCAGGTGTCCAGGGGATGAACACCTAATTCCAGGAGTATTAAAGGTGGTTTATGGCGAAGCATTTGTCTCATTCCAAGATTTAATTTTGGGATAAGACTCTAAACAAACCCTCGAAAACCTGTTGTTGGCCCTATACTTAATGGCATTATTGGAAAGTATAAATTTTTCTATCGGGAAACTCGCTAAATAATTTTACTACACGTTGCTGGGAATTAAATTTTCATCACATACTGGCATGAGTGAATTTTTTTTTTTTAGTTGTTGATCTACACATACTTTTTTTTTTTTCCCTACAGGGTCAGATTACCATTATTTTCGTTGGTGGAATAAGAAACTGTAGCCTTTAGTTTTCCCATTTGTTTATGCTATAGTATTTTCCTTTAGAACAGCTAATTAGGAGTCTGAGTTCGTAAGACAATGGTATTCTTTTGGACACAGTCGAGTCATGGACACATGTATCAGTATTCAATTGGACACGATTCATCCAACCTGTATTTCCTATGACATGAAGCTGAAAAGTCGTCTGTCGCTGTGCTCTCGTCATCCTGGGAGGGTTGTGGGGGTTGGAGGTGGAGGCCCTTGTGTTCACTGTACTCTTTTATTGCGTTTCTCTCTCTCTCTCTCTCTCTCTCTCTCTCTCTCTCTCTCTCTCTCTCTCTCTCTCTCTCTCTCTCTCTCTCTCTCTCTCTCTCTCTCTCTCTCTCTCTCTCTCTCTCTCTTTCTCGCAACATTCGACTGGAAACATGTCAGTAACATTGTAAAATTTAAATGGTTCATGTTTGACTTGCATACAATTTTATCACCAAAGGATATAGTGTGATATTGTCTGTGATGAATTTACTGTTATATTATTTGCTTGACTCTCATTCTGTATTTCATTTAGATGCGAGTTATGTAGTGTCAGTAGCCGCGTCGTTTCACCATTGTATTTATCTCCCTCGTTACGTTTGGTTTAGATTGACGAGTCTGTTAAGATACATAATAGATCGGCCCTTAACTTTGATTCATGGCCGCTAGAGGGAGGCTGCAGGGCGTAGTACATACACTTGCA
>JAPQNM010000020.1:850274-872774 GCA_029783475.1 Metacarcinus magister
CATAACCATCGTAGGCGACACGGCTCTAATGACAAGGCTGTAACGAGCTGCATAATGACCGTTCGTAATGGCAGGCGTTTATTCCCTAACGACGCACCAACAGCTAGTAAACGCACCAGACAGCAACAGGAGGATGTAACAGCCAGCCCAACGGGGAGGGAGGTGGATGATTTGAAGAACGTGTGCAAAAAAACAACACAAAAAACGCATCGAAAATAACAAGAATGATTGGTAGTAAATCAAGGAAGACGAAGAAGAATCAGTCAGTCGATCGACCAGGAAATGAGGAATGAGGATGATAAAAATAATGACATTTATAGCCAAGGAAGCAAGGAATTGGTAGATACGATCTGATCTTATCGTGAGAGAACGCGGTGGTATTGCTATTGTAGGCAGATTGAGAATGAATGTGTGAGAGAGAGAGAGAGAGAGAGAGAGAGAGAGAGAGAGAGAGAGAGAGAGAGAGAGAGAGAGAGAGAGAGAGACAGAGAGACAGAGAGAATAAACAGTGGCAGGTAACACGAAAGATAACAATGATAACGGATTGAGACAAAGCAAAACAAAAATGAAAAATTAATTAAACAAGGAAATTTCGTTTGCAATAGATGAAGAGAAAGTGTGTGTGTGTGTGTGTGTGTGTGTGTGTGTGTGTGTGTGTGTGTGTGTGTGTGTGATCTCTCCCCAGTCCCATCACCATTACACACACACACACACACACACACACACACACACACACACACACACGCGCGCGCACTTCAAGCACACAAACAAGCAAACAAACGCGAACTACAGCTGAACCAATCTTCGACCTTGTAAAAAGCAGAAGAAAGAAGAGGAGGATGAGGGGGAGGAGGAGGAGGAGGATAAAGAAGATGAAGAGGAAGAGATGAAAGAGTAAGAGAGAGAGAGAAGAGAAACAGTAGGTGTGTGATGGAGGAGCAAGAGAAGGAGTGGTAGAAGGAGGAGGAGGAGGAGTTGGTGATGGATGCAGGTATTGCCTACACCTTGCCTTCCTTCGTCACCTGCTACCTCGTTACATTCAGGTAATTAGAGGAGGGATAATGCAGCGATGAGAGAGATAGATAGAGAGAGAGAGAGAGAGAGAGAGAGAGAGAGAGAGAGAGAGAGAGAGAGAGAGAGAGAGAGAGAGAGAGAGAGAGAGAAAGAGAGAATAGAGTGGCTGCTGCCAAAGGAAAACATGTAAAAGAGGAGGAATGTTTGGTAAAAATTTAATGAGTAAACACTAGAAATTTGAGGAACAAGTAAAAAAAAAAATGAGGAAGATTTAAAAGCAAGGAGGAGGAGGAGGAGGAGGAGGAGGAGGAGGAATGCATGAAGGCAGAAGGTAGGCAAGCAGGCCAGTTCCTGTATGAGGACACACACACACACACACACACATACACACACACACACACACACACACACACTGCACACACGCACACACTGCACACACACACATGTACACCTATGCATCATCCTTGACATATTCTATTAAAGTGTGACACATACATACTAAATAAGGTTATAACTGTCTTCCTAATCGATCAGTTCACTTTAGGTCACTGACTGGTGCCTCAGGTCACTTGGACGGCCGGAGGCGGGACAAGTAAGAGAGAGAGAGAGAGAGAGAGAGAGAGAGAGAGAGAGAGAGAGAGAGAGAGAGAGAGAGAGAGAGAGAGAGAGAGAGAGAGAGAGAGAGAGAGAGAGAGAGAATTAGAAAGTATAAATGAAGACTTATGACGAAAGATGAAAGAGAAAGAAGTGAAAAGGGTAAGAGAAAGGAAATCAGGGAATAATATGATAATTTAGGAGATAATATAATTTATAAAGAGAGAGAGGGAGAGATAAGTGAAAAGGGAGTTTAGGCAAGAACAAGGGAGAGTAAAGGGAAAAGGTCGAAATGTGAATAACGAGAAGCGTAAAGGTTACAGACATGAAATATAGATAAAGATACATAGACCCACAAACAGATTCTCTCTCTCTCTCTCTCTCTCTCTCTCTCTCTCTCTCTCTCTCTCTCTCTCTCTCTCTCTCTCTCTCTCTCTCTCTCCCAACACCACCCAATTATCATGTTAATAGGAAGGCATCCACTCCCATAAAAAGGGTTAAGAAAATGCGAGTAATTAGCCAAATAGAGAAGTCATTAGGGAGATAATTCTATAGTTAATAAAAAATGTAACAAGGGGGAGTGTCTTGTTTTCAGAAGGGAAGGATGAGGACAGAGGAAGGGAAAGAGAAGGGAGGGAAGACGGAAGGTTAGGGAGGAAAGGTTTAGAGAGATAAAATGAACAAGAAACGAGAGAAAAGGAGGAAAATATAGTGTCAGAGAGAGAGAGAGAGAGAGAGAGAGAGAGAGAGAGAGAGAGAGAGAGAGAGAGAGAGAGAGAGAGAGAGAGAGAGCAGAATATAAGAATAAGGTTCTCGGTCACAAGGAAATGTCAAGATATCTTCCCATCGTGTGTGTCTCTTGTCTGACTCTGTGACTGTGTGTGTGTCTGTGACTGTGTGTGTCTCTTTCTGATGCTTGTTTATCTATCTCTCTGTCTTTATGTGTCTTTGTTTTGCTTTATCTTTATTTATTAGTCTGTCTGTCTGTCCGTCTGTTCTACCTTTATAGCTTTCTATTTCTTTGCTTTTCTTTGTGTCATTACCTGTATCAATTTTTTTTTTCTTCTCTCCCTCTCCCTCTCTCTCTCTCTTTCAAACTTTATCTCCTCATTGCTTCTCCTTCACCTTCTTCACCCCCTTCAGTACATCTTCCTCGGCCGCTATCATCCTTTCCTTCCAGTCTCTTGTACAAAAATTCACGAGATATTTATTGCATCGTAAATCTGGCTCAGGAATATTAAGTAGCGTATTGTTTATGCTGGAAGAGGGACAACCAGCACGCCGTGTGACCCAGGGTGACAGGAGGAAGAGGAAGAGGAGGAGCTTAAGATACTAGAAGAACAACAAGGAAGGAAGAGGAAAATGAAAATGAAGATTAAACAGTAAAAGGAGGAGGAGGAGGAAGAGAAGGAACAGGAGGGCAACGGAGACTCAAGGGAAGGAAAGTGAGAAGGAAGACGAAGAGGATGAGGAATTGAAGAAAAAGAAGAACGATGAGAAGGAAGAAGTGGAGGCACAGGAAGGAGGAAGATGATAGAAAACAAGTTAAATCCAATGTAGAAATAATCTGTTCCTGAAGAATGAAAGGAATACGAGAAAAAAGCAAATTAAATAATATACTTTAAGAAGGGACGAAATACAGATAATTGGAGGGAATTAAAGTAAAGATGGAAGAGGTGGATTAAGAAGAAAAAATATATAGATCAAATATGAACGTAGAAAAGTCAGAGAAACTCACTTAATTAGGGAATTGTTGGTCGATACGGAAGAAGACGATATTACAGAAGTTTGTCAGAAGAAGGAGGAGGAGGAGGAGGAGGAGGAGGAGAGGAGAAGGAGAAGGAGAAGGAAGAGGAGGAGGAGGAAATGGAGAAAGAAGAAGGAAGACGAGAGAAGGAAATAATTGAGAAGAGAAAGATGAGGAGACCCAGAAATAGGAGAGGGAGGAAAATGAAGAAGGAAACGAAGAGGAAAGAAGATAAAAAAAAAAAAAACAGAAGGAATGAGTTTATCCCACAAGTTCCTCAATTACGTCGTCAGGTGAACGTCCAACTCTTACCTGGACGGCGGCGGAAATCACTTACCTTATATTATCTCTCTCTCTCTCTCTCTCTCTCTCTCTCTCTCTCTCTCTCTCTCTCTCTCTCTCTCTCTCTCTCTCTCTCTCTCTCTCTCTCTCTCTCTCTCTCTCTCTTACAGAAAAAAATCCACGTAATTCACATTGGTTGCGTTATTCCTTTCCTTTCGTGCTATGAATGGGCGGATGGGCGGGTTGTTAGGGCAAGGGATGGGGGGGTGGTTTGAGAATGGGCGTGATTGATAGTGGGCGTAGGTTAGGGCTACCGTGTGTGGCTTGATGGCGGGTCTGTGATCATGTTCAGCCTGACTTGTGAGGTCGAAGTGGGTGGGAGTATCGTTAAGGGTAGCAAGAGGGCAAGAGGGCAAGGGAAGGGGGTAAGGGAAGGGTACTTAGGGCCTAACAAGCGAAATTAGGCATATAATCATCCAGACAGATGTTAGGTGGTCCCTTAATTACAGGTAACACGTCGTAAAAATTTGGTAAATTGGCTGGCTACCGAAGCAAGCTGTGGCCTGGGCTTGTCTCGCGCCGTGCAGGTAAGGCTCATGAGTACCTGGTGGACTGGGAGGGAAAATCACCCTTAAGAGCCTTTGAGGATTGGGGTCGCAGGTGGAGTAAGGTACCGAGTAATTTTATGTTCTTTTCGAGCATTATGGGAAGACTAAAAGGCTGGGTGAAGAGGGTGTAGAAAGGTGGATGACGGGTGGATGACGGGTGGGTGACGGGTGGGTGACGTGCCAGCTACGTGGAGGCAAAGATTCATGGATGTTATTACTTTTTGTGTTGGTTAAGTTCAAATTTTCAGACATAATTTTTTTTCTTCTTCTATATATATATATATTAATTTAACTGAATTTCACCCTAACTTTCCCTCCCTCCTTCCTGTTTTTTTTTTTTTATCCGGTATTTTATTCATATTTTCCCAGCAATCTTTTATTTTTTTTCCTGAGGATATATATTTTTTTCCCTCTTTTCCCTTTTTCCTTTTTTTCCCTTCCTCTGCCTCCGGTTCCCTGACTCACCTGGGAAGCGTGACGGAGCAATGGATTGTGTTCATTAAGGCACCCACGATTAAGGCTGTAAATTGTGATCCGCGATGGCACACCTCCATAAGCCTCAGTCTCTGGTCCCCATGACTCTCTCTCTCTCTCTCTCTCTCTCTCTCTCTCTCTCTCTCTCTCTCTCTCTCTCTCTCTCTCTCTCTCTCTCTCTCTCTCTCTCTCTCATCAGCCCTTGAAAGCTTATTTATGTACTTCGCTGCAAAAAAATCACTGACGTATGAGATTTTGCTACAAAAAAAGAAGCATCCGTCTTCTCTGTATTTTTTTCTCAATCCACGTTTATTGATATGTATTTATTCAATTGTGTATCTAACTTTATGTGCACGTGTGTGTGTGTGTGTGTGTGTGTGTGTGTATGTGTCTGTGTGTGTGTGTGTGTGTGTCTGTGTGTGTGATGTTATGTTATGTTTTGAATTCAATTGTGTATCTCTCTCTCTCTCTCTCTCTCTCTCTCTCTCTCTCTCTCTCTCTCTCTCTCTCTCTCTCTCTCTCTCTCTCTCTCTCCTGCGCATCTCCAAGGGTCACTTTCACATACATTTTCTCTCCTTCCCTCCTTATCACACGTATCTCCTTTGCAATATCTCCTTTCACTCCAATTTCCCTTCCTCCTCTTACTCCCACACCTACTCCCTGCCGGCTGCCACTCCCTCTCCCTGATCCGTCTGCTGGGGACAAATAGTGTCACACAAAACTCCATTACAACTGAGAAATAAGAAGTCGATATATTCTAGGTCGGAAAAGTTGGAGGTGTAAATCCTGGTCTTGGTGCCGATAGCCTGACCTAGCCGCTTGGAGGGACGGAGGTCGTAAAGTTACTAATATACGACTATTGCTTCTGTGCTGATGCTAGCGGGGAACCTCTCTCGGGTCGTGGCATTTTTTCCAAAGCTTTATATGTTTTCTAATGTGCTCAGAATCGGAAAGTAATGTTTAGGTTAGGCTTTAAAGAACGGGGAACTGATAGTTTTGGAGGATTTAATGTTCTACTATTCAAAAAATGGGATTCTGGGTGTAATAAAAAGGGAAAAGGAAATGAAAATACGGAAATATTGTTTGGTCGAGATATTGGAAAAGCTCAAACATTTGGTATAATCTTTATCACCGTAGTAAAGAGAGAATTCAAAACACATTGTGGAGGAATAAAGTAACAGGAAGCTCAGAAATTATAGCTTAGGATTTTGTAGCACCGTAAAAAGCAAAGAATCACAAATTTAGCTCAAAGTAAGACATTATAACCTTTTTTTCTCTCTCTGTTGATGTGTTGACGTGCGTGGAGGCCATTGACTGGAAGGGACTGGAAGGGCGTCGTGTTAGTGAGTAATAAGGTCAAGGAAGAAACGACTAGTACTCTCATGGACCTAATCGACAAACTGTTACTTCTTGTAGGCTATTAACGGCCATTATGAAGGCTCACTGTTGTTTATGTTGCGGTCGCTCTGAGGTTACCGCCTTCTGTGGGTCCTCGCTGGGGCGGCACACGAGCTGCAATCTGCCGTAAGAGGCGCTGCGGTTCTGTGGGAAGGTAGTGATGTAAATGTCAATGGTAAGTCTCACCTAAAGAGCACGTGGAGGCCTTCTACCCGCTACTCATACCCAGCTAACTCACCTCAAGGAAGGAGTTGTAATTACGAACCCTGTACTGGCGAGGGTGAAACGTGTAGTCGGAAGGTAGTTTTTCATACCATTTTTTTCTCCTTCCTTTTTATTATATACGCCTCTGATATTTCTGCTCGTGTTAATTCGACTACTTGCTTGCTTGCTTTCACGTGCGCTCTGCTGGGTTTAATCTCTTACTCATTGATCCTGTGTGTATTTTTTCTTCTCTGGTATAAAGTGTGTGTATGTGTGTGTTGAAGTTTTTGCCTCGTAATACAAACCTGAAACACGTGTTCTCACTTTCATCAAGTAAATTTATCCATGTAATGCTCTTTGATGTTACTACCTACTTATTTTTATTCGGTCGTATTGCTGGTCATCCTGATATTTATTTCCTATAATATATATCTACACTTTATGGTAATGCATTGCCTTTATATTTTTTTCGTCATCGTGTCCGTAAAGTTAAATATACAGTGAAGTGTTACCGAATCCGGCTTTTGTGTTCTGTTTCGGTTTATTTAAGGAGGAAGTTAATACACTACTACTGTTGGTGTCATGCCCTTTCTCTACTTTGCCGCTGACGCCCACCACCACCACCACCACCACCACCACCACCACCACCACCACCACCACCACCACCACCACCACCGCTGCTACTTCAGTTATGTCGACTCGCACGGCTGAATCCAGACGCCGTTCGCTCCAGGAGACACAGGAAACAAAAGAATTACGATGTCGCCTTTGTTTTAGACTCTAGAGGCGCTGGAACTTAAGGAAAATCTGGAAGATGTACTGTTTTCTTCTCCTTCATCTTCCTTCCTTCTTCCTCTCTCCTCTCCTGACCTCTCACCTCCTCATACACACACACACACACACACACACACACACACACACACACACACACACACACACACACACACACACACACACACACACACACACACACAGGGAGGAAAGACTAATGACTAGCTGCGACGTGCGCCATGAATACAAATGAAGGCGGAGAGGGCGTCGTTCCGTTGTTTACAAAAGTTGGCACGAAAAGGTTGGGCCCATGACGTCACACTGAGCAACTCCGCAACTTTACAACTTTACTCTTGAAGCTTGAGATAAGATAAGCTTCCTGTTTGAGGTTATTTGTCTTAGAGGGAGAGGCAGAGGGAGACTGTACGAAATGGGCAAACTTAGCAAACACTTGAGGGAAGGTCTAGAAGCTGCAGAAAATGAGGCGATTTTAAACGTCTGGGAAAGTTTATGGTTTCTTATCGTCTCGTGTCTCTCCCGTAAAGTGACGTCATTCTTTGAGGGGTGTGTGTGTGTGTGTGTGTGTGTGTGTGTGTGTGTGTGTGTGTGTGTGTGTGTGTGTGTGTGTGTGTGTGTGTGTGCAGTTTTAATGATACCATTCATCATATTTACTACTATATTATTTTCATTCATAACTTCACGGGAAAGGATAAACAGTGTTGGAAAGTGAAGGTACACCACTGATTTTTAATGTTTTTTTTATGGTTTCCCCCCAATTAAGGAAGAGGGACACTCCTTAAGGGAACAATGTTTGCTTGATACAAAGAGAAAATCGTGCTAGAATTTAACAAAAGAGGCAAAGCGACGTACCCCCATACTTATAAAAGAGAGAGAAAAAAACCCGAGGTAGAATAGGTAACGGAAATTAGACAGATGAAGAAATAAGAGCTAGTAATCCTTAGCACATTAGCAAAGGCGTGTCACATTAACCAAATACTGATTACAATCCCAAACAATCATTCTCAATTACAGGAGATAAATGCGATTCCCTTTCCCGAATTACTCCTAATGACACGTGTCGTTGGAAATAGGATGCAAGGCCACCCAGAATGTAAAGTATCGCGCAACTCCCTACCCAAAAAAAAAAAACGAGACTTAGGTAATGGGAGACAATAACTCCTGCATTAACGAGGAATTTTTTGACTCCAGACCACACAAAGAGGAGAGGCATGGGGGAGGGGCGAGGTAATGGTGGTTGTGTAGGTAGTGGTGGAGGAGGTGCTGCATCGGGGGGGCGTGCGTGGGGTGATGATGACCGAGGTTATGGTTAGGGTGAGGGTGAAGGCGCTGATTGTGGTGATTGTGGTGATCTGTGGTGCGCAATTTTAGAAGTGTGTGGTAGCGTGCTGATGTGGCGTGGATGTGTGGCACTGGTGTGGAATTGTACTATGTGGAAACTGTGGTTGTAGGGTTGTAGTGTAGTTATGGCAGTGTGTAACGGTGTGGTGATGTTGTATGACAGGTGTGTGATGTTGTGTGTGTTCTGCAGGTGTGTTGTCACGTAGAAGATAATAGTAGAGGTGCAGTGAATTGTGAGTGTGTGTAGTGTTGTTTTTCATGTTATAATGCATGGTGACGGAGACTGAGGACGGTTAAGTGAGGCTGGAGACTGCACTTTTAACGGTGACAGCAGGAGTAAGTTACGCAGAGGTCAGTGGTATAGTGGTGGTGTGGTGGTGAGTGGGTGGTGTGGTGAGTGGGTGGTGGGTGGTGAGTGGGTGGTGGGTGGTGAGTGAGTGGCTTCATGGTGTCACTGTAAACTAAGACAAAACACTAGACATAAACATGATGAATTGCAATGGTCCTGGAGGCGTGGATGATAAAGATAGTGAAGATGATGCTGATAGTGAGATGGATGACGAGAGAAAATGATAACTCCCATAACTTTACGATTACGTGTCGGTCTTCCTCGCTGACTTTAAGCTCCGATGTGAGAAGAAAGAACTATGTCTGAAATTATCGAAATTACAACAATTATTTTGAAGAATTGTGTTCCAAAGCTGACCATCTGTCACACTAGAGAGGAGGCGAAGGGATGTGGGAGGAAGGGACAGGGAGAGGGAGAGGGAGCAAGCGAAGGAGGGAGTGAAGGAGGCACGGAGGGAGTGGTTTAGCCTGAGGAATAAACTGAAGGAAGGTGGGAAGAAAAATAAATGATGGAAGATGACGGGAAGAGAGAGAGAGAGAGAGAGAGAGAGAGAGAGAGAGAGAGAGAGAGAGAGAGAGAGAGAGAGAGAGAGAGAGAGAGAGAGAGAGAGACTGAACTTCTACGTGGCTGCGAATATTCAGAAGCAATTACGATTCACAATAATATATTTAAACACCAATCACATCGTCCAACGCGTTTACATCCCCCTTGTCATGACTAATGATAACACACTTAACCCAAGACATTACTGCATCCACAAATAGCTTAAAAACATGTATACATCCAACAGCCAATGATAACTCCCCTTATATATGTTTCAACCAATGATAATCCAACGCGCATGTAAACAACTCCACTAAAGATACCCTTAGTACATGTAATATTTCCAACCAATGATAATCAAGCTTGTTAATCTGTTGACCAATGAGAAACAAGGTACAACGGGGCATCGAGAAGGTATCAGAGTATATATATCACTACCCAATAAGGTTCTCGAGAAGCCTCGGGGGACTCAACTCAACTCTATCTTCCCTTCATGTAATAGTTGTCACTTATCTCAAGTTACACGGAGCTACATGCCGAATACACCAAGGGGAAAGGAGAAAGGAAGGGAGAAAGAGGTAAATCAACAGGGGAGAAGCGACACCGAGGCCAGGAGAAAGGAGGGAATGAGATAAGATGAAATGAAGCGGTAATGTGGGACTGGAAATTAAGTAAGAGGTGTGGGGTGAGGTGGAACAATAGAGAGTGGGAATGAGGAAACAGTACGCAAGGGAATGTTAAGTAAGGTAAAGATGAAGAAGGCCTGATAGAAGGGTTAATTGCATTATTAATCATTCATCAAGGTGAAATTTTAAGTGGAAAGTCGGATGGGCGTCTTGATTTATTGAGTGTAAATATGGTTTGTTGCTCCAAGATTCAGGGTTTGTGGCTAATGGACACTGGCGATAAGGCTCATTTTAGGCAGTAATGTGAGGGATGAAAGTATGAGGAGAGAGAGAGAGTGTGTGTGTGGTGAGGCTGTGTTGAGCATCGTCAGATTCCATGGGTGGGTGGACGGCCCAGCCAGGTAAGGCAGTGTCCCAACCTACTAATGAGTGTTAGATACAGGTGACAAGTGCCCGAGGAAGGTACTGGATGTGTGTGTGTGTGTGTGTGTGTGTGTGTGTGTGTGTGTGTGTGTGTGTGTGTGTGTGTGTGTGTGTGTGTGTGTGTCCCTATAGCCAGAGGGACCGGTGATTTAGGGTAGAGAATTACAGGTGTGATTGAGGAGCAGGTGGGAGGAGGAACACCGGGTCGAGAGGGCCTCAAGGGCGGAAAATGAGAGAGAGAGAGAGAGAGAGAGAGAGAGAGAGAGAGAGAGAGAGAGAGAGAGAGAGAGAGAGAGAGAGAGAGAGAGAGAGAGAGAGAGAGAGAGAGAGAGAATGCGCGTGCGCGTACAACCAGGTGTGGGTTGTCTTAATGATACAGTCAGGAAGCTTCCAAAAGGTAAACGCCTTCGCTAGGGGCTGGGCAGGTGTAGTCTCCTGTCCCCTAGAGGTTAAAGGCTTGGAAGAATGCATACACGCACACACACACACACACACACACACACACACACACACACACACACACACACACACACACACACACATACACACACACACACACACACGCACGCACGCACACACACACACACACACACACACACACACACACACACACACACACACACACACACACACACACACACACACACACACACACACACACACACACACACACACACACACACACACACACACGCACCTCTTAAGTCACCACCTGTCACAGCGGCCGCCAGCTGTGCCCTGATGGACGCTTCAACCAGCTTAGGAGAAACCTGGCGAAGATGTTTGATAAAAGCAGAGAAAAAAACAACAAGACATTGAGTGGCAGGACTGTGGGCGGTTATCAAAATGGTTCATGATACTAATTTGTGATCTGATAAAGAGAGCGTCCAATCTACCTCTTGGATCAGTACTGATGTCCTAAGATAAGATCGCTGGCTGGGCTTATCTTTGTGCAATAAAGATCCTTCCCCAAGAGGTGCGGATTTCCAGTGCTGATTATCAAAGGTGATTATCAGTTTGCGGCTATGGCGAACTTTCAAAACCTGGACGATCGAGTAAGTCATTAAGCGTTGAGACTACGAAATGTGTTCTCAGTCCCGCTATGGAGTTGAACATACGTGTATAAGCCTTTTTTTTATAATCTTGTTCTCATTTTACGATTTCTCTCCGTTCCTCGATTTCCATTTTCACCCAAATTCTTTCTGATATTTGCACTTTCATTCTGTTTTAGTATCCTTTACACTTTTCTCTCGTATGTTTTACACAGTTTAGCTTTTCACATAAATATACCTTTTGTTTCCTTGTCTTTACATTTCACTTGATCCCTCTTAACTTACCTGTTTCTTTTTTCTCATCAAGTAATCTTTTCTTATTCCTTCACATTTGTTTCTCGTTGCTTAACACTGAAGGGTCGTGCAGTTTCATTGTACTTCATTTTCTTTCTATTTTACCTCGCGTGCTGAACTTATCCAGCAAGTGTGTCTCCTCTCTTACCTTTTCTTCTCTTCTCGTGTCTTCCCCGGAGGGACACTAGGGGCTCCCCAGATACACAGAGACCTTGGATATACCATAAGACTATTATACAAATCGTCTCTTCCATGAGGCCTTTTGTAGATAGTTTTTTTTGTGTATGAATTATCCTTCGTAGGAATCATTATGGGTACTACGAGAGAGAAGAAAAGGGAGTGGTTTGTGCAGGAATTCCCTTTGTGTGTCTATGAGTGTCGTTTGGTATGCAAAGTCTTACGTTAAAGGAGTTTTTTCTTTCGATTTTTCTTTACCTTATGTCACTGCAGTATGGATTCAGTGCAGCCATGTAAGCAGGTGGACTGAAGGGAAGACAAGTTGGCAAGGTGTGTGTCCATTATTCCTGTAAGTATGCTGTGAGAAAGTATGTGGAGAACCTGGTCGGGGCAGAACGGGAGACGGGGTAGGATGGAGAAATAAATGGATGTGGAAGTGGGATAAGAGGCGGAGGAAGGAGACATGAGACGAATAGAAGAAACAAATGATGGTAAAGGCGGAAAAAAATAAAGTTGAAGTGATAAACGAATAAATAATAACTATCTTGGAACACGAAATGAAGCTTGATATAAATTAACAGAAAAAAAAGGTTGAAAATGGATAAGGACATAATTTCGACCGTAATGTCCAAGGCGGAAACTTTTTAATACGAAAACTTTTTCACGACCAGACTGACGTTCTCAGGTAACCTTTGGAACTGGAAAAACAAGCGACGCACTCAAAGATCTTTCTGATAGATTTGGAGAGTACGAAATGTGATGCGCCCTGTGTGTGTGTGTGTGTGTGTGTGTGTGTGTGTGTGTGTGTGTGTGTGTGTGTGTGTGTGTGTGTGTGTGTATGCGTGTAAGGAGACGGTAACGACCAATGTTGGAATCTCGTTAGAGAGTCGTAATGGCCTCAAGCTCTTGTTTGGAGGATGTTGGAAGATGAGGAAGCAAGGTAGTAGTGGGTGGAGCACGCTTGATGATAGTATGTGTGTGTGTGTGTGTGTGTGTGTGTGTGTGTGTGTGTGCGTGCGTGTACTGGTAGTTGCAGTAGTCATTATGTATAAGAGTAGCATTAATGGAAAAGAGTAGGAGGAAGAGGAGTAGGAAAGTGATGGTGGAGGAGCATCATATTAGGAATATTAACTGAGTTTCTGCCACATGGTCCTTGAAAAGCTGATGCATTGACTAACAAACGACATTATGGACTATAGATAAAGAGGGAGACAAAGAGCTGGTAATGGAGATAATGCATTTATTATCTTCAAAATAATAAAAGACTGTGTGGAAATATCTTGAGTATGAAATGTCTTCAGTACCTGTCGCTTGAGTATCAAATGACATGTAAAAAATCGAAATAGCAGACACTTAACACAATGTAAAAATAGTACACTAACTCAAACGCACATGACTGATAACAGACAGACACCTAAGCACGTGGACTCACTCACACATGCATTAAGACAGACAGACACAGACAAGGCGAATGGCAGAGATAGAAACAAAAGATGAAGACGGACAGACAGACAGACAAGGGAGACGATCTAAGCGGTACGTGAGGAGCATATTAACACACACACACACGCGCACACACACACACACACACACACACACACACACACACACACACACACACACACACACACACACACACACACACACACACACACACACACACACACACACACACACACACACCTGTCACCTGGAATGTTGTTCTCTAATGGTTTTTCTTTCTTCCTCAGGTGAGTACCAAAGCATCGTCATCTCAGTATCAGCATCGCATCCAGGTAACATTAACGTCTGTACTTTGACTCAACATTTCATCTCTTACGTCTATACATCACTCTTCTCTTCTCCTTGTGCTTTGTTTACTTCCTCTATGTTTCGTTGATCTAATCTGGTAGTTTCATGTTCTTCACTTTTTTTTTATATTTCCATTAGTTATGCTTATCACAGGCATCCATTGTGTGTTGATTTCCATGCCATTATCTCTCCTTTATTATTATGTGTATCGTATTTCAGTTACTTATATTTTCCTCTGACGTAAATCCATATTCATCGGAGTCTATTATAGTCTCGGAACCTAATAAAGAATCGACAACATCGGCAATAAGCAAAGCGCATCAAGATCCCCCTTCCCATTAGGATCCAACCCCTTTTCCAGAGGGTCCCGTATTCCCTTATACAATCCCACGATCCATTGACTTGCGATGCTCACTTTCCTCGGGGGTGTGATGGCCGCTCCCTCGCTTCTGTATAGGAAGATAATTTACTGCTCCAGCGACTCTCTAGATCCCGTAGGTGTCTTGAATAACATTTGGCTGTGCGTTGAGCGAGATATGTTGGAGGTCAGCGGGAGTGGCGGAGATGTAAGGGAGGTGGGGAGGAAAGAGGCGGTATTAGGATGGGATATATATGTGGGTGTAGAGGCGGTGTGTGTGTGGCGGGACTTGTGAGTGGAAGGGAGCAAATGGAGGGGGTATATAAAGGGATTCTGAGGCGGGATGTGGCAGGAGATGGGGTGTGGAGTGTGCTAATAAGGGGCTGTATGAGACGGCATCGGGGTGTTGATGTGCGCGGTGTAAGGAAAAGGAAGGAAGGGGCGTATAAGATGATGCTGGAGCGGAATGCGTAAGGGGAGATAGAAGGGAAGACGATGCTTCTGGGAGATGGCGTGAAGGTGCGTAATTCTCACTGCAACTCTAGTCCTGGAGGAAGCGAGGAGGCTCAGTCCGCGTGAATAATACCCTCCAACTGACGCTCCGGGAATTTGCATGTCGTGGATGGTTTGGAAGGTCGTAAACGGCCGCCAAGGACTCAGAAGCGTCACCTTTACTGCCACTAAAACTAAGGATGAAAGCGGATGACTGTCGCTGGGTTAACTGTAATGAAACCCTTGACAGCGCCTTGGAAACTTCATTGAAATGTTAACTGCACCTTACCTAAGTCAAGTCCGTGTAATATACATGTAAGGCGACGCTGCGCCTCCTCTTCCAGGCATCGTAAACCCCTACAGAATACCCTTCATTGTCTCTCAAGGGGCGAGGATGACCCAGGCACACCCCAAGCCCTTCCTTAGCCATTGGGGTCACCGTCCTCACTAGGGACATGACGTCATGATCCAGCGGCCAGTAAGGGAAGGTTGTAGGGTCTTCCAGGAATGACGTCATAAATTGAGTGACCAATGGGAGTGGTGCCTTAGGTGACGTCACGAGGTCACTTCTGCCATATGATTGGTGCGTTGTGTTCGTGTTGTGTGGTGATTGGAGGAGAAATAATTGGTGCCTCCAGTGGATTTATCAAGAAGGTATTTATGGTTCCGTTTATTTGGTGTCAATAGTGAGCTGCGGCTTTGCATACATCGTCCTTCCAGTGCCGGGGCTCGTGGCTCTGTTTAATATAACTATTTTATCTTATCTACAATTAACGACGGATTAAAACAGGTGGTCGTACCGGTGCCTGAATTACTGCAACACTTCAGGTTTATGTGAATCGAATAAAGCCTTTAAGTAATGAGTGTAGGTGTTCTTTAATGTCTTCACTTGCATTATCGGCTTTTTATTTATTGGTTTCTTGTCCATATAGATGTTCGATTATTTGTTTATATATGTTTTATTTACATGTTTATTTATTGCATCGTATACCATAACACATATATAACAATTAGAACGTTCGTTGGTCGACAGAATGGAAAGCTGTATAATTTCAGTCGCGGTTACCTACTCGCCCCTCCAGCAGCAGCAGCAGCAGCAGCAGCAGCAGCAGCAGCAGCAGCAGCAGCAGCAGCAGCAGCAGCAGCAGCAGCAGCAGCAGCAGCAGCAGCAGCAGCAGCAGCAGCAGCAGCAGCAGCAACCAGGTGAGGCCCCAACCTGCCCGGCGGCGAGGTGGCCATTAGTTCCTCTCCGCGAGCGCCTCACGTACAGTCTTTATTGCAGGACGGTCGTCGCTCCTCACGCCGGGGTAACATCCTGGCTCAGGGAGGTCACTTCTGACGTGACGTTGCGGCCGTGGGGGAGCCTGGTGGGTCGTGTTTGAGGTCACGAAGGGCTGCGTTGTCAATACCTCCCCCCCCCCCCTCCTTCCTTGCGTGGAGAAGATAATGGTAGAACGTTAAATGAAAGGAAGAAACTTGAGTCCATTCTCCCTTGTATGGATGTGAAGCTATTTCGTTGTGGATATTAACGTGATATTAAGTTATTATGTATACTGCGTCTCTAGGATGCATGTTATTAGTTTTCCTGACATGAAGCAGTGGAGGACGCGGACCACAAATTAATATATGTCTGATGTTGTAACATGAGAACGGATATAATCTAAAATTGTGTTCTTGAGCGCCTTAGGTGAACGCATCTTTGTTAGTACAGCTGACTAGAAAACCAACAACAACAACTACTACTATCATCACCAGTAGTCACCTCATTACACATCCTCGCTGTTTTCGTCACACTTCAACACCATAACCTCGTCACGACTTTAAAGTAACAGCCCAACGAACGCGTCATCCAACCATCTGTCGACGCTGCCGGATTGAGACACCGCCGAGCCGCTGCCTCCATCACCCCGTCGGTAAAACATAAAAACGAGCGTAGTGGGAGCGATGATTGAGTATAATGAGGCATGACCCTGGACGAGGTAATGAAACACGGTGATTCAGCCAGTCTCGGGGCCTTGAGGGGTGTTGAAGGGGACGTAAGGGTAGGGAGAGATCATATGGGGAGGATAAGGGCACTGTGAAGGACTTGAAGGATCTGATGAGGACTCCGTGCACATGGGAACGAAAGGAGGGAAGGGTGAAGGAAGGGAGGATGATACAAAGGGTAAAGTCAACTAGGAATTCGTGTGGATCTGTGACGCGTTGCTGTGTTTGTGTTCCTACGCGAGTGTTGGGATTACATTTGCATTTAATTAGCATATAATTTCTTTAGGTTTGATACTCCCTCGTCCTCGCTTGTTTTCTCTTATTAGTTTACGGTCGTACTAACTTCATCACTTCCTGTATAATCTCGTGGATATTAATTCGCGGTGTTTACAAGGCATCAGTGAAGGGTGTTAGGTTGGCCACTTTAGGTGTTGATTAACGTGTATCTTTATTACCACTTCAGGTGAGGAACAGGTGTCAGGTTAAGTGAAGGACAGCTCTCACACCTTTATAGTCACCTCGCCACTTTTTTTTTACCTTATAAGTGCAGAAAAAAGGAAAAATCAAGTAGCTAAAGTAGGAAACAGAAAGCAGCAAATATAAAAGCGTATAAGTAGAAAGCGTAGATGATTTTTTTTTTATATACTTTTTTCTTTCTTCCATGTCATCTTGCGGTACTTCTGAGGTACACTTGTTTGATTTATAGGAATTTCAACGCCACTCATTGCGTAATAAAGGTCTTGCAGTGGCCTGGCGGGGTGCGTATTAAGGGTGGCGTAGTTTTTTGTGGCCTTAACGCACCACCTCGTATGTCATCACTGCATATACGCCCTGTCACCTTTTTCTTTGTCGGGCTCTTATCGTGTTGCTATAAATTTTCCTCCTTCCTAGCTTGTGTCACCCTTGTATTATTATTTTTTTTTCCCTAGGATCTTTCACTTCCATTTTGTCTTTGTTCTCGTGTACATATTCCTGTTTTGTCCCTTTTTTTTTTTCCTTCTTGTGTGTGTGTGTGTGTGTGTGTGTGTGTGTGTGTGTGTGTGTGTGTGTGTGTGTGTGTGTGTGTGTGTGTGTTTAGGTAAATGTGTAATGGTGTAATTTTTCTTATTTTTTGTTTTATTTATTTGTTCCTTAATTTCGCTTCTATTATCAGGATTTTCGTTTACTACTTTTTTTTTATATACTTTTCTAGAGTCACTTGTTCTGTTTCCCTTTAATCTTCCTCTTTTCTACGGTATTTTTTGTCTTTTTTTCTCCCTCTGCGGATATTTTTTTTAATTTTCTTTGTTAACTATTCCTCTTTCTCAAATCTCATAATTTTTTGTAACCCCCAACCTCCTCCTCCTCCTTCTCCTCCTTCTCCTCCTTCTCCTTCTCCTTCTCCTTCTCCTTCTCCTTCTCCTCCTCCTTCTCCTCCTCCTCCTCCTCCTCCTCCTCCTCCTCCTCCTCCTCCTCCTCCTCCTCCTCCTTCTCCTCCTCTTCCTCCTTCCTCCTCTTCTCCTCTCCTCCTTCTCCTTTCCCCTTCTCCTCCTCCTCTCCTCCTCCTCCTCCTCCTCCTCCTCCTCCTCCTCCTCCTCCGCCTCCTCCTCCTCCGCCTCCTCCTCCTCCTCCTCCTCCTCCTCCTCCTCCTCCTCCTCCTCCTCCTCCTCCTCCTCTCCCTCCTCTCCTTATCCTTCAGCCTCACCTTTTTTCCTAGACAATGACGCCTTTCTCCTTCCTCCTCCTCCTCCTCTTTCCTCTCTTCCTCTTGCCGGGAATAAACTGAGGAAGGCGAGGTGGGGCAAGGCAGCCAGTGGGCGTATAATTGCCTGCTTGCAACAGGTGCCTCCTGCCTCTTAATGGTCCACTTGCCTTCCTTCCCTTCCCTCCAACCTTGCCAGAGAAGGAAACAGCGGGAGGAAGAGAATGGGCGAAGGTAAAAATGAGAAATAAAGGGAGGGAGAGATATAAGGATGGAACAGAGAGAGAGAGAGAGAGAGAGAGAGAGAGAGAGAGAGAGAGAGAGAGAGAGAGGAGAGAGAGAGAGAGAGAGGGGAAAAAAAAAAGAGAGAGAGAAGTGAACGGTGGCACACATAACGTTGGTGATTCAATTCAACTCTCTCCTTACCTCCCATCTTCCCTCCCTCCCTCCCTCCCTCCCTCCCTCCCTCCCTCCCTCCCTCCCTCCCTCCCTCCCTCCCTCCCTCCCTCCCTCCCTCCTTGCACAACTTTCTATCTTGGGGACACGCACGCGGTCACCTGTGAAAAAGGAGCAAAAAACACCCGGCAATAACAAAAAATAATGAATGAAGTGACCTGCAGTAAGAGATTGTGTGAGAGAGAGAGAGAGAGAGAGAGAGAGAGAGAGAGAGAGAGAGAGAGAGAGAGAGAGAGAGAGAGAGAGAGAGAGAGAGAGAGAGAGAGATTGGATTCTACCTTCTCCTCACAATAAATCGACACTTTTTTCACAGCCCTTTATTTCCTATTAATGTATTAGATAATTATTTCTGTTTATATGTAAAAAAAATATTCGGATTTGAGGGTCAGAAAATTTTTTATTACTGGTATTCCAAAGATTTTTTTATTTCTCTTTCCTCTCATATTCTCTTACATTATGCGTTAGAATAAAAAAAAAATAATAGAATTTTGGAGCCATAATTAGCGGGAGGGGGATGGCGTGTTTACAAAAATAATCATCCAATTTGAATCTTCCTTTAAAGTTGACGGGGCTCTGATCCTCCCCTTCCATCATTTATTTATTTATTCCTTCCATCTAATTGGCTTGGTATTACGCATCATTTTTTTCCTTTAATTATAGATGCTTAAGAATATCCTATGAAGTTATGTTGAATTTTTACCGCGGGAGTTTTTCTTTTCCCTCTAAGTATGTAGTGGAAGTCTTCTCTCTTCCCTCCTTCGTCTTCCACACCACTCCCGTCTTACTCAACCCTTTTAAAGTAACGCCTTAAACACCTTATGTAAACCCCTAACGCCCCTTTAATAGTGTTTAGTCGCCTCCCTTTTAACAGCCTCTTAACTATTCTTGTTTTACCCTTACTATCCCCTTGATAACCTCACTAACCTCTCTTTTTTTACCTCTCCTAACCCTCGTATTCACCCTACCTTTGTCCTCAGTCTCTCAACCTTTCGTCTCTCTCTCACGTGGACAGATCTCAACCCACCTCGTCACTCCTCCCTTTCGACCTCCATGTGTCTCTCTCCCATGACAAGCCGGACCCTTGCCTTTTAGCCCATGACCTTAGCATGCCCCTGAGTACTACCGCTGGGACAATTTGCCTCTCGTAAAGTGACTGGAATATTAATGTTTTCCAGGAGCGTCAGACGAAGCTGTTCGGGCTCTTTTTTAGACCCAAATTTGTCCATGTTCAATGTGTTTCCAAATACACTTAATGAGTCGATTTCTTACGCACATTAAGTCCACGGTCTCCACGGGGCACGCGAGGCACCTGCTGCTTGACGAGGGCGGGCGTTCTAATCATTAATAGTGAACGCCAAGTGTATATTTACCTGCACATGTAAGGTTGGCAATCCTGACGTGCTGTGGAGGACAACCAATCACGGCACAGCTGGAGTGGTTAGTACGCCCTCTCATTGGCTATCGGTGGTGTTGATCTGCAGGGTGGCTAACAGACAGCCCAGGGAAAGATAACCTTGGATAAAGAGGCAAGTGTTTCAGGGCTAATTGGTATGCCGGACACCGCGCCTCAGAACACATCGAGGCGGCCAGATAAAACTTGAAGACCGACGGTGCCCTGAAGATGCAAAGACCCGCACGCGATAACAAAGTAGCTCCTGATGGCACTGAAGAAATGTTTTGACTCCTACAGATCATAGGAATTAATACACAACCAATACAGTAACGTAATTAAGGAGAGAAAAAAAGGAAAGTAGAGTTGATTTTAAAATTTGAAGTCTTTGATTAATTATATCTCGTACTTCGGAGGTAAACAAAGGGGTAGGTTCAAACACAGAAATTTACCTTAATAAAAAAAAAAGAGGATCGAGGGAGGAGAGGTGCGTGTGTTCCCTAGACGCCACCGTGTTTGATCTTTACAAAGTTTATTTAAATTTCTAAGATCTCGCCAACGAAGAAACTTGGGCAGCGAACTTTAAATCACCTTGTCTATTTTCCTTTTGCATCCGCCTTCCCTTCCCTTTCATATTTTATCCTGTATTTATTTGCGCGTAAAACTTTGTATATACGAATTTTTGTTTTATTTTAGAACGCATAAGATACAGAAATATTTAGTTTCTTACATTTTCTTTATTTATGCTTCTTGGAGGCAGACTGAAGCTCGTAAGGCACTAGAAAATCATTATAAAGGTTGCTTACTGGAGGAATGATAAAGAAAAGTAATAAAAAGTCTTAAAAAATAATTATATAACTTCGATCTTTTGCCGCCAGTGCTAAAGGGTTAATATTAATTTTCTAGGAACATCTGGAGCGTGTAGGAGAGTTAGTCCTTCGTTTCTATACATGTTTAGCAATAGATGAAAGTTGAATTTAAAAGGAAAATTAAGTAGATAATGTCGGAGATAAATTCCTCTTTGTATTTGCAAGGTATTCATGATTAGCATTGTAATTCGCTCTAGAAAGCATATCGTTTACACCGAGTATTTTTTTTGTATATGTGAAATAATGTTTGTCTGAATATTTGCTGTGGAATAGTGAATGAGGGAAGAGAAAAAATGGAATCTTATCCTAGCCTTTAATCGAGGTAGTACGTGGCTGGTTTTATTATCTTTTACGCCATTATGGTCAAAATAGAAAACACGCACACACCCACGCACGCACACGTACACACACACGCATACCCCATCACACACACACACACACACACACACACACACACACACACACACACACACACACACACACACACACACACACACACACACACACACACACACACACACACACACACACACTTTTTTTTTCCAAGCGATAATAAAAGACAAAAAAAACAACCTTATTTTTGTACATCAGGGAATCACTTTGACTGCCTTTTGACTTCTCCTCAACAAGACTTTTAATATGAAAGAAACGATGAATCTCCAACGACCTTGAAAGTGGCTACTAAAAACATAATAAATGACTTTCGTAACTCTTGAAAAAAAAAAATAATCCGTTATTTTACTTTTATGGCTTCTTGAATGACTCTGGAAGAATTTTTATCGGAGCTCCCTCACTGAAGGACGAAAATGCAGTATGAAAACCATCCTAAAAGACAGAAAAGGTCAGAGCTACCCGTGAAACCCCAAAATTTCGACTCTTAGCTTTACCTGAGTCCTGAGGTGAATGTTGCAAAGGCTTCACCGCCACTACGATGGGAAAGGTGGGGTGACGCTGTGCCAGATTAATGGGTGAGGCAGCAGTGGGATGGGAGAGGATGCGAGGGAGGTAGGATAGGAGATGAGGACGGTAGAAGGGAGAGGAGATGGTGGTGGCTCCGTGTGTGTTTAATGCAGAGGGAGGAGGGCGGCTACTGCTCGGCCACTGGGGAAAGGTTAAATGATTCTCGATGGCCAGTTGGTGGTGCTACGGCGACTCCCATGAGAGAGAGAGAGAGAGAGAGAGAGAGAGAGAGAGAGAGAGAGAGAGAGGGAGAGAGGGAGAGAGAGAGGGATAGGAGTAGGCGTCGTTCAGTAAAAAGGCGTGGCAGTACTCGGGTTCTTATCATCTTAGTGGGCGTCGCTGAATAACCGATGGTAAGGTAAGGGTGGGCGTGGACATAGAGGTAGATTCATAGTGTGGGCGTGGCTTGGTGCGTGAGGCATGGGCGGGAGGGTGACCTTGGGGAAAGATTAGTAAGGTAATAAAATAGTTTCATCCACACCTTCATACCCCGACATTGCACTTGAGAAACACCCACACACACCCCCAACATACAGTAGCATTTTTCGACGTTCACCTAGTACTGCCCCTCTGCCGCTCCCCATCTTCCCCTGCGCCCATGT
>JAPQNM010000020.1:875274-912774 GCA_029783475.1 Metacarcinus magister
TTTTCTTTACACAAACTTTAAGAAAATGAGAGAGAGAGAGAGAGAGAGAGAGAGAGAGAGAGAGAGAGAGAGAGAGAGAGAGAGAGAGAGAGAGAGAGAGAGAGAGAGAGAGAGAGAGAGAGAGAGAGCTGCATTGTCTCGTCCTCGGCTAATGTTACATAATATATTGTGTTATTCTATTATTAATTACTATATATCTATTTTTATCTGCCATATTATTTACTCTCCCTCCCATCCTCTCTCCTCTCCATCTCACGTTTCCTCCCTCTCTCTCTTTTCCCCTCCCTCTTCCCCTCCTCCCTCCCCCTGGTGACATATTAGGGGATAGCAATTACCCTGACAAGTGTGTGTGTGTGTGTGTGTGTCTGTGTGTGTGTGTGCGTGTCATTTCTTATCTTTATTTCCTCGTTTCTCTATTTCCCTTTCCTTGCTTATCTCTTTCTTATCATTTGTATCTCTCCGTCTTGTTTATTTTCCTCTCTCTGTCATCGATAACGTAGGAGGTTTAGTATTACCATCTCTCTCTCTCTCTCTCTCTCTCTCTCTCTCTCTCTCTCTCTCTCTCTCTCTCTCTCTCTCTCTCTCTCTCTCTCTCTCTCTCTCTCTCTCTCTCTCCCAGTTCATATTTTTCTGTTATTGGATATTAATTCTACATCACACTGACATTCTCTCCATCCCTTTTTTCGTCTACTCTACCATTTCATTCTTCCCTTTATTGCTCATCCTCTGTTATTTATTCGATAAGATTACTCCTCTGATGTCCCTTTACCCCTCCTTCATTGGTTCCTTTCCCTCCCCCCCCCCTTCTCTCTCCCTCCCTTCCCTCCATCCCTCCCTCTTGTTCCTCCAACCTACAATATCCCTGAAGGTTGAAAGACGAGCTCGCTAATAAACGCCTACCTAGTGTTTATGTGTCATTCTGCCTCCCTTCCTTCCCTCCCTCCTGTCCACTCTCTTCTCCCTCCCTCCTCTTCCCTCCCTCTTCTCTCCTAACTCCTCCTTCTCCTACCTCCCCTTAATCATCCCCGTAGGCCCCGTCCTCCTCCCTTAAAACCCTATTCTCAAGTCTCCCTCCTCCTCCTCCTCCTCCTCCTCCTCGAAGCCGCCACTCTCCCTCGTAAGTACTCGTGAAAAGCGTTGAGCAGCCAGACGGGTTTTGTGTGTGTGTGTGTGTGTGTGTGTGTGTGTGTGTGTGTGTGTGTGTGTGTGTGTGTGTGTGTGTAAGTGTGTGTATCTTTTTTTCTTCGTTCTTTCTTGCTACATCAGAATTCGTCTTCTTCTTTACTCTCCTTCTGCCACGTGTTATCATTAATTTTTCTCTCTCTCTCTCTCCCTTTTTACTTTTTTTTTCTCTAAGTTCTTTTGGCACAACATCATACGCATCTCACCTACCTTGTACTGCTTCTCCTCCTCCTCCTCCCCTCCTCCTCCTCCTCCTCCTCCTCCTCTTCTTCTTCTTTGTGTCCCCTCTTCTCTATCTTATGTCTTCTATCCTCCTCTCCATCTCACCTCCCTCCTCCCGATGACCAAAGAGGGTGACAGATGCCCCCCATAAAACACACCTGAGTTATGTTCTTCCATTTAACTCTTGCTCTTAATTAATATACCTGTAGAAAACTCACTCACCTGAGATGTACAGCATGTAGTACGTACCCGTGTTTACGTGTTTGGGTTTGTTTGAGTTAGAGTTTTATTTGGTGTTTGTTTTTGTTTAATAATCGGATGAGGTTGTAATTTTTATTTATTTTATTTTATTATTATTTTTTTTTTTTAATTCTATTCATCTTCCCCATTGAGGACACAGGAAGTCAAGCGGCGTCTCCTCCTCTCTGTGTTAGGGTTTGCATAGTGCATGAGAGGTTTGCATGTTATATCTCTCTTTTCTCTTTCTCTCTCTCTCTCTCTCTCTCTCTCTCTCTCTCTCTCTCTCTCTCTCTCTCTCTCTCTCTCTCTCTCTCTCTCTCTCTCTCTCTCTTCCACTCCCTCACAACCGTTTTTCATCATCCACCTTCACTCCACTAACCACTCCCCTTCCATCCTAATTACTTCCCGCCCTCTCTAAGTGTCTGTCTCTCTTCTCTCCGCCTCTCCATTCCTTCCTCCCTCTTCCTCTTCGTTCTTAGTACCCCAAGCCACCCCCCTATGTCCTTTTCCTCCTCCTCCCTTTGTACTCTTCCCTCCACTTACCTCCCTTTATCCCCTCCTTCTCCCCCTCCATCTCTCCCAGCATCCATCCTCTCCCCCTCTCACTCCAACATTCCATACAATTCCCGCAGAAAATCAAGGTAAAGACACGACAGATGTATGTTTCCCTTTGGATGAGGCGTGTATGTGTGTACGTATACCTTCATACATCTTGTTGACATACGTACACAGAGAGGTAGGTGGTAGCCCGCTTGTAAAATTCCGCCCCGCGCACAGCAACTAACTCTCAGACCGTGTTGCGCATGTGTATTTGCTCGGCTCTTCTTCTTACATACAAACTGCTTCGTAAAATAGACACGTGGTAAGCAAACATGTCACACACCTGTTCAAGAGAGAGACAGAGACCAAAAAAAAAGGGGTGGGGTGGAGGGGAGGTTGTTATAATTTATTAGTTTTTATTTTTACGTGTGAAGGTATTGGACAAGACATTTCTTTGACGTGATGACTCTTGAACCAACACAAGATTATTGTCTTTGGCTCACTGTGGACGGCGAGGGGCGAGGGGTCTAAAGAGCGGGCTTAAGTTGAAAAATAGAAGCTCTACGGCGAGATAAGTGAAGCCATGGAGGGCGTAAGAGGCTTCAAGGTTGGATAAGAGATAAAGGTCAGAGATAAACGGAGCGAGTTCGATGATGATAAGAAAACTTCAAGGTCACTGAAGAGCTAAGCGAGAGAGGCTTCGTGGATGGCAAACAAGATCAGGAGAATGGCTTGAGGGGGAAGGGAAAGGGGACTTGTAAGGGGGAGCAGGAAGACCGATGGGTGGCTGAGGATGTGTGGGAAGGCCGAGGGGAAGGGCGGTGTGGCATCACAATTTACAGTAGTCAGTCAGCGTGTAACAAGGCCCTTTGATGCTTGTTCGTTTAGCTTGAGCTGTTGCCAAGACTGACTCGACGCCGCTCCTGTCATACTCGACTCGTTTTTCTTACACCCTGCCATTCTCTCTCTCTCTCTCTCTCTCTCTCTCTCTCTCTCTCTCTCTCTCTCTCTCTCTCTCTCTCTCTCTCTCTCTCTCTCTCAACTTTCTTTACCCCTAATTCTCATCCTTCTTTCTTCCATCGTCATTCTTCCCTCCTCAGCCGCTCTTTCTTCCCCTCTCTTTTCCCCTCTCTCCCTCTCCCTCTCCCCCCCGTGAATTATTGAAGTATTATGCCCCTCATCAATAACGTCGCTTGTAACAGTTCTCAGTCTGTTGGTGTACTTTCAACCTGGTCGTGATTTAGTGTGGGTGTGGGAATGTGCGGAGGCTGTGTGCGTGTGTGTGTGTGTGTGTGGGTGGGTGTGTGTGTAAGGGAGGGGGGAGGGGGGAGGGAGCTTATGTGCGTGAGGCGGCGTGGGTGGTAGAAACGGAGAAAACGGAATGTAAATGAAGAGAAAACCGTCATAGAGGAAACATTTCAAAGAGGAAGAAAACAAGTCATACAACCTTTTTCATCATTACTATTATTAGCATGACTACAGCCAAACACGCATACATACGTACACACACACACACCCACATACACAAACAGTAATTGGCGCTACACATCATATCTGTTTAATTTACGAGAACAATATTTCACCAACCCTTCAGGAGCCTGGCTGACGCTCTCCCCACAGATACAGTAAACGCCCTTAACCACAAACAGGCTAAGCAAGCTCTTCCACTTCCACTCACCCTTTGGAGAGAGCGAGTGAAGGTGGTGTATGGAGGAGACTGTAAGGACAATGGGCTTGATGGGAAGGAAAGGAGGATTCGAATCGTGTTTAAGTTTCCATTGACCCATTTGTTGAGTGGGTTTGAAGGCGTGTTTCAAAGAAGGAAAAAGGAAAAGAAATGTGTGGAGGTGAAGGGAGAAGAGGAGGATGAAGGAGGAGATGGAGGGGAATGAGGTTAAGGTCTTAAGAAGGAAGGTGAAGGAACACACACACACACACACACACACACACACACACACACACACACACACACACACACACACACACACACACACACACACACACACACACACACCAAGCTGGCAGCCTTTTCGTCACCGTCATCACAACCTTGAGTTATTGAATAAGTTACCACAATATAACCCGGATCTGGAGACGCGGCTGTCGAGGATGGAAGCCAGTGACGAGGCTGGGAGGGGAGTAGGTTGGCGGGGAGGGGCGGGGGTAGGTGTGGCGGGGAGGGGCGGGAGGGAGGGGCGGGTGTAGGGGGACAGGAGGGAAGGGGAATAAGAAGTAGCTAACGGTGGAGCTGACGAAGGTGCGGTGGAAATATTGGATTTTGTATAGAAGTTTCCTGCCAGAGCGACCGACGATGTAGTAGATGGAAAAAGTGACCACACCTACCACAATCTACACCCTTCTTCTACCACCACCACCACCACCACCACCACGTCTACTATCACGCCATCACCTATCATCACCTCCACCAAACTCACCACACCACCACATCCATGTCTACTATTCTGTTAAGCCGCTTACGGGATGGGAGGAATTAGCGAGAGGGTCTTCGTTTTTTAAGGTTGTAGTGGTTGAAAGGAAGGGAGGGAGGTGTAGGGAGTGTTAGGGAATGGAGGCACTAGAGGAGGAGGTACGGGGCAAAGGGTAAAGTTTGAGTGGCCCTCAATAGAACCCTTGAATGGGAACTAAAGGGATGTTCTTCACCAACAAGATTTTCGTCTACAAAATCAGTCTAAATCTCGTCTCTCCCTCATGGTTCCAATTTGTGTTTTTTGGGGCAAAGGAAAAATCGCTCGAAACTGTAATAATTAATCAGTGTGTATGTGCATCGTGTTGTTAATTTTTTACTCTAATTGCAGCGTTTGTAATAATTTTGATACATATATTTTTATTTTATTCATGTTTGTTAAAAAAAAAAGTTTTAATGTGTTGATAAAAAAGAGGTTGGGGCAGGTCAAACTGTAGCCTCTTTTGAGTTTAATGTTTGGTGAAAGAATTATAGGATGAATGAGTCTCTCTCTCTCTCTCTCTCTCTCTCTCTCTCTCTCTCTCTCTCTCTCTCTCTCTCTCTCTCTCTCTCTCTCTCTCTCTCTCTCTCTCTCTCTCTCTCTCTCGCTCGCTCGCTCTCGTTGGCAGTAGGGAAAGTAACGTTAGCACGGTGTTAATAGCCCTAATAGTCTCCTAATACTCTGTAAGTAACCTGATCTTACCTCCGTGTTTCCCATTAAGCTGAGTCTTTCAACGCGGCTTTGCGGGAACAACACGAGGCTTAGCAGAGTGTAACATATAAACTAATAACGTGTTTAACTACATTGTACAAACTTTGCTTTACGCGTAACTTGAATTGAAATGAAGCAATGAAATAGATAAAAAAAATAAAAAATGGATGGATGTGTTTATATACGTGTTTGTTATGTGTGTTGGTGATTTCACAATAGGATTTAGCGATTATGTTCAAGAAAAATGGGATTAAAAATATTTGTATATTGGATTAGCGAAGGATTTATAGTATTTGAGAGATAGATTAGTTTGAGAAGTGTGATTTGATGTGTGTGTGTGTGTGTGTGTGTGTGTGTGTGTGTGTTGGAGTGAGTGGGTGTAGAGAGGGCCCTTTAACACTTCCTGTGGGTGTGCTAGTTTCTCACGCCCACTTCTCCCTCTCACTCCGTCGTCCTTCCGCTAAACTCTTTTTCTCGTCTTGTCTGTTACTTTTCCTACATTTTGTCTCTCGGTATTTTTCCTTCCATTTTCTCGTTTTCTTTGCGGTATCTTTGGTGTTAGATCTTTTCCTCTTTTTTTTTTCTTTCATTACGACAGCTGCCTTCCTCTTATTCCTCTTCCTCCTCCTATTTTTTTTATCTTCCTCCATTTCTCAACTTTGTCTATCTTCCTTCCAATCCTCTGTCGCAATAACCTTGTCATTCTTCCTTTCTTCTCTCTCTGCCACCGAGTTTTCCTTCCTCCTCTTCACTCCTCTTACCTATAGATGATCTCCCTCTCCTCGCCCTTCCTCCTCCCTTCTTTCCCCTCACTCACTCCCTCTCCCTTACCATAGTTCTCCCCTTAAGAAGAGCGCTGTAAGCCGGCTGCTCCCAGATGCTCAACGCACATGTTATGAATTATTTGCAAACAGCCACAGAAGGATTACGAGAGAGAGAGAGAGAGAGAGAGAGAGAGAGAGAGAGAGAGAGAGAGAGAGAGAGAGAGAGAGAGAGAGAGAGAGAGAGAGAGAGTTCTTGGCGTATCTATGCCTTTTTTATACGTAAGAAACCAGCATTGCCCAATGAGAGGGAAATAATGGTTATTTTCTTTGATCTTATTAGGCAACCTAGGGTGAAACTAGGTTTGAAATTCTAGAAATAAAAAACAGACTCCAGATTCGTGTTCAGCATGCCCGAGAATCCCTACGTACACGTTTTTATGAGATTCTGAGGTGTTGAACTTTTCATGAAAATCTGCAAGTATCCCCTTTGGAATTTAAACAAGAAATTATGTTTTGCGAAATAACTCGAAATATATGAGTTCCACGCAATAAATGTATAGAACATTAAAGATGGAGCAGGAATAGCTCGTTCGTTTGAGCTATAATAGAATGAAATTGAAACGTAAGAAACCGAAAAACAATCATACATTTGTGTTTTTGACAAATTCATTTAACAACTTAATTTTGCTCCAAACGTAGAGGAGTAATTGTAAATCTGAATACATTATCAGATATATCTTGTCAAGCTTACCAACTTTGTATCTATGCATTTTTCCTATAAGACTAATAATAACGTAGTAAAATGACGTAAGCCTGTTCGACCCCAAAAAATGGTTGAAATTTACGCACCACAATTTTGGAAATCAATTTCAGTCACAAATGTGTATAAATGGAATGAATGTAGAGACAAGCACATATGTTCAGGTTTCAGTCATGTTTCTTAAAGTAAACTAGGATATAAAGAAGTTTGTGCTTAGTAGTAGTAGTAGTAGTAGTAGTAGTAGTAGTAGTAGTAGTAGTAGTAGTAGTAGTAGTATAGTAGTTACCCTGTCCACACTTCACGTCACACCGGTCTCACCCCCCCAATCCATCATGACAAACAAGCCGGAAAATTATAAGCGACGCATGATTCCGGGGTAGAAGCGTAACCCCAAAAAAGCAAGAACGACAGTAATGATGATGATGGTGATGACACCGCTCGGGATGGTAATGAGGCGGTCAGGGCAGCCTTGTGCGTCCGTGTGTGATGGATGGAGGTGTGTGTGTGTGTGTGTGTGTGTGTGTGTGTGTGTGTGTGTGTGTGTGTGTGTGTGTGTGTGTGTGTGTGTGTGTGTGTGTGTGTGTGTGTGTGTGTGTGTGTGTAGTGAGGGGACACTAACACTGAGGATAGTCATTATTCCCCTCTTGTCCCTTCCCCTTACCTCCCCTTCCCCTAGAGTGGTCGGGTGACAACTACTGCCCTACGCACGCTCTTCTCGTGACAAAGTGTTGGAGAAGCGTGTCTGACGTGCCCTCAGAACCCCTCTTCCCAGGGGTCCCGCCGCCCTGGCTCCCTGCCGCGACCCGGACGTGTGACGGATGTGGTGACGTGGCCGCCCTTATTAGCGCCCCGAGGCCCCAGGAGGCGACCCGCACCCAGCACGTCGGGTGTGCTTCTGGGGGAAGATGGAGGATATTGGCTATGAATTGGCCGTCGAAGGAAGGATGGAAAGTTGTGGTGAAGTGCGAGGATTTTTGAAGATTATTTTACTTTCTGAAGGTGACGGTGAGGGATGAGGCGGAGGGAGGACGGCGATGGGTGGATTACTGGGCGCTGGAGGGCACACACACACACACACACACCACACACACACACACACACACACACACACACACACACACACACACACACACACACGTGGAGGCCAGCGTGGCGTGACTCCCTGATGAGCTGCACCGACCTGTTGTGTTTCCTGGGTGATTAATTATCATTCCCGCGTAAATATTATGTTTTTGTGCGAACCTTGGACAGCCGCACACCCAAAAAAATAAAAATAATAAATAAATAAAAAAGTGGCCCATATTTTTAGTGCCTCGGGATATGCTGGCCCGCTAATGAGGCATGCCGTGTGGGGGGGGGGAGGGAGGAAGGGGAAGTCTGCACTGAATCATTACCCTAAATATTAACTGGAATTATAGTTGAAACAGAAAGAAAATCGCAGGTGCTGTAATGTTGAGGTCAGTTCGTGGCAGCCAACCCCTGACCCCCGGACGTCAAAGGTCAATCCATAATGAGTAATGACCTGCTCGCGTGAGGCCACCAGGTCATTACGAAGGAGCCCCGCCAGGTCACCCCGACATACCACATCATTGACTTGGGGAAGAGGAGGAGGAGGAGGAGGAGGAGGAGGAGGTGCTGGGGAAGCCATTGTGAAGCCCATACGAGATGCATTCTTTTTTTACTTGTCTGTTTGTCTGTGTTGCTTTTTTTATTATATCCTTATTATTCTCTCTCTCTCTCTCTCTCTCTCTCTCTCTCTCTCTCTCTCTCTCTCTCTCTCTCTCTCTCTCTCTCTCTCTCTCTCTCTCTCTCAGGCCTGAAGGAGCAGTAATAGCAATGAAAATATCCTTAGCTGCCCCTACCACCCCCTAAGGGCATCGGAGGCGCCCTGGGGAAAATCCGAATTAGATCATTGGATATAGGGGAAGGATGGCGCCCCAGGGAGGAAGTTTTCTTTTCCTCCACCCCTACCCTCCCCTCCCCTTTTCTCCTTCGTCTACCTCCTCCTCCTCCCTCTCCTCTCCCTCCCCCTTGGCGTTCTTCTCCCTCCACTTTATTTCTTTATTCTTCAGTGTTGCCAGTAAGGAGTTTGGTCCTCATCTTGTGTTGGCAACTGTGTCTTTGGTCCTAGAGAAGAAATGTAAACACTTACAAAACTACTACTACTACTACTACTACTACTACTACTACTACTACTACTACTACTACTTCTACTTCTTCTTTTACTACTTCTACTTATGATAATGTTAACAATTGAAGTAGAAACATTAATACAAACGGAGAGACAAATTAATCAGGGTCTGTAAATTATATTGTTATCGGGGACAATCCTGCGGGAGGGACGGTAAGCGCTGTTTGTTTTGTGCCGACCTCCTCAGGGGACCTATTAATCAGGGAGGTGATGAAGGGCGGTGAGGATCGAGTGGGATTGCGGGGGAAGGGGCGAGGCGAGGCTGAGAGGGGAGGATATACGGGGAAGGAGAAGGGGAAGGGGAGGAGATTGGGCTTAGTATATAGAAGCATTTGGAGATTGGTGGAATGTCAGGATTGGACATTGACACGGATATGTATAAAAGATTGATATTTTTTGTTTTTAGCGGTAATTTGACTTTTTTATATATAATTTTCCTTATAGAATTTTTATTTTTTTTTTTTTTGGCAGATCTGTGTTAATTCTCTTGCTTATTATTATTTTTTTTTTTATAGGAAACTTAGGTGTCTTGTTCCTGTATATAGACTTGTGTGTGTATATAGGTAAGAGGGGAAAGTTAAGATAATGTATAAGGGAAGGAATGTTTTTTGTTGAAAGACTGCGAGATGGAGAGAAAATAAGAATAGAATGAGGAGAAAAATACGTGGTGGTATATTTTTTTCCTTCTCTGTTTCTATCTCTCTTCATTTATCTCTTTGATTTCTTTCCTTTCAGCGAGTTTGTGATCTTCCATTATTCTCTCTCTCTCTTTCTTTTCCTCAGTGTTTTCTTGACAGTCGTCCCCTCTCTCTCTCTCTCTCTCTCTCTCTCTCTCTCTCTCTCTCTCTCTCTCTCTCTCTCTCTCTCTCTCTCTCTCTCTCTCTCTCTCTCTCTCTCTCTCTCTTTAACAATAGAAATCACTGTGGCAAAGGGCGTGAGAAACCGACCAGGCGTAGATACAATTTCCTCCATGGGGGGTGAAGAAGAGGGAAGGAGGAAGGAGGGGAGGGAAGGGAAGGAAGGAAGGAGAATAAAGAGAGAGGAAGGAGGGGAGGAATGTTTGGCCAGGGGGGACGTGACTCTGTTGATATTCTCGCCGGCCATGATGTGAGGGGAGAGGAGATGTGGGGAGAAGGGGAGGAAGAGAGAGAGAGAGAGAGAGAGAGAGAGAGAGAGAGAGAGAGAGAGAGAGAGAGAGAGAGAGAGAGAGAGGGTTCAAGAGTTGACAGAGTGGAGGAGTGGAGAATAGAAAACCAGTGGTGGTGAGGAGATAGAGAGGAACATGTGAGAAGACGAGAAATTAATCATTTGGAGGAGGCAAGATGAGAGAGAGAGAGAGAGAGAGAGAGAGAGAGAGAGAGAGAGAGAGAGAGAGAGAGAGAGAGAGAGAGAGAGAGAGAGAGAGAGAGAGAGAGAGAGAGAGAATATCACTATTATTCTGAATGAAAGAACTAAACGATTCTTTGTTCGTTTTATAATGTTTTTACAGTAAATGTTTAAAAAAAAAATTAAACAGAAACTTATCTTTCTATTTCTCTTCCTCATTTTATCACCCTGTTCCCTTCATTTCCTCACTACGCTATTTATGTTCCCAGGAAACGAACATTCGCTGACTAAACTCTTCTAATTACCCAATTCGGTCATTAAGCTCTAAAGTTAACGACAATTAGCGTCAACTTCAGCCAGTTGGGTAATGACTTTCACCTTCCATAATGTATCGTTTTGTAGTTCCTGGAAGATACTTAATTTTTACTTCTATCTTCCAGGATTCCTTACGTATTATTTGACGTAGTAATTTTGTTGTTGTGGGTTCATGACTTTCGCTTATTTTCTACCTAAGATGTGTATAATTTAGTGGAATTCAGCTATAAGAATCGTGTTTGTGGGTGTGTGTGTGTGTGTGTGTGTGTGTGTGTGTGTGTGTGTGTGTGTGTGTGTGTGTGTGTGTGTGTGTGTGTTTGCGTGGGCGTGTGCGTGCGTGCGTGTGTACATTTAACTCCAGCTTGTTTTCACCCACGCCGCGTAACTCTAGCAAAATTATGACCTTTCAAAATTTTGATTAAGAAAGAGGAAAAAAAGCTGAGGATTCACTGGCTTGTTGACTGCGTGACCCACACAGACCAGATTTATAGATCGAAATTATATGAGGTTTTCCCAGTTTTCAGCGTTTCTTTGCATAAAAATAATGCTGCAAAAACGCAGATTGCACGCTACCGCCCTCACTTGTTTTCCTTCACCCTTCCTCTCCCTGTCATTTTTTTCTTTCGTTTTTATTTTTATTTTAATTCATCTTCGTTTCATGTTTCCATTTTTCTCTATCTCAGTGTTCTCCGGACTTTGTCTGTATTTTCTTTCTCTTGTCTTTATGTTGATGACTTGTGTTCTTTCATCTCGTTTAGTTTTTGTTCTCTTCACTTACTCCTCATTCACTTTTTTCTCTCTCCTCTTGCTTTTATTTTCATGTATTTGATCTTTTTCAACATGAGACTCTCCTCTACCATCTTTCTTTCGTCGATTCTTGACCTAAGATAAGAAGAAAAACGACCCTTTTACCTCTATACACAAACGTCTGGGTGTTAATTTTAAAAACATTTTCGTCGGTCTGGTTTACACTCCCGAATGTTTTCACAGCAAGCAAGAGTTAATTTATCCTCGCGTGGTCTGTGGTGGGACGCTGGGTTTGTTTACACCCCACATTGCAACGCGCCCCCAAACAAAAGGGCATCGTGGCGAAAGAAACCGCTGATGGTCGATTTAAAAGATAATGACGTCAAAAGATTTATATGATAACCAGTTACTGAAGCTCGTTTAAGAAAGAGAGTAAGAAACACCGATTTGTGATGAATTCTGGGACGGGTCTCAGCGGGGGTTTACGTGGGACCAGTGGTGGTGGTGGTGGTGGAGAGGGCAAGGCAGGTGAGGACGTGACGTGACGGTGGTGAGGGTGGAGGCAGAGGGTGTGAGTGTGACGGGTGAAATGGGAAGGGCGTGACTGGCTGAAGGTGTGGGGGGGGGAGGGTGGAGGGGAGTCTCCACACGCTAACCCACCACCACCATAAGGTTCTGTGCGGCATCAGAGGCACATCAGGCACTTGTCTCTGATTTATGTCCCTTTTGTGTGGAGTCTTCCCGGCGTGCGAGGCTGTGGCGCGCTGGCTGGCAGGAATCTTGGTGTTCCCAGCATGGCGCGGCGCGGCGCAGTGCAGGATACAAGGCATTGTGACACAGGACACTTGAGTTTACATGAGTTTCGCGAGCGAGGCTGGATATGGAAAAAGAAAAAGAATATTATGCATACAGAATAGGTTCCTTCAACGCCTCGACAGCCATAAAAGGAATAAATATTTTTTTCAGTGGCCATTCCCAAGCGGGCGGTGGCCCTGCATGCTAATGGGCGGCGGTAACGCTGCGGCGGGCGGGAAAGTGACAACACTGAAAGCTGTCCGCTCAGCCGTGACCAACTGACGTTTTTGCAGAGTTCGCTGGAGTGTATTTGTGCGCGCCTCGGCTAGGCCACCGGCTACCCACACCTACCACACCTGCCACACCTGGGAGCCGACCACGCTTACCCAGGCGCAGTTTCATGCCCTGGCGAGGCTGATGCTGCCCTTCAACGCATGTGGAATGAAATGAAGAAGGACAGACAGGTACAGGTCGCCTTGCAGAACACCAGCGAGGCGCGTGACCTGCTGCCTCAAGGTTGATGTGTTGCTGTCCTTCGGTTCTGTGATGCATGTTCCTGTTTTATCTGATCATGTTCGGTTGTGTTGTGTATTTTTTTGTTTGGTTAACATTTAACTTTCATCTGAGTGGGCGGGGACCATGCACCAGCCATTATAGCCTTGCTGGTAACTGCAGCCTGTTCGCCACCGTCATGCAGTGACCTCACAACCCTCCTCGAATGTATTACTTTACATATATGAAACTATATACGTAATTCTCGAGATAAATCATCATTATTAATACAAGTTTTACATAATCTGATACGGTTCATATTTCCTGTCCCTGAAGGAGTAACTTATAACTATCTCTAATATTAGCAATAATTCACCCTGACCTGCCTCTCCCTCACCCCATCCACACCGCCCTTGCCGCCGGGTGTCCAGCCTGCCTGGATACATTAGACCTTAACTCTCCCACCTGTCACGCCGTATTCGAAGAAAGTCATCATAGTCCCTGACGCTGCAACAGATACACAGGGAAGGCAGAGGTGAGGCACAAGGCGAGGAGGTGTAGCGAAAATCTGTGAAAACGTGGAGGAAGGCGGTCAGTCACCCATGAGGGAAGGTGAGGGAGCGTTACGCATATTACTGCGAGGAGAAGTCACGATGCTGTGGCAGAGGGGATGAGGGGGAAGCAGAAGGAGAAAGGGAAGGAGAGGAGAGGCCATGTCCCAAGCAAGAAGAAACGTGTAGTTAGAGGGTGGGAAGGAGTCAAGAAGTTAATAAAAGAAGTGCACAGGGTAAGTAAGAAAATGGGGAGTCAAATAAGATATAGAAAACGTGAAGATGTAAAATGTTCCGCAGTTTTTCATTCTTTACCAGTATTTTTTTTATTGTTTCATGGATTTAGTGTTGTGCGTTCTTACTATTGCATACTTGAACCCCGTCAGGTGAGAGTGAGTCGAGGGAATGAATGACCTTTGGCACTCCAATAATGAAATGTATGAAGTTAAAAGCTGGAATAAGACACTGTGTTTCTCTGGACCGCTGAACACTCTCGCATTCTCACGCCATTCAACTCATAGAGGTGAAAGAATTATGCTGGACACTGAAATGGGAGCGTGAAATAGAAAAAAAGAAAGGAAGGATGCGCAACGTTCCCTATTAATAAAGAAATATGATATATAATGGACATTACTGTAGATAAACCATGAAGTTAACTAATACTCATATATTATGGATTTTAAGGCTACGAAAAGAGAGAGAAAGAATACTACCTTGGGGATATAAAAAGAGGTATTGTGCAAGGGACTGTAGCGATGAGTGTTGTAACCTTGAGGAGTTATGGCAAACGTGAGAGCGCGGTTGCAGGCAGGGTTAGGTTTTGCCGAAAAGAAACACACATCACAGCAGATTATGAGAGTGAGATTGGCGGTGTGTGTTGGACGAAGAAACGAATGGTCGAGGTATAATGACAGTCGCTTCGGTGTTTTCCCAAAGATTAAGAAACCCAGCGAGAGGAGACAAAGAGGAACCTTCATGGATAATATGTACGTTTTTTTTGGGCGACGTTGTGAGAAATATTGTTAGTTCCTAAATGCTGTTTACCGTGTCCGTAGAAACTCGCTTATGTGGATAAACAAGGAAGAAAACGACGGGATACTGCGATAAAAGGAGAAAAGTGACATTGCAACGACGAGTCCAATTCCTCAGGTGTTGGGTCCAGTCTGCGAGGGTTTAGTGTGATGCAAAGTCGACACGTAGCACCAAACTGGTCCCCACACAAGGATCAGTCAGCCGGATCTCAGCCTGTGAAAGTATTAGTCGTCTTGATGGGTTGGGACAAGGGCGAGGTGTGAGACGTGCAAGTGAGGCAAAAAGCATTGACGAGACCAGACGTGTTGAGGGAGAAGAATGTAGCACAGTAGATGGAGCGAGTTTGAAGTATGTCGTCACTGGAAACTTGGAAGCTGAAAGTAAAGTGATGTTCTCCTCGTGTCTCAACCCCAGAGACCTGAAAGGAATTCGTTCTCGCAACACCTTAGATCCACTGCAAGTCATCCTCGTAATAAATCCTTGGTCTCGTGTGGTTTCCGCCTCTACAACCCTTACCAGCAACTGAACACTTGTCAGGTAGGAATACATGAACACCACCTTCTGTTATACATGAAAACAGGTCCACAGTGTTGATTCCCAGTCATGTATACAAGCAGCCAGGTCAAAGGAGACTATGTATTAGTATTCAGACATGAAGTAATACATGGAAACCTCTTTGTATACTTAATAGCGGGTCATGTATACGCAGCCAATCAGAGAGGGAGATGGTTGCGTATCCCTGGCGTATAGTGAGGGGTGAGAGGGCGAAGGTGAGGCAGGGAAGGTGGGAAGACTTGTGGCCCCCGTGAGTACCTTGATCGATCCCCCTCGACCCCCGGGAAGGCTGATCATGGGTGGACTCTTGCGTGCTCCATCATACCCTTACGCCCTCCTTCCCCCTCCTCCTCCCCTCTAGATCCACCCAAAGACCAGTCATCCTCTTTCTCCAACCCCCCTCTCCTCCCCTCCGATCTTCCCCTCACGCCCTCATTTCACTCCCTCTACATCACTCACTCCTAGCTCTTACTATCTTTCTTGCTTTTACTCGCTCGCTATTACTCTCTCTCTCTCTCTCTCTCTCTCTCTCTCTCTCTCTCTCTCTCTCTCTCTCTCTCTCTCTCTCTCTCTCTCTCTCTCTCTCTCTCTCTCTCTCTCTCTCTCTCTCTCTCTCTCTCTCTCTCTCTCTCTCTTCAGAAACTTTTATGTATTATTTTCGTTCGTCATTTTTACTTTTTCTTCTGGTTTCAATTGTTTTTTTTTTTTGACTTTTTTCATTTATATATAGGTATATTTTTTCAATCTTTTCTTGGTGTATCATCTCTCCTTCACCACCAGACACCACGTTTTCATACGATTTTTTTTTCTCTACCTCTGTTTCTTCCTTTCATTCATTGCATTCATGTTTGCCTTAATTCATCTCTTGGCAAACTTAACCTACCTGCTTGCAAGACTTTCTCCCTTCACCTTCTTCCTCCTCCTCCCCTCCTCCTCCTCCTCCTCCTCCTCCTCCTCCTCCTCCTCCTCTCCTCCTCCTCTCCTCCTCTTTCTCCTTCTTCTCAGTCTCTTCCTTCACTTCGGTCTGACACAAACAGCCTGCTAGTATTGCCTTCCTTGGCCGCTCCGCCTCTTACATGTTCGCCCCTCCCAGCCTCGTGCCTCAGTCCTCATGGCATTATCCTCCGCCTGATGTATTATTCCTTGCGAGCTGCTTCCTGTCCACGTCAACATCAGAAGCCAGGAAGGTCGTGGCGCGTGGCTAAGGCGGTTCAACTCGTTCGGTTAACTTGCGGTTCATGTTCTCTTCTTCTTCGTCTTCTGAGTGCAAGTGTTTAATGTGTAGGTGTGTGTGTGTGTGTGTGTGTGTGTGTGTGTGTGTGTGTGTGTGTGTGTGTGTGTGTGTGTGTGTGTGTGTGTGTGTGTGTGTGTGTGTGTGCGTTGGGGTGTTTTATGTGTGTTTTTAATGTTTTTATGTTTATTGAGAGAGAAAAAGAGAGAGAGAGAGAGAGAGAGAGAGAGAGAGAGAGAGAGAGAGAGGATGAGTTATGTATAGAAGATTGACAGTGATGTTTTAGTAGTAATGGAAGAGCTTGTTAGAATTGGCTTTTTTAAGTAAAATCAATTGAAGTAATGCTATTAATCCTTCAGCAATCTGGCAAAATAACATGACGACATTTACACTAATAGTAAACAAACTGAAATGCATGAAATAGATAATGAAACCATGAAATTATACAAAGAAATATACACAACAGACGAAATAGAGAAATAAACTGAATAAATCAAATTAACCTACAAGTTTGAAAATATAAAATCAGAACAAAAAGTAAATTACATCGCATTCTTTCTTTCTAATCATCCTTCATTATTCATTCATTCACCTTTCACTCAAAGAACAGAACAAGACAGAGAGATGGACGCCCAACCCCCACCCAAAAAAGGAGAACAAATAAAAGTAATTCTCGAAAAACTACTGAGGTCGAGTGAATACATTTCGTCCCCATCGTGAGACGTGACATTTACAGGGCGACGTGAAAATGGTACGGTCTTGCCCAGTATGTAATTTTCGTACTGGCTCTGAACTTCGTAAGTGAAGAAGCAACAGTGTACAAAAGTAGTATAAGTAGTTTGAGGGGGAGGAGGAGGAGGGAGAAGAAGAAGAAGAAGAAGAAGAAGAAGAAGAAGAAGAAGAAGAGGAGTAGGAAGTAGAAAAAGCACTAGAACAAGAATAAACCACTTTATATCAATAGACAATGAAGAAATAAGTCCGTTCTACAACTTTTTTTCTCGATATACGACTTACTAAGGTGGAATAACTTAATGCAGTAAAGTGGCTTACTGTTTGCACTGTAACCTTGAACAATGTGATTAAGGCCAATGAGGGGAAGAAGATACCACCAAATAAACTCCCTCCTACCGTTTTATCTTTTCAATAAACCAACAATACTCTGGAGGAAGAATTCACTAGCTACCCATTAAATAATAGAACGTGAGCATAAATTTCACTCGAGTCTATACAATGTAGGTATTCATTTATAGACATTCATCTCTATATTAGATTCTCAGTCATTCAGTATTCATCGTTATTCAAGTTGCATGGTATTTCCTGCATCATTAATGTCTCGATCTATTTTCACCCTCGTCTCAGATATCATGTCTTACTCCCTGTCCTCTCCTTTATTCATCCCTTTCCTCTCCCTTTGCCCCTGGCGTACGTACAGCAGGTCATGTAAGCTGTCAAACCGAGAGGAAGGAGTAACCGCGGGAAAGAAAGTAACACCAACTGAATTTCCCTTTCAATTTTACTCTTGATTCCTAACGTCACTTGACTTAGAAGCGGAAAATAAGTCGATGTTGATGTGTTAGTGAAGTATTGTGTCATTGATTACGAAATATACACCAAAAAGAAGTTATTGTGGTTTGTGAAGGGAAGGAGAACAGGCAGGCAGAGAGAAGTTTATGTAAGAGAAAAGAGAGAGAGAGAGAGAGAGAGAGAGAGAGAGAGAGAGAGAGAGAGAGAGAGAGAGAGAGAGAGAGAGAGAGAGAGAGAGAGAGAGAGAGTATTTTATGTGTTGTTACCTTGCAAGTATCGATTGAAGGAAGAGGAATCGATGAGGCACCCACGATTGGTTGTGTGACGTGGATGCGAGATTGTCAGGCAGTGAGGGTGACACATTCCCTTCCCTCACGTTCAGTGGTGTATTGAAGGGAAACGTTTGTATTCTACCGTCACTTAATGATTGACTATGAGAACGTTTCTCTATATAAATTTATTTGCTAATATTCGTGACTTTTATCTAATTTTATATATCCACACTGATATTGTAACTGAATTTGCAATCGTCCACTTTATTTTCTCAAATATTATTATATTATAAACTTGTTCAGTGTGAAACGTTACCACCCACAGGACAGGAGGGCACCAGCATCATGGACTATTTCTCGTATCCTCTTTTTCTCTTGCTCTCTTATATATATTTGAACTCTACTCGTCCTTTACATCCTTAAATCATCCTTCTGCCAATTTTATTCTCAAATTTCTTCTTCTCTCTCATCTCATTCCTCTTATATTCCTTCTACCCCAGCCACATCTTACCAACCAAGACACCAACCCGCTGTTCATCCTTCTCCCTCCCTTTCCCCTCTCCTTCTCTCCCACCCTTTCGCTGGACCAATAGCCAGTTCGTATGACCTCGCGCCCCGACACTGACTTATGTCTCTCATTCATTTCGAACCCGGGGACACAATCATCTAATGCGCCAGCCAGTCACTCGGAGAATACTAGACAACTTGGTTTTATTACACTCTCGGCTCGTTACACCCTGCTCGGTGACGGCCTCAACTTGCCCTCCTCGCCTCCGATACCCCGATATTGTCTATGGAACCGAGTATGTACATGACAAAGATCTGATATTCCGTCTTAGCACCGCGCCATGAACGGATGCGTCACCTTATTCATACGCGATTCAGCTCCAGGGTTCAGAAGGGCACAGACGTTGGAGGTGAAAGGTAGAGGTGAGGGGAGGAGTAAGGGGACGTGTACTACTAGTCCAGCCTCCTCCTGTCTCACTGAATTAGCTCCTTGGTGTGTGTGTGAAGCTTCGAGGACAAGCAGGTAATAATTTATGACACTTAGCTGTCACTCATCGTTAGGGTGAAGCGGACAGCACGAGTCTCAGACCTTCATAATGTTAATCAAATGCATGATTATTTTCCCCATCGTATTAATGTCCAGTTTTTCTTCCTTTTCTTCTCTAATCTTTCGGTGTCACATCCCTCAAGTCACTCTCCTTGTGTCTTGGGAACGAACATCAGGTTTGAGAGAGAGAGAGAGAGAGAGAGAGAGAGAGAGAGAGAGAGAGAGAGAGAGAGAGAGAGAGAGAGAGAGAGAGAGAGAGAGAGAACAAAAACAACAAAAAAATAACTTGAACGACAGGCTTTTCTCGTCCGTCCTGTTGTTGGGTCTCTAGAATCAGCTGATGGGGATGTAAACAATGCTAACCTTGGTGTCATCTGACGGGCCACTCGATGCCGGGGAAATGAGAGACGAGAAAGTGTGGTAGATGTGGTGAGAAGGGAGGGGGGGGAGTGTCATGAAGTCAAGTGTAATGGCGATGCAGGGGGAGATAAAAAAGAGTGATTGTGGTAATGGTGGCGGGGCAGAGGTGACGGTGGTGGAGATGATACGAGAGTGGTGGTGATAAGGAGATGGTGGTGTCGTGACGATGGTGATGGTGCCTTGGTAATGATGATAGACGGCTGTAATAGGTGTTCCTACTTTTGTCAGGCGTCTGTACTTGGATTACTGTCATGTCCTCCTCCGTCTTTCTATCTGTTCAATTTTCCATTCCATCTTGCTCTCTGATTGTTGTATGCTTGTACCCTTACTGCTATTTCTTGATCTTTTGTTTATGTATGTACGTTCTATGTCTCTTGTTTCTGTGTGTATATTGTATTTTTCCCTCTTTTCTAGCTTCGATTTTTTCCTTACTCAACTCTTCCGATTATGTCATGCTTTCTCCCCTCTTCCTCACACTCTTCTATTTCTCCATATCCTTCCTCCCAACACCCAACACTCCCTCTCTCTCCCTCCTTCCCTTCTCTTCATCCTCCCTCCATGTTACGTCACTTCTACTCACTTCTTAGCGGGGTAATCTAATCTCTGTCAATTCTTTAAAAGCATTTTTGTGTCCGACTTCAAGAATGTTTCAAGGAGCCATTCAGACGAACATAAGTAATGTAAGTAGACTAACTGTGCACCAGAGAGAGAGTGAGAGAGTGTGACGTGCGATGGTACTGTACAAGGAGGATGGTGCGGGTGGTGATCAAGAAGACTTCGAGTGGTGCAGGAGATAGTGTAGCCTTTTGGAGAGGTAATAGGGCTGTTAGTGGTGAGGGAAGCAGTAATAGAGAAAGTGATAAAAAGCCTAGGTTCTGGTGGTGATGAGGAAGACTGCGTGTAGTGTGTAGTCAAGGCTGATAGTGCGGTAGGAAAATGAGGTACAAAAAAAAAAAAGAACCCAGTTGTGTTGCTTGATTAAGAAGAGCTTGGGTGGTGCAGAAGTTACTGTCTTGTTATCGTGAAGGGGGAAAAAATATATAGTAGTAGGTTGTATCATTTGTTACCGTAAAGTTACTAACATAGTGAATATCCTTTGTTGTGTGTAATGTTTGCGTTAATCTACTTTATTTTCTTTTTTTATACTCTGCTCTTACGTTGCTAAATTGCACACACATATGTACGGTGCTTACTGTGTTGATCTTGGACGTTTGTGAGAGAGAAAAAACTGATGTGAGTGTAAGTTAAGGTATTATACTACATGCTAAATTTGTGGAAAGTTACGTATATTAAGCCGTGAATTAAAGGTTATGGTTTGTTGACATTATTAAAGCAGGACATTGCAATTTAGAAAGGATTTGTGTGCAAGGGTTATGTTGTTGATTCAGGTAACAGAGAAGTAACAGCAAAGAAATAGTGTGGGGAGAAAGCAAATAAACTCTCTCTCTCTCTCTCTCTCTCTCTCTCTCTCTCTCTCTCTCTCTCTCTCTCTCTCTCTCTCTCTCTCTCTCTCTCTCTCTCTCTCTCTCTCTCTCTCTCTCTTTTCTAAATATACAGCATCTACATACACGCATCTCTTCCCTTGGCGTTTAAGTTCCCGTTCCTTCGATCCCCAGCTGAGTTACGGACCCTGACGGAGCCAAGTGAACTATGCAAATGTGCTCGGGCCAAAAAAAAAAAAATGAGTACTCAATTCTGGTCTCTTCATCACCCCCAGATAAGGTTTAAATCTCCGTCTAGTGCCATTGTATATGTGCTGTCATGTGTCTTTGTTTATGGCGCTACACTTAGAAATGGTGTTCCGATCCTGGGGTGTTTGTGATGAAGAGGGAAAGTAAATACGTTGTTAAAATTGCTTTTCAGAATAAAATCATTAACTAATTTAAGTCGAAAATAACTTTATTCTATTAAGCACGTTAAGAGCTTTATTATTATTCTTATGTATGTGATTTTATTGTTGTAAGGTTGCGAAAATGAGAGAGAGAGAGAGAGAGAGAGAGAGAGAGAGAGAGAGAGAGAGAGAGAGAGAGAGAGAGAGAGAGAGAGAGAATGCAACACAATGTATAATTTTCACATTTCCGATTTTTCGATGTGTTAAATGTTTACGTGTAGTGTTTTTGTGTGTAGCTGTGCGTGCTCACCTGTGCTGTGCGGGCAGGTGGTCTAACTCGGCGTAAGATAATGACCGTAAAAAAAGGGGCGTGGGCGTGGGTTAGGTAAGAATGAAGAACAGCAGGTCGGTCGCTGTATGTAAATTTGATTTCGACAAAAAGAAAATTAAGCGCAATTTTCAAGCCGAAACATAAAACTGCATTAATTATTCTAATCCACAGCATAGTAAGAAGATTGCATATCTTAATGTTATTCTCTTTCCCCTGCAGGTGAGTATCGTGGTGTGTGGCTTCCTTCCTTCCTCCTTGAGTCCCGGCCAGCCAGGTAAGGTAACAGCACCACAAACCTACTGCAAGGCGAGTCTGGAAACCCAAGTATTAAGGCTTATATATATTTTTTTCTTTTTCGTGTTGCCTTGCGTGCATTTTACAATCTCCCTCCGTTACTCCTGCATGATTTACACCTGGACGGTGCAGGGTTGAGTGTGTCCCCCCAGGCTGCTGCTGCTGCTGCTGTTGTTGTTGGTCTTGCACGGCGCTGCCATCATGATTTTATTGAACCTTAATTGAAATGCATTTGCCAAACGTGACCTGCGTTACTGCCGACTACCGGTAGCAATTTGTTAATAGGGATGATCTGTTGAATAAAAGTTATCCAGCGAAGAACTCAGCAGGAGGTGACTAGGATCAGACATGCGTAGGATGATTACTACAGTATCCCTCTGGACATCGACCAATCGGGGCTTTTGTTTACCATATGTGGAGCCAATCAACGGCTGGTGTAAGGGATGTGGACGCGCTGGGGTTCCTAAGGGCACGACAACCTCCATCACTCGCGGCGGGGCAGCAGGAGTGCCCTTCCTGTCGATGACGCAGAGGCTAGGTGAGTGAGTGAGTATAAAGTGGGTCCCGCCCTTCTGATGCATGGGAGATATGCCGCTATTGACAGGGGCGGGGCACAGGTGCATCCCAGCCCAAGCTAAAGGCGGGAGGAGTCACCCCTGATATACCATCTGTGGCGGCAATCGAGGAAAGGTCGGTGGGGGGTCGCAGGGATTGTCAGGCGAGTCGGGGCGCTGTGTTCGGATGGCGATGGTGCAGAGCAGACGTAGGCTGAGTGTAGATTAACGGAGCAGACTTAGAGAGTGAAACTTAAGGTGGAGAACGAGACGACGTGGGGCAAAGGGTCGGGCTACATATTGGGGCAAGGCGGGGCGGGGCGGGGCGGGTTACCTGCAGTTGGGGCCTCCTCGACACAGGTCAGTCTCAGGGTCAGGTGCAGCGCGCGTACGTCAGGTGAAGCAGAGTGGACGGAAATATCTGTAAAAAACGATTATGTGAGTTTGAAATAGTGGAAAATAAATTTACTGAAGAGGAAGAAGGCAGAGATGACCAGGGAAGACTGTTAGCGGGAGGAAATCAACGAGAAGAAAAACAAGCAGCAAGACTGGAGGGAAGGAAGCGGAGGAAAGGAATGGGGCGCCAGCCTTCCGTCCTACAGTCGCCCGTGATCCTTTTTTCCTTTGTTCGCCGTTAAATCCTAGTTCACCTCCTCCAAAGAAAGTTGCAACACTTTGCCAACTCTGGCCTCGTGCTCACCAGGAACACTTCCGGGTCTTCAACGGAACTTAACATGCACAGTTTCTTTTCTTTAAAGACTTCTTCCGTTGCAGTAGTTCTGTATACACAGGAAGCTCTGTCTGAAAGGCAGCTCGTAAATAATCTTTTTTTGAAAAATGCCAACTGTGTGTAGCTCGGCAGCGGATGAGGAGCTGCGGAGGAAGATTATATATAACACTTGATGGCCCAGACCACTCCTTCCAAGGACATTTCACAAGCAAAAAACACACTAAAAAAGAGATGATAACCAAGTTTTTTGGCACACACCTGCAAGTGCGGGGCCAGACCCTTTCAACAGCGTGAGTTATAACGAAGACAAGTTGCAAAAATACTGAAATACTTGCTTCACGCCACAAGGTCCTGGTTGGCGCCTGGACGCCGCCTCCTCAGCACCGGAGTCTTCCATTTTAAGTTTGGTTCTCTGTTTACTACCGTTTTCAGCGGCAGTTTTTGTCTTAAAGTTTCCCATGGATGTTGTATGGAAAGACTTGTGATGTAGCTGCCAACGGGAAAGAAAAACAAGTGGCTTACTGCTTTATGAGTCTCAGTGAGTGAATCTCAGAGCATTTGCAGGTAAATTAGAGATGATTCGAGACAGACAAAAAAAAAAAATTACATACAAGCTCTCTTTTTTTTACTTTAACTGATGCAGTCTAATGATTCTGAGACTTAAATTGCAGAGGTGGCATGGGCGGAACAGGTGAAAATGACAGAGGAAATTAGAAAGGGCGAGAAACAGGACAGGAGGAAGAGAAGGAGACAGAAGTAGAGGTGTGGGTCGTGTCGGCTGTCTAGGTGTCGGGTTACCTGTGCGTGGTGATGGTCAGAGCTGCCTCACCTGACTTGCTAATTAGGGAGAGGGACAGGCGACCCCACGCACCTTAGGGTTTGAGGTGAGTCGGAGGAGAAAATAATTCCCCTCCCGGATGAGCGGCCGTGAAGGGCAGACCAAGACTAATTGAAAAGTCTTTGTTGGATTTATTTATTGTCATGCGAACTGAATAAATAAGACAATAAGTGAAATACAGAATAGAAGTCTGCGAATAGTTTAATAGGTAAATAAGGGAAAAATAAATTCGTACAGAAACAATCTATTATATTTTCCTGATGATTATAAAAGACTCACAGTTATAGTTCAAAACACCACCACAAAAAATTAAAGCTTACATCCCCTGCAGCATCATCTTAGCGTTTTAACTCCTGACGAGGCAAGAATGTGAGGCAAACCTTACTTAAATGTGGGGCGCGAGACTCCGGCTGGCGGGGAATTAGAACGTCAAGAGGAGGAGGAGGAGGAACGTGGGATTTGTCAGACGGGCGGTGCTTAGTGTCCAGCGTGGGAGTTGTGGAGTAGTGAGGTTAGGCTTTTTCAAGGGGAAGGAGGAGGAGGAGGGAAGAGGAAGGGGAGTGATTTTCTGAAATTCATGGTTAGTTTTATGGAGTAGGAGGACGCATGGATACAAGAAAGGCAGTCAAAGGGGAGCTGGAAGGTTGTTGAGGAATAACTGATGTTGGATGTGGACTTAGGGTGTAAAGGTGTATTCAGGGGAGGTTGGTGTAGTTTGTGGAGGGAGTCTTAGAGGGGAAGAGGGTAATGGAAAACGTGGATTATGGAATTAGGGTGAAGAGAGTGAGGAATGAGGAAGAGTAAGGAGGAGAAGAATGAGGAAGAGGAGAGGGATTAAGAGAATCGGATTGGAGGGGGGGGGGTAGAGGAAATAAGCTTACAGGATGGAGAACAAAAGATTATACCGGATTAAAATAGACTAGTGTAGGAAGATAAATAACGGAAGGAGAAAATATGTGTGAAGTAGAATGAATGATAAATGCATAAAGAGCGAAATGAAATAATTCTTCATTTCCTGTTTCATTTCGTATATTGTCTCTTATTTCTTCATTATATTTATTATGTATTGCGTTAACCTTTACACTTGTGGTTTTTTTTCCTTCCTTCTCTTCATTTTATTTTTTTTTTTTTTTTAGTTTCCTGTTTTTCTCTTTTTGTCATTCATTTTTTTATTTCGTCTTTTCTTTTTTTGTTTTATTCATCGGATTCCTCTTCCCTTACCCTCTGCCCTTCTGTTTTTCATTATCCTGTTTCTCTCTCTCTCTCTCTCTCTCTCTCTCTCTCTCTCTCTCTCTCTCTCTCTCTCTCTCTCTCTCTCTCTCTCTCTCTCTCTCTCTCTCTCTCTCTCTCTCTCTCTCTCTCTCGCTCTGTATTCCCTGTTCGTACTTTTTTCATTTTTCCTCCCCAGTTTCCCCTTGTCATTCCCCTTCATCTTTGCTCTCCATTCCAATTCTCCATCCAGTTTCCTTCATCTCCTCTCATATTATTCCTCCTGGACTTCCCCTTTCTCTATTTCCCTTCCCCTTTCCCCTTTCCCCATCCCACGAGGGGAGACATCACCCCTTGTGGCCTTACTGTTCGAGCAGGCGGAAAATTGGCTGCTGGGATACCGAAGCTTATGGAGTTGCTTGTCGGTGTGTCTTTGCCCTGCGTCTGTGGCTGTGTGTGGCTTTCTGTGTGTAGCTGTGGTTATTTGTATGTTATTGGCGTGGCTGTGGTTGTGTGGCTTTGTTTTGTGTGTGTGTTTTGTTTGTCTGTGTGTGTGTGTGTCTGTGTGTGTGTGTGTGTGGGTGGTTGAGTGATTTTGATTGTCTTGTTGACGACACAGTGGTAGACTCTGTCACTGGTTCTGTTTGTGTTGTCATCCTGTGTGTGTGTGTGTGTGTGTGTGTGTGTGTGTGTGTGTGTGTGTGTGTGTGTGTGTGTGTGTGTGTGTGTGTGCGTCATAACTTACGTACACATACTTCTCCAATCATGCTGTCTCATCTCCATTATTCATGTACGTATCTCAGTGTAAATCCATGTACGTTTTTAGGTAACGAGCGCACAGTTACGTACATCAGGAAGGGGTTACAGGTCTCCAGGGTAAGATGAAGGGGAAAAGGGTAAATAAGGGCAAGGGGCAAGGCTGAAGGGAGGGTTTAGAGGGGCGTGATGGGCATTGAAGGGGAGTGGGCGGTAATCCCAGCCTCCCGTCCTTCCCTCTCACGTCCTTGCTCTCGTGAAGTAAGTCACGCGTGGGATGAGTGGGAAGGGAGTGGGATGGTGGAGTAGTGGAAGGGTTTGCTGGATGCCGTGAGAAAGAAAGATAGAAGAAAGAAAGAGAGAGAGAGAGAGAGAGAGAGAGAGAGAGAGAGAGAGAGAGAGAGAGAGAGAGAGAGAGAGAGAGAGAGAGAGAGAGAGAGAGAGAGAGAGAGAGAGTTATTGGAAGGCTACCTTTTATAGCCAGGTAACCTAAAACTCATCAAAGGATCGTGTGATAATTATGTATGCATGGTTGTTGTTATTATTATTATTATTATTATTATTATTATTATTATTATTATTATTATTATATCGTCATCGTCATTACCAGCCATTTCTTTCAACAAATCAATTTTCAAGTTAGTGAATATCAATATTTACAAAATTTGTTGTTGCCTCTTTTTTGGATGTTACTGCATTTTTTTTATGAAGAACCTTTGATATTTTCCTACGATATTTTCTTTCCAACAAAATTATGGGTCAACGCCCTTAAGCTAATCATTTACTCTCGCTGAAGAAAGATTGACGAGGCATCTTGGTAAAGAAAGAACAAGAAGAATGAGAAGACGAATGTTTAATTTGCTGGAGAGAGAGAGAGAGAGAGAGAGAGAGAGAGAGAGAGAGAGAGAGAGAGAGAGAGAGAGAGAGAGAGAGAGAGAGAGAAGGGAATGCACAAAAAAGTTGAATTAATCTGGAAAGGAAAAGAATTAGATATAAGAATGGAGGAGAAGCAGAGGGAGGGAGGGAGGGAGGAGGGGATGGAGGAAGGAAAGGAGGAGGTAACCTGAGCCTGAACCACAGTCAGGTATCATGTTGAAAGATCTGAACAGGTGAACCTTCAGTCTTATCTTCCTCCACAATTTTCCTCCACAGATGGCATGCTTCAGGGAGGGAAAACGGACACTCAGACAGACAAAACACACTAGACAGACAAACAAACTACGCTAGATAACATATATACAGACAGGCAGAAGACCTGAACATAGGGAAAAAAAAAAAGAAACTGACAGAAATCGAGACTTAAAGAGAAAAAAAACATGAACTATAGACAGCCAAACAAACAGAAAAAACAGATTGAACTAGTGACAAACAGACAAGCAAACCAAACTAGAGCTAGACAAACAAACAGCCTGACAGACGGACAGACAGATGTATAACCCTCATCACCACACAGCACCAGAGACTAACCCTTCGCTGTGGGTCTCCTTTCCATATTTGTGTTTCAGCCTCAAACCAGCGTCAGTTCTGCCCTCCGATGGTCCTGAGGGCGGAGGGCGAGAGGGGAGGCGCGGGAAAACCAAGGGACGACTCTTGCAATATAGAAGGAATGAAAGTTAAGCTTGAAATACACAAAATACAAAGGGTAGAGTTGCTGGTGGTACAGAGGGAGGCAGAGAGACACAATAGTGGTAGGAAACTAAGGGATTCTTGTACTATATTATAATTAACGTTGAAAGTGAAGAGATTTGTAGTTAGAAATGAACTCAATATGTTAGAATTTAGTGCAGTTTTTTAATGAAGTGTGTGTGTGTGTGTGTATGTTTGAAAGAGTTGTATGTGATTATGTCATCTAAAGGAAGGAAAATAATACTTAAACTCGCTCTCTCAGTGGCTTGTTTCCCTCCACACCCCTCTCAGAAAATTTACTTCTTTTTTTTTCCCTGCAAGCCACAACAGTAAATCCTACCACCTCCTCACCCCAATGATCCTACAGAGTGAGTTTGGGTGATGGCAGCCTTCACCTTACCCCGCCCCCCTCTCCACCACCACCACACACCCCACCCACCACACACCCACCACACACCCGTCCCGCTCCGCTCCGCCACGCCCCTCCTCACCCCATCCCACCTCGCTCCGCCCCACGCCACCTCGGTTCACGACTCTTGCTGTCTTGCTTTATTTGTGTTGGGGTTCAGCAAGAGCGACTCGGTGACGTCATCTGTTGTTTGTAAGGCATGTGGAGGAGGAGGAGGAGGAAGAGGAAGAGGAGGAGGAGGTAGTGAGAAGAAAGGAAGAGGAAGGTGGTCGGTCGGTGTGGTGGAAAAGTTTCTAGTCATGAAGTGTTTGGATAAAAGTTTGCATTGGATTTTGTTGCGTGTTTGGTGGTATTTTCTTTACAAACCATTGCCTTGTATTCTGTAGTTGAATTTTACCTTAAGGAGTAACTTAAACTGCTTATAATGAATACAGAAAACTATTTATCGAAGCACACGTATCACACACTTGAACGGCAGATAAAGAAAGATAATAGTAATGATAAGGAAATTCCACCGTCACGTATGTATGAACTGTACATACATTTACCTTATTTTCTCTAAGCTTCGTCTTGATCATCATTTCTTCATACTCAGAAATCACTATGTAAGGAAAAAAACCCACCATTAATTTCCTCAATTATCGTACATTTCCTCGTCTGGTTGCACTGCCAAGGGTTGCCTACGATCACAGCTCCGCCTCCTTCTCATCCCCCACGTTCTTCCTTTCCCCCTCCTCCTACTCCTCCTCCGCTTCCTCCCTTCACCAGCCGTCACCGCCCCCTCCTCCTCCTCCTACTCCTACTCTTCCTTCTCAACGCAGCTCAGCAACTTATGGAGCGCTGTTGGCCAAGCGGTAATATTCGCCTCTTCTCTTTAATTTTCGCCTCTCCGTCTTTTTCTTGTGTCTCTCCTTTGTCGCATGCGTGTTGACGAGCGCCTCGCAGTCCTCAGGAGCTAGCGAGAAGGTGGAAGATGAGAGAGAGAGAGAGAGAGAAGCAAGGTGGTGGTGGTGGTGGCGGTGCGGGAAGAGAGAGGTGGCAGGTAGAGCTGGGGTGTTCCATTTGTCATTCGAGAGGGTAATTGGCTCTGTATCAAGAAATATAGACGATTTTTCAGCATATGTGACTGCCGTGGGTTACAGCGTGTCGTAAGGAGTATTTCATGCCACCGCCTTTCTCTCCCTCCCCTCACTTTCCTCCCCTCATATTCCTCCCTCTCTCTCTCTCTCTCTCTCTCCCTTCCTTCTTCCACCTTGGCAAAAGAACGCAAATTAGAGTGCACTAAATCGTGTGGTGAGGCCGCGACCGACGTAAACATCTCACCTTTGCCGTAGTACCCGACGTCACGTGACCGTCGCCTCATAAATATTACTTCCCTCATCATTTTTTCCTTCATACTTTCCTCTCTCTGTGAACCTACGTAGACCTGTTGATGAGAGAGACGTTACCTTGTGTTGTTTCTGTTGTTTGTGTAGAACTTTTTTTCCTCCTCCTCCTCCTCCTCCTCCTCCTCCTGCTCCTCCTCCTCCTCCTCCTCCTCCTCCTCTTCCTCCTCCTCCTCCTAATGCTAAAGAATGAGGAGCAAATGACGTGAAATTACCTCCACCTCTCAACACCAGTGTCAGAATTCCCTATGTCTAGAATTTTTTTTGTGTGTCCTCTACATATTACGACACCTGGGAGGGCTATAGGTGTACTCTGTCATCATTTTCGGGGTCCAGGTGTTGTTTTGTACCTGGTTTACCTGTCCCAACGCCTCGCTCACCTGTAATTATTCTCGCAAGGCATAATAGGAGAAAGGAGAGAGTGGGTTACGTTGTGCCATTGTAATTGAGCTGTGTATAAAGAGTGTGGAATGAGTGAGGGAAGGTGTAGATGAAAGGGGAGGAAGGGGAAAGGGGGAAGAAGCGAGTATGTCATGAAGGTATGTGTGGTTAAGTCACTTCCTTCTTTCTTATCTTTCTTTCTTTCATCTTTTTTTTTGTTATGTCTGGCATCTCATTTCTTCAACACCTATTTTTTTCTTATGCAAATCATACCTTCACTTTATTTTGTTTGTTCTCTCTCTCTCTCTCTCTCTCTCTCTCTCTCTCTCTCTCTCTCTCTCTCTCTCTCTCTCTCTCTCTCTCTCTCTCTCTCTCTCTCTCTCTCTCTCTCTCTCTCTCTCTCTCTCTCTTTCTTTCCTCCACTTAGCCATCCAATTCTCTTCATTCTCAAATTTCTTCTTTATTTTATGCTCTGTTTAACCTCCATCAGGATCACCTTTCCCTCCACTCCCTCAAAGTTTTTCCTCTTCCTTTACTCCTTTCCACTTCCCTCTCTTTCACTCTCTCGCCCTTCATCTTTCTCACCTTCAAGTCATTTATATATTCGTTCCTCCTCCCTACCTCTCTTCTTTTGCTTTTGACTTTGCATTCTTTCTATACCTTCACTCTATCCTATATACCTCTCTCTATCTCTCTGTCTTTGTCACTCCTTCCTTCCCTCCATCTCTCCCTCCCTCCTTCCCTCCAGTAAATCTGTCGCCTGAGGGTGATAATTGGGATGTGGTTGGAGGAGAGAAAGAAACCGTCTCTGTCTCTCCATAAATGACTGGAGGAACATTAATATTGGTCATACTTGAGAGAGAGAGAGAGAGAGAGAGAGAGAGAGAGAGAGAGAGAGAGAGAGAGAGAGAGAGAGAGAGAGAAGAAGAAAAAAAATAGGTAGATGGGAAAATGTCTGGTGATGAGCTTGTCAACTCACGCTCCTTCTGTATTTCCCTGGAGAGCTTAGAGAACCTTCCTTACACCTCCTCCTCTCCTCCTCTCCTCCTCCCTCCTCCCTCTCCTCCTTCCCTTCCTCCCTACATGTCCTCCCTCATTCTTTATCCTCCAACTCATCTCCATAACCACACTTCCGGTAACGTAACCACCACCACCACCACCACCACCACCTCCATCTTCTCTCTTATTAAAAACGTTTCCCTTTTTCATATATATATATATTATTCTTTCTTAATCCTCTAGCACCTCTCTGTTTCTTGTTTACTCTTTCCTTCCTCACCCTAGATTTTTTTTATGTTCTTATTTGCTACGTTTTGTTTTTCTCTCTCTCTCTCCTTCCTTCACCCTCCCATCCCTCTCTTTCGAAGCCTGTGATTCATTTTGGGGATGATGGCAGGCGGCGTTATATTATTGGTTAGTGATGTTTTATGGATGCGATTTTGTGTGGGGGGTGCCAAAAGAAAGAGAGAGAGAGAGAGCGAGAGAGAGAGAGAGAGAGAGAGAGAGAGAGAGAGAGAGAGAGAGAAAGAAAGAGAAAGAGAGAATATACTTCTCTTCTTCCTCCTCCTCCTCCTCCTCCTCCTCCTCCTCCTCCTCCTCCTCCTCCTCCTCCTCCTCCTCCTCCTCCTCCTCCTCCATACACTTGTCATGTTTATCTCCACAAGAGGTAATGTGGCTGGTTATCACCCTCCACGCCACCCTTTCCTCTCTCCCCTCACCTCCTCCCCTCACCTCCCCTCAACATAGCAACCCACATGCCGACACACCTTCCTCTCCTTCATCACCCCTCCCTCGCACCTTGCTCTCTCCTCCCCTCACCTCCCTCATATCTTTCCTCACACCCTACCCCCTTCTCCTCTCCCTTCCTCATCTCCATCGTCTCCCCTTCATACCTTGGTTCCTCTTCCTCCCTCCCTCCCTCCCTCTTTTCCCTCTCCTCTATTACCTCTCCCTCACCTTACCTACTCCTCCCTACCCATCGTAGCCTCAATTACACACCTTACCGCTCTCCTTCCTCCTCATTCCTCTCCTTATTTCCCCTTTCGTACACCTTAACTCTCTTGCCCTTTCATCTCTCCTCCTCCTCCTCCTCCTTCTCAATCAAGTACTTCTTTACACTCCTTCGCCTTTTTTTCCCCTTCCTCCTCTTCCCTCACACTTCTTTTACAATCACACCTTTGACTCTCCTCTCTTCCTTTCCCACCCATACCTTGCTCTTCATCCCCTTCCTCTACCTTGCGTCTTCACCGTCTTCCCCTCCGTAAGCATCGTTCAGCATCGAGTGTCTGGCCCTAGAGAGGCGCCATCAAGGGGTTCCTTCCTGCAATGGCGAGGAAGAGAAGCTCCCTCGCCACGGACGTAGAAAGCTCAGGTGTCGCAGAAGGGAGCAGGAGTCCTCTTGCCGTTTTTTTTTCTTCTCTCCCTTCCTCTCTCTCTACTTCTCTCATGTCTCTATGTATCTGTCTGTCTGTCTTTCGCTGCCTCACAAACTAATTCCCTTATTCTTTTTTTTTCCCCGTCCGTTCTCCTTCCCATCAACCCTTTTTCCCTCTCTCTCCTCTCTTTTCCTCCATTCTCCCTTCCTCTTTCTGATTTTCTCTCGTATCTCTATCTATCTGTCTTTCTCTCGCTTCTTCACAAAGTTTTTCCTTATTCTACCTCTTTTTTTTCCTTCGGTTTTCTCCTTCCTACCAACCCTTTCCTCACTTTTCCTCTCCTCCCTCGTTGTTATGAAGGTTGTAAACTACGATTCACTCGCTTTATTAGGTATTTTCACGTATACTTTTTTTATGGAAGGACGTCATGGAGGGCAGCGTCGACAAGGCTGTGAATAAGAAATAGATTACTCCATCAAAACCAAAATTGATAGAGTAGCCGTATTACCTTTGAAAATAAATCAGAAATAAGGAGGTTTATAATAAGAAAGAAAAAAAAATAGGTAGGGTGAATTTTTTCAGGGTGTCAATAACTTTCGTGTTTGATTTGTTTACAGTATTTCATGTCCACTCCTTCTTTTGTTTATTTGAAGGCACTTAGGTAGCCTCCTCACTCTGCCAGGTAAGGAGATGAGGAGTGAGGAGAGGAAATGCCAAACGTGGAGGAGGAGGAGGAGGAGGAGGAAGGGAAGGGGGCTGGGAGGACGCATCTTTCTTTTGGTTTGAAGTATTTTTGCTTGAAGGGTCGTGCACATAAATTATAAAGTAAGGGAATTAGAAGGGAAAGGGAGGGTGTAGAGAGGGGAAAAAAATGCCTTTGAAATATGATGAAGTAGCTAAATAAACCTTAAAACACATTATCTTATTCCATTTCATAATTTTGTTCGTCTATTTATGTACCTTTATCATTATTATTTATGTATCTAACTCAGTCTCTCTTGTTTCATAATCCTCATCATTTTTCCTTCCTCCTTATCATGTTTTATTTATTTCTTCTCTCACTTCCATTTCTTTTCTCTCCTTATCTCCTTGGGTACAAAAGCGAACGAGGCTACGCAGGACACGGGGTGGAAAGGGGAGGGGGGGAGGGTTGAGAAGAGAGGAGATGAAGGGGACAGGAGTTAGAGAGGGGAGAGGAGGTGAAGGGTTGGCAGACTCATGGGTAGAGTAACACACGAAGCCTCAGGGGCGCCTTGTTGCGTATGAAGGAAGGGAGGGAAGGAAGGGAAGAGGAGGGAACAGGGGACAGAAGGAGACAGGAAGAGGGAGGGACAGGAAGAGAGTAAAGGAAGGAAGGAAGGATGCTTCATGTGTCATTAGAACCGTGTGTGTGTGTGTGTCGTGTGTGTGTGTGTGTGTGTGTGTGTGTGTGTGTCGTGTGTGTGTGTGTGTGTGTGTGTGTGTGTGTGTGTGTGTGTGTGTGTGTGTGTGTGTGTGTGTGTGTGTGTACCATGAAGATTTATTGTCTAAAAGAAAATAATGAGGTGGTGCTGACAGAGAGAGAGAGAGAGAGAGAGAGAGAGAGAGAGAGAGAGAGAGAGAGAGAGAGAGAGAGAGAGAGAGAGAGAGAGAGACAGAGACAGACAGACAGACAGACACACGAAAAAAGAACACTAACAAGCAAAAAAAACTTAAAATAACACGTTCAACTCATGTCAACACATTATCGAACCCTGAACCGCCAACTCAAAGCAAACCGAACCCTTGTGCCTGTGAAGCTTCGAAGAGAAACTCATTTATCTCTCGCTGTCTCATTATCTCGAACACCAGGACGCCCGGTAAAGGAAGGGAAAAAATACCCATCTGGAAAGTAAGTCACTGAGTAATTAGAGAGAGAGTGAGCCCTTGGAAAATTATTCACTCCCCTTCCTCTCCCCTCTCTCTCTCCCCTCTCAGTGCTTTCCTCCCCGCCGTAGCCCCAGGGGAAGGGAGGAGAAAGAGGGGAATGAAGGCAGGGTGAAGGGATTGTTTTCCTTGTAACTTCTTGTGAATTTATTGCTTCATTTGTTTTTGTTGTTTATAGATGAGTTATTGGTGTTGTTTGTTATTATTATTATTAGTTGTGGTAGCAGTAGGTATACGTCTCTCTCTCTCTCTCTCTCTCTCTCTCTCTCTCTCTCTCTCTCTCTCTCTCTCTCTCTCTCTCTCTCTCTCAAACCAGTAGGCAGAGTGGAAGTCAATACGTCCCTGACACCCTCGACTGTTACAGAGACGAGGCGGGACAGTGACAGGTGGAAACAGTCCCGGGGTTGAGACGCACGCCAGCCAGGATAAACAAAGGGAGACAGTGTGAACAGCGGGACTGTACCACGACGGGGCTTCAGGGGAGAGAGAGAAAGGGAGAGAGAGAGAGAGAGAGAGAGAGAGAGAGAGAGAGAGAGAGAGAGAGAGAGAGAGAGAGAGAGAGAGAGAGAGAGAGAGAGAATACGTAGATTACACAACGACTACCAGACATAATATTTTTTCATGAAGAACAACGTTTTTCATATATTTTTTTTCTTTGCCATTTTTACGCAACCGCTTTCTACCAAACTGGAAAACTAAATAAAAGAATAAAAATAGCACAGAGGCAAGCAAAATATGGTGGCTCTGCTCCACTTCTTTTTTTCTTTTCTTTTTTACATATATATATAATCCCGCAGGACAGACGAAGGCGGAGGAATGTAAGCGAGGGAGAGAGAGAGAGAGAGAGAGAGAGAGAGAGAGAGAGAGAGAGAGAGAGAGAGAGAGAGAGAGAGAGAGAGAGAGAGATGAAAATGGGATAAAAGCTTTTAAAAGTCAATTTATTATAGCAAAGTTTGAAATCAGTCTTTTGAGTTACCAGACTATCTCATTGTCACCCTTCCTTAATGTGTGTACTTTTCCCTCCTCCTCCTCCTCCTCCTCCTCCTTTTTCTAAGACCTCAGACCCTCCATCTATTTGTCACTCTCCCTTCACTCCTCTCTCATCTCCCTCCAATCCCTCAGCTCCCTTCCTCCCTCCCCTTCTTCCTAATGCTCCTCCCTCCGTCCCTCTGTCCTTCCCCTCCGTCTCTCTCTCTCTCTCCTCTGCGTGAATGAATGCTGATGGACCGGGGATTGACACAGGATAAATGATACACAGTTACCCCACGTTGAGTGACAAGAATCCTCCCTCCTTCCCTCCTTTATCCCTTCTTCCTTCCTTCCTTCCTTCCTTCCTTCCTTCCTTCCTTCCTTCCTTCCTTCCTTCCTTCCTTCCTTCCTTCCTTCCTTACTTCCTTCCTTCCCTCCTTCATCCTTCCTTCCTTCCTTCCTTCCTTCCTTTCTTCCTTCTCTTCTACTCATCTCCCTCATTTCTTTTACTTTTCCCTCTGTTCTCCATCCTGCTATTTGTCCATCTGTCTCCCTCTGTTATCCATCTTCATGTCTCTCCCCGTCTTCCCTCCATTTCTCTCCTCTCACCTTCTCCCTCCTCCTCCTCCTCCTCCTCCTCCTCTACGACGTCGTAGTTGCTCCGTGTAATGCCACCGCTGATCCAAATACTAATGCCACTGCTGATCCACATATTAAAGTTTGTTATGTAAATGCTCGCAGCATCAGAAATAAATTTACAGACCTCGAAGCTCTCGCGGCGATGGATCAGTACCACATCATAGGAGTCACAGAATCATGGTTAGATACGTCGAACAGAGATTACATTGCAGAATTTCAGTTACCTGGTTATACAATCTTTAGCTGTGAAAGAGAGAACAAAATTGGCGGTGGTGTAATCCTATATATTCACAGCTCGCTCCATCCGATCTCCATTAAAACAGAACCCATCAACGGTATTGACACAGTTTTTATCGAATTAAAGAGTAACTCAAGTAGAAAAATACTCGGATTGATTTACAGACCACCGGGGCGCACCGCTGAAATTGACCGTTTACTATTCGAATCAATCTCCGAAACAATTAGTCAATGCGAGACAATTATTATGGGTGATTTTAATTTGCCAGTAACGAGATGGGGAAATCCGTTACGATCTCATACAGGACACGACCTGTACACGAACTTATTAGAGAGCGAATTACATCAACACGTTCACGAACCGACGCGAGACTTAAATACCCTTGATCTCATTCTTTCAACAAGTAAAGATTTAGTCAGTAACGTAAATGTCGGCCCAGTTTTCAGTTCTAGTGACCATCGAATAATCACGTTCAATTTGAAAATTAAGGAAATAAAAGTAAAAGACAGTAAGGAGAAGGTACCAAATTATCAAAGGGCGAATTTCATCAGAATGCGATCAATTCTAGAAGACACTGACTGGAGTGAACTGTTGTCAGAGTCAGATATTGATAAGTCATGGGAGGCCTTTACCACAAAACTGAATGAAGTTATAAGCGTATGTGTACCGTATCGATACAGACGTTCAGCAAGGAAGAACAAACCAAAATGGTGGAACGAAGAGATAAAAAACAGCCTCACTCTCAAAAAACATGCGTACAATAAGTACATATTAACTAAAAGCCAAGATGATAAAGTAGAGTTTGACAGAATTCGTCGCGATACTAAGAGATTGATAAAGCGTAGCAAGAAAAACCTGGAAGAATATATAGCGGAATCATGTAAATCAAATCCTAAAGAATTTTATAGTTTTGTTAAGAGTAAAAAAGCCCTTACCTGCAATATCGGTCCACTTACTAAAGGACATGGAAATCACACAAATGACGAAAACGAAATGGCTACAATCCTTAATAACTTTTTTGCATCCGTATTTACAGAAGAGGATTGTTCATCGTTTCAGCCACTTGAGATTAGAGGGACCGTAAACTTCTTAAATGATATACTCATAGTAGAAAATGACGTTTTGCAAAAAATCAATAAGATGAAAACAAACAAAACCCCTGGACCAGATAAAATTTCCCCAAGAATCTTGAAAGAGGTCAAGCACCAGATCAGTAAACCGCTTACAATCTTATTCAATAAATCCTTAAGAGATGGTAAAGTTCCATCAGATTGGAAACGTGCAAATGTAACACCAATCTTCAAAAAGGGGGACAAGTCACAACCCGGAAATTATAGGCCAATCAGTCTGACATCAGTTGTATGTAAATTAATGGAGACAATCATTCGTGACAATGTGGTGAAATTCCTTGAAGACAACGATATAATAAAACCATCACAACATGGTTTTCGTAATAAACGTTCATGCTTAACTAACTTATTAGACTTCTTCCACAATGTTTTTGACGCGTACGATGAAAGCAGAGCAGTAGATGTCATATATCTGGATTTTCAAAAGGCTTTTGATAAAGTACCTCATCAACGATTGCTTAATAAACTAATGACTCATGGTATCTCTGGTAGCATTTACAATTGGCTTCTG
>JAPQNM010000020.1:917774-937774 GCA_029783475.1 Metacarcinus magister
ATTGCTGTTGCTTCAGAGATAATGTAGACAAAGCAAGACTGACAAGGACACACGGCACGTCGCTGGTGATCACCTGTAATAATCTTACCTGTCCTATTTTACACGCTTTAAAGTAAGGAATCCTATGCGGTATATATTTTGTCATACACACACACACACACACACACACACACACACACACACACACACACACACACACACACACACACACACACACACACACATACACATACATACGCACGCACGCACGCACCCACACCCAAACACACATACACAAAAGTACACCCGAGCAAATTTATTCTGATACGTGATTCACCTTCATGAGGGTGAGGGTGAAGGGTGAAGGGTGAGGGTAAGGCAGCCCTAAGTGGTGCAGCAGCAGCAGCAGCAGCAGCAGCAGTCTGTGGCGGGTCGGGTGAGTCATAACAAATTCCCGTCAAGTCAACTGTGCTCAGAAGGTAGCGGGTAAATCTGTCTCAAGGAGGGAGGCGGAAAATGCAGATATGGAAGGGGAGGAGGAGGAGGAAAGGGAAAAGAATAATGATATGTAGAGAGGATGGCACGTGAAGGAGGTAAGAAGGGAGGAAGGGAGAGGGGAATAGGGAGGGTAGAGGACTTTAACACCGCATTGGAGGGTCGCCAGACATCTCCGTCATGTAAATCATAACTAACCTTGCCAATTAGCGCTCAGAAAACCTGCCCGTGGGAGGAGCAGGTGGAGATAGCAATGATGGTGGTGGTGGTGGTGGTGGTGGATGTTGTAGTAGTAGTGGTAAAGCCAACAGTAGCAGTGGTAGTATTTGTCACCACACTGTATCATCAAGTTCTTCCCGTCTACTCCCCGTCACTTATGTCACTCCTACTCAGTCGCCGCCGTCAATCTAGTCCTCCACCTATTTGCGTAACTTTTTCAGACCTTTTCCTTCTCAATACTCGCGTGCCGAAGCCCACCTACCGCTACTGCGACAACTTTTCCCCCTTCCCCTCAACACCCCAATTAGCTAGGGTTTGGGGAGGGGAAAGGGGGAGTTTAAGGTGTCATCTTGCTGGTGTATACTCGGTGTCAAGTGTCAGGGTTATGTGGGGTGGTTACTTATGTGCGTGACAGCTATAGTGCAGTGTAGACATTGTTTGAGTGTGTGTGTGTGTGGGTGTGGGTGTGGGTGTGTGTGTGTGTGTGTGTGTGTATGTGTGTGTGTGGGTGTGTGTGTCTACTCCTTGTTTATTTATACTTGTTTGCTTCCTTGTGGCATTCCATCTAAACTAAAAATTAAATAAAAAAATGCCTAGCCGTGAACATAAGAAAATAAGTACGTGTGCGTGTATGTATGTGCGTGTGCGTGTGTATGTGCGTCTCTCAAGGACGGGCGGCTTTGAGGTGAGTTGTGTACACGGATTTTCGGACATAATATTTGAGTGTGTTTGGAAGCCTCACGTCATCCTCCATCTGTTGTTGTCTTCACGCTTGGCCGCCTCTCACTCGTGTTGTCATAGTTACTTGCGGGACGGGAAGAGAGGAGGCAGGCAAACGGGAGGAGGAGGAGGTGGTGTTGGTAAGCAAGGGAAGAAGCATGACGGAGAGGATAGAGGGGGAAAAAAAAGTGAGGATGAATAAAACTAAACAAATAAGGGAGAAAAAGAGGAAGAGAAAATAGAAGAATAGAAGAAATATACTAAATGGGATGGAATATGTTAGTGAAATATATTAAAATGGAGTTAGAAAGCGAATCCTTTGAATACAAAATAACGAGAGAGAAAAAAAAAGTGAAACGAAAAGATACGAAAAGAAAAGAAAAGTAACGCAACGTAAACACAAACATAGACAGACATGAAAATAAAATATAATACATGAAAATCAAGTTTATGATCGAGTCCACAAAGGCAAAAATGCGCCCCAAAAAAAAATTAAATTAAATAAAAAAAAAATGCGCGTGAATCATATATAATCAAAAGGAAGAAAATAATCTTTGGAACGAATTGATCCGATGATCCTGTGTACGTAAAGGACCTAGAGGAGAGAGAGAGAGAGAGAGAGAGAGAGAGAGAGAGAGAGAGAGAGAGAGAGAGAGAGAGAGAGAGAGAGAGAGAGAGAGAGAGAGAGAGAGAGAGAAAAAAAAAAAAAAAAAGAGAGAGAACATGTATGTAATATGAGAAGAGGAGGAGGGATAGAAACCGCAGGAAGATGGAAGGAATGGAGGAAATGAGAGAAAGAAAGACGAATAAGATCAGGAAAAAAAGAGGGGACGGAGAAAACAAGAAATGGTACGAAGGTAGAGCGAGGGATGAGGGGTGGTGAAGGGGCATATCCTACGACTTGTCACAACTTCCATCGCAGGAAAACACGAGGGACGAGGAAAAAAGTGACGTTGATGAGAAACCGCGACTGTGAGGTTAAGGTGAGGGAACGTGTGAGGGGAGGAGGTGGTGATGGAAGGTGAACGGGTAGAGTAGAGGGTGAGGGGAGCTAAATAAGGGGAAAATAACCTTAGAAGCCACTGAATTAGGGAGAGAAGCGTCTGGTGAAGGTAACGAAGACAGAGAGAGAGAGAGAGAGAGAGAGAGAGAGAGAGAGAGAGAGAGAGAGAGAGAGAGAGAGAGAGAGAGAGGCTGAGTGACATTATTTGTTTATCTTGTCAAGCATGTGCTCTTGTCCACTCAGACCTTGCTATCCCAGGTTGGCAAGGACACTCTTCCTCCTCCTCCTCCTCCTCCTCCTCCTCCTCCTCCTCCTCCTCCTCCTCCTCCTCCTGTCTTCCTTTCCTCACCTCAGCTTCGTCTCGTTAAGTTACACCTGCAACCACAAAACCAATAAAGAAAATGGGATAGAATGCTTGTTTTAGTTCTTCTTACAAGACTCAATGATTAATAGACAAATAAAATTGGTTATGGTATTCATACAATTTTCTTTTATTTAGCTCTGTTGTTTTACGTATTTTTATTTATTTATTTTATTTTATTATGAAACGTTGACTCAGTTTTGTTTGGGTTAGTTTTCTGTTTCATGGAGTTGCATGGCTTTCGTTTTCCTATTTTATTATTCTTCTTACTTTTCCACCTCCTTGTTCCATTCCTGTTTCTTTCCTCTACCTCACACGTAACTCTTGTTGTAATTTCCTCCTCTATTCCTATCACTTCTTTTCCCCTTTTTTTCCCCCTCTCCAATCCCTTCATCCATTTACACAGTCAAATTTAATTCTTTCTTTTGTCCTCGTTTGTTTTCCTTCAACTTTTATTTTATTCATATTTTCTCTGTTGTGCAAACGCTTTTTTGGATTTCATTTTTCTTTGCTTTCTCCCTTCCCCCCTTTTGCCCTTCTCTTTGTGCTGACCCTTTCTCTATATTTACGTCTTCCTTTTTTTCGTATTTCCCATTTCCCCCTATTTCTAAGCCCCCTTGTATCCCTCCTTTCTCTCTCTCTCTCTCTCTCTCTCTCTCTCTCTCTCTCTCTCTCTCTCTCTCTCTCTCTCTCTCTCTCTCTCTCTCTCTCTCTCTCTCTCTCTCTCTCTCTCTCTCTCTCTCTTTCTTTCTTTCTGATCCTTCCCTTTTGCATATTATATTTTTCACTCTTTCCCTTGATCTCTCTCTCTCTCTTTCTCTTTTGGTCTCTATTTGCTATTCTTTTCTGTGTCCATTTTTCATATTTTCATATTTGTGTGTGTATGTGTGAGAGAGAGAGAGAGAGAGAGAGAGAGAGAGAGAGAGAGAGAGAGAGAGAGAGAGAGAGAGAGAGAGAGAGAGAAAAAAAAATAAAGACAGAAAGAGAGAGGTCGCAGCACGTCTGAAATACAACACTCAGATATTCACAGTATACATGTTTGGGGTCCGGTGGGGGAGAGAGAGCCAAGCAGGTATGTATATGTATACTTATACTTTTATACTTACACAGATGAGCTTGGACAGACCTCCGTAAAGTTAACCATCAAGTTAGATTTACAACCCTAGTAGACGTCACGTGCTCCTTAACTTCACCCGGAAATATACCCTCGTGTCACCAGCAGTTACGGGGCATGTAGTGAGGTTTATCTGACTGGCGGGAGGTAGTTGATGCAGCGCAGACGGCAATGCACGAGACCTCAGCATCCTGGGCGGCATCACGTTCCACGGTTTATGATGGAGATTATATCAGTGCCCCCTCATGCCACCATCTCTCCTCCCTCCTCCCTCTCTCTCTCTCTCCCCTTTCTTTTCGTCTCTTTCTTTCTTTTCTCCCCCTTACCTTTCTCCCACCTCACCACCTGCCCCGTAGTTTCATATTTGACTTGTGAGTACTTTAGCGACTTACAGGGTAATGAGCGTGTCTGGAGGAGTTACCTGGTGAAGGTGAGGGGCGGCAGATAATTAGGTGGGCGTGAGTGTGGGAGCGAGAATGACAGGTGTGTGTGGGTGTCGTGGCTCCGTGTGTTTATACGGCTCATTAAAGAGAGAGAGAGAGAGAGAGAGAGAGAGAGAGAGAGAGAGAGAGAGAGAGAGAGAGAGAGAGAGAGAGAGAGAGAGAGAGAGAGAGAGAGAGAGAGAGAGAGAGAGAGAGAGAGAGTGTAATGGAATGCTTATGAAAGAGGCTACGTGTGGGAGATGGAGCGAGGTGATATATTCAGGGTGAAGGGAGGCTGGTAGGAGAGTGAGAGGAGGCGTGGAAGTAGAGGTAATTAATGGGTAGAAGGAGAAGATAGGAAGAGTTAATGGGAAATGCGAGTGTTAGTCGAGAGGGGAAAAGGGGGAAAAGGGATGCCGGGAAAGGAAGGGAAGTCAGATGGGAGATTAAAATGAGGGGAATGGAGGAAAGTGACGAGTGTGAGGGAAGAAGGATTGGAAATAGCAGGGAAGGGGAAGGATGGAGAGAGAGAGAGAGAGAGAGAGAGAGAGAGAGAGAGAGAGAGAGAGAGAGAGAGAGAGAGAGAGAGAGAGAGAGAGAGAGAGAGAGTAGTTAATTTAAACAGAACAAGAAATAATGGCCATGTGTGGACGAGAAAATACGAGAGAGAGAAAAATAAAAGAGGAAAAGGAAAAAAAAAATCGCATAGAGTAAGGGGAAGCTGAGGGGAGAGGATGAAAAATAACAGAGGGACGCCACGAGGGAAAAAAAAAAAATGAACATCGCTAAAGGGAGATCCATTTCCCTTTGATTTGCGGAAAATATCCAATACCGACGAAAACCCTCTATTTTAACAAGGTTTAAAGCCACTTAACGCGACCGAACAAAACACTTAATATCCCAAACACCCGCTTGACTACCTAACAACACGAAGAAAAGCGAATCTCACCTCTAAAACCAAGCACCATAAGGATGAGTTTTCCTTGCCATTACTTTGTTTACATTGATCAGCTGATTTTCCCACTACGGCTTTGCGAGATTTACTTAATTACCACAATGATGAGTTTCCGGCACGTAAACAGCGATGGCGTGATTGATTGCCAAGACCACGTTGTATATTAAGCTTAAAATTAGGTTAGGGAGTGATGTGCTTCGTCAGGTTTTTTTGTCGTTGAGGTTTTTAATTTTTGGGAGTGTGAAACTTTCTCTGCCTCAAGAGTGTTCGTGGGTAAGGTATTGATTTATAATAGTTCTTGAGTTATTGTGATTAGTATGTCTTTTAATTAGTTTAATCTCTCTCTCTCTCTCTCTCTCTCTCTCTCTCTCTCTCTCTCTCTCTCTCTCTCTCTCTCTCTCTCTCTCTCTCTCTCTCTCTCTCTCTCTCTCTCTCTCTCTCTCACGGTAATATCTTCCTAGCTTCACTCAGTAATGACTAACCTGCGCACTTTGTTTTACCGCTGCCTTAATCTTTCAAAAATACGCGCCTTTCAAAATATATCGCCTCCACTTTATCTTCTACACCTGGTGAAGTAAAATCTGTACTTGTCTTATTGATTGCCTCACCTGCCGCTTCCTCAGACCCTGTTTTTTTTTTCCCCTCCCAGCAGTATTTTCTCCATCTTCTTCCTCTTCTTCTTCTTGTGGTGCATCCATACCCACCTTTTCACCATGTCAAGGAAAGTAGCAAAAACAGCGTCGCGCCAACTTAACTTATGATTTTCGTAAAAGATGACGTGTGATGTGGCTGGTTCTCTTCCCCTCACCTCCCTCCTTCCCTCCCTCCGTCCCCTCACTACCTTATTGCTCTTCCTTTTTTCTTCTCTTCCTCCTCCTCCTCCTCCTCCTCCTCCTCCTCCTCCTCCTCCTCCTCCTCCTCCTCCTCCTCCTCCTCCTCCTCCTCCTCCTCCTCCATCATCTCCTCGTTTATCTCTTCCTGTCCTCAATCTTCATCTCAAGATTTCTTCATTTTACGCTTCCTTCCCTCGTCCCCGCAACCATTTGCCGCTGCTTTCCCCTCACATCTCCGTCTTTTATTACACTTTACCTCTCTTTCACAACTCTCCTCATGTCTTCTCTTCCTCTACGTATCATATACACTCCTTTTTCATCAATTCTACATTAGTACCCCTTCCTTTCCACTCCCCTTTTTCTATGCTTCCTATCGTTCTTCTCTCTTTCCCACGTTCCCTCCTCTCTCTCTCTCCTTCTCCCTCCCTCCCTCCTTCCCTCCTGCTGTTGCGTCCTAGTCTTGGGGGTCTGAGGAAAGTCCAAGACCTCATAAAGTCATAAATCTCCCTCACCTCAGCTCAAGGGAGGCAACTGGGTCGACCTCGGTGATTGTGGGTAACGCAGGGAGGAGGAGGAGGAGGAGGAGGAGGAGGAGGAGTAGAGGGAAGTAAGTAGGACGAATAGCCTGTCCAGAAAGAGGAATTGCGGTGGATTGCGGTAGTGGTAATGGTGGTGGTGGTGGTGGTGGTGATGGTGATGATGTTGAAGGCTTTGAGGGATATCAGTTTAAATTTTATTAGAAAGAGAGAACGAGAGGGGGAGAGAGAGAGAGAGAGAGAGAGAGAGAGAGAGAGAGAGAGAGAGAGAGAGAGAGAGAGAGAGAGAGAGAGAGAGAGAGAGAGTCATGTTCAATTAAAAAAATATCAGTCATTTGCATAAATAAATATTCCTTCTCTCGAGGCCTGTCAGTCGTCCTGTAATGGTCTCTCACATCAAGCTGCTCATTGGTCCATTAACAGCCAATAGGAGCAGACTTCCACCCTGGCGCCATGACCAATGGGTGCCGGGGGGGGTAGGGGGGAAGGTAGATGCAGGACAGGTATACATAATCGCGTTAGAAGTATGCGTAGAGGCTGAAAACAGGTATACACGAGGACTGGGAACTGGCAGGTGAAGGATGTTAAGATAGTTATACATATTTATAGGAATTTCGCCAAAGCTTACTCGCTTCCTATCATCTGGTATCGTCACTATTTTGTGTGTGTGTGTGTATGATTGCACTCGTTATTTTTATATATCTTCATTTTATTTTATTTTTTATATATATAATGTGACTTTGATGCTGTCTTAAGGCACGTTTGTCTCATGAAATAACTGAAAACTATGTTATTTTCTTCTATTGAGTAGTATACGGAGCTAAGTTAAGAAAATGAGTAAGTATAGTTTCAAGAATTTAATTTCATAATATTGTATTGCAGTGTATAACATCAAAATTTACAACATCAGATTACAGAGACGTGACAAAGATAAGGATGCAAGTTAAGGTGACTAATCCTATCATTTCTTATACCAAAATCACCCTCACCACCTCACTATCTCTCCCTCCCTTGCTCTCAACCTATCACCATCCTTCATCCCCTCGCCTCCGCTGCCCATCTAAACATTGGTTCACCTTCACACCTCATCATTTCACCTTCACCTCACCTCACCTCACCTGAACGGCCCCTCACCCCTTCATCTCGCAACCAGTGAGACATATCGCCCCTTAGCTCCCATTAACTGATATAAAAGTCTCATAAACGTCTCTCCTCATAAGGGATTGTTGCTCCCTTGTCTCTCCCCACACCCAAAGAAAGAAAGGAAGAGAGAAAAACTCCCCCACACAAAAGAGAGGGAGAGCAAGAGGGAAAGAGAATAAACAAATGAGAGGGGAAAAAAGAGGGAGATACACAAGGAAGACAAATACACAACTAAATAATGACAGGAAAAATGCCTTCACAGAGAGAGAGAGAGAGAGAGAGAGAGAGAGAGAGAGAGAGAGAGAGAGAGAGAGAGAGAGAGAGAGAGAGAGAGAGAGAGAGAGAGAGAGAGTTATGCCCACGCAACAGCCTGACACCTGCCTTTGCGTTACACAGGTGTCCTCTCTCACTTGTCCTCGCCCCTAGACACACACACACACACACACACACACACACACACACACACACACACACACACACACACACACACACACACACACACACACACACACACACACACACACGTCATAACACCACCATGTAGCCATCAGTCATATCTACATAACCATAACATACATTATTAATCGTGCATCGAATTTATCAACCATATGCAGGAACCATCATCATCATCGTCATCATCATCATCGTCATCATCATCATCATCATCATTGTTATCATCATCATCATCATCATATTTACATTCCTCGCTAGTAGACAAAAAACACTTGGTAAATATTTACACAAAAACTAGGGCGTTTCTCTTCTATTATCTAACACGATTGTCTTTTTTTGCTTGTCATTCGTGCTCTTAATGTTCTTGTTGTCCTTGCTTTGGCTTCCTCTTGTAGCTCTTTCGTTGTTTATTCTTCTTTCTTCTCTCTGGTTCATATTTTAGTATCCTCTTTCTTTCTCCTTTGCCTTCCAGTAACATTATTTACACATTAGACATAAGTTTTCCACTGAACTCTCTTATCAAACTGTCAACACCACTTTTCTTTTACATATATCTCGTCCTCACATTACTACATTACTTCTTCCTTTCCTGCCTTCTCCTTTACTCAATCCTTCGTCTACTCTGAAAATAATATACAAATATATCGAACATGACACTTGACTATGTTTCACCTGAACCTCACAACATTTCACCTTCACCTGCAAGAGTCACAAAAGATAGACAGGCGGGCGGGAGGGAGGGAAGGAGGGAGTCGAGGAGGAACAACGGAGGGAGAGAAGCGAGGGTGAACGACAGGAGGGAGGAAAGAATAGGAGCAAAGGGGAACGAAAGGGCAGGAGGGGAAGGAGGAAAGGTGAACGAGGAGGGAGGATAGAAGGGAGACAAGCATGGCTAAACTAAGGAGGGAGGAAGGGAGGGAGAGAAACAAGGAGTAACGAAGGAGATAATAGCTTAAAGAGGAGAAAACAAAGGAGGGAAGGTGGTACGAACAGACAATAAAGGAAGAAGTACAAAAGAACGATAAATAGAGAAACAAAAGAAAGAGGAGAATGATGGAAGGAGAGAGAAAAGAAAGTCATTTTGATTATCTTTAAGAATCGCATCGCATTTTCCCGGAACTCCCTTGGTATTTCTGGCAAGCTTTAGGCCATCAGTAAACAAACAAATAAACAAGAAAAATATTTATCCATCTCAGCAAACAAGACAGACAGACAGGCAACATGTATATATCATAACTACGCAAAGATATACTCATTCTTTTGATTATAAGTATTCGTTTTGTTTTCCATATTAATTTAGTATGCATTCATTCACTCATTCATTCATTCTTTCTTTTTTTTTCTCGAGGTAAGTTTTTTTTGTTTTAACGAGCGCCGAAGTGCACAAGACCCGAACATTCCCATCCTCCCTGTCTCGGTTTAGTCTCCTTTACAGCTAGTATTTGCTGTTAGTGTTTATGCGTCTGTACTGCCTGTAGCGGCCTTGTTTACCTGGGGTGCTGCGGGGGAAGGAGAGGGAGGGATGGAGTGAGGGAGGGATGGTATTTGAGCTGGGCATAGAGAGATGAGACCGAGGGGAGGTAGTAAGGAAGGGAGGGAGGAAAAAGAAGGTAGGTGAGTCAGGTAAGGAGGGAGGGAAGGTGATGTGAGGTGTTACAGGTTGTGTGTTATGTGTGTGTTGAAGGACATGTGCTGTTTAACATGTGTAGACTGTATGATAGATGGTATTGTATAGTTTTTTTTAATAAGTTTTAATGTGTGGACGTAAGATATATAGATTTTTAAGAGAAAGAGAGATAATATGTGCGTGTGTGCTTCGTTTCCTCATATAGAAAAAAATGTGTGATCACTCATTCTTTGTTCGGCTTTTGCAATTTACAAGAAAAAATTTAATGTGAGACGTCACGAGAGCGTAGAGATGCAATTTCTCTCTCTCTCTCTCTCTCTCTCTCTCTCTCTCTTTCTCCCTCTCCCTCTTTCTCTTTTTCTTTCTTTCTATCTCCTTCTCTCTCACACACACCCATCATACCCACATGCTCAATTTACCTGTCCAGTGAGCGGCCTTACTTCTAATTAATTTCCTAGTAACTCAGGTGTGCCAGGACTGCAAGGTGGGGATTACCTGTTGTTTCGTTAATTGGCGCATTTTGCTTCACTAATTTATCACGTAGCCTTGTCACCTGATCGCAAGTAACTCTTTGGAAAGTTGATCAACATTTAGTTCATCCATTAAGATTAGTTAGATAATCCTTGTGGTGTTAGGTCATTTATGGATGAAGTGAGGTATTCCTTGCATTATTCCGTTATTTAGTGTCTCGTTCTTCTGTGTTATTCAGTGTGTTAAGGAAAGTTTCTCTCTCTCTCTCTCTCTCTCTCTCTCTCTCTCTCTCTCTCTCTCTCTCTCTCTCTCTCTCTCTCTCTCTCTCTCTCTCTCTCTCTCTCTCTCTCTCTCTCTCTCTCTCGTTAACGATAAAGATCCTAAACAGACAATTGCTGACGTGGACACAATAGTCGTCTTTACATATACATGAACCAATTTAATGTTTGTATAGAATTACATTGGTTTATTTGCATTTATATCTTATTCACTATACTCTTTTATTATTTATTTACCTCTTGTCCTCTTCTCCCCTTTTATTTATGCAATTGTTTATCGCACATGTACTTAAGGTTGATGTACTTTTATGGTGGACAATTTATGTATTTATTTTTTTTTAAGTACGTTCTTTATTCTGTTTTACGACTTCGCGCAAGACAAGTCTGCTGAATTATGAATGTCGTTTAGTCCTTCTTAATTTGTGAATGGTATTGTGGTGATCGCTTCTTGTTGTTCTTCTGTTTATAGATTTATCTTGTTCTGTGTGTGTATGTGTCTTAAGTGTGTATCTCAGTCTATTGGTTTGTTTTTGTGTATAATTTATTCTCTCTCTCTCTCTCTCTCTCTCTCTCTCTCTCTCTCTCTCTCTCTCTCTCTCTCTCTCTCTCTCTCTCTCTCTCTCTCTCTCTCTCTCTCTCTCTCTCTCTCTCTCGTTTTGGGTCAACTAAACTACCTTAACGTCACTTAACAATGCTCACTTTTACCTTATTTGTGATTATCTCTACACCCAAGTCAACTATTTTCAGATAAGCAAAGTTCACGTCAAATTAAGTCGATACACATTACTTTAAACTTACTTATATCCTTGTTTATTGCCTTGATACCTTGCTCGCCTCTGGTCAGACTAACTTTGGAAGCAGCGTAACACATTACATATATTTTTTCTGGGTTTGAGGGAAAAGAAAATGTATCCAGTGGGTGGTCAGGACCTGTTGGCCCTTTCCCCATCACCCCAAAATCACACTCAAGTTTTTAGTGTCCGATAAATTTGCATCATTATCACGGAGGAGATCGGAAATTACTGCGATGGGAGTCCAGGTTGTTGCGGAGAGGTATAATTAGCTTAATTGCTGCCATTAGCGAGTCTGCAGAGATGAAGAGACAAGCCGAACTAGGAGCCTAAAGGTAGTTCATTGCCTAAGTGTTGATGGAATTCTTGTCGCCATGTTATTGGATAGTTAAAGGGCTTGTAAGTGGGTGTGAGTGTGTGTGTGTGTGTGTGCGAGGGTGGGAGGGTGTAGAATGGCTGGGTGTGGGTGTGTGTGTGTGTGTGTGTGTGTTACTGGTTATTTAAAGAGCCTAGAAATGGGTGTTTGGTATATAGATGCAAGGTATGGTTGATGCAGAATGGCTGAGTGTATGTGTTGGTGTTATGTTGTTCTATCTTATCTATTTTTTGTGTTCTATTCATTACGTATGTTCTAAGTCCCTCCTGACCGCTTCCTCAACACGCGTTCCTCAGTCTCTCGCCCAATTAAGCTTCCTGTCTGTTTTAATTTCCATGTCATTTGCAAGTTACTGTTCCTTTCGCTTCCTCGCTCTTCCTTCTTTGACTTTCTTCGCTACTTATTCATATATTCGGTTACGATTCCTTTCCTTCATATTCATCATCATCATTTCCCGTATCTCTTCTTTGTCTTGGTTCATTCCTTCTCGTTCTTCCGTCATTGCTGTCATTCTCATTCTGTGACTTCCTAATTAATCTTTCCATTATTATTAATTGGATACTTTTTCTACTTCATTAGTTTCTCTCTTTTCTCTCTTTATTAATATATTCACTTTAATCCCCTCTTTCCATAGCTTCCGTATTCCTTCTCTTATTCCCTTAATCGGATTTTCTCCTATGTTCACTGTACCGAAATTAAGAGGAAGAGGAGAGAAGAAGAAGAGGCGCGTCGCCCCCCATCGTGGTGGTAACTCATTAATCATCGACTTATTTTCCTATGCAAATGGATTACTCGACAGGCGGGGGGAGGAGAGAGAGAGAGAGAAAGAGAGAGAGAGAGAGAGAGAGAGAGAGAGAGAGAGAGAGAGAGAGAGAGAGAGAGAGAGAGAGAGAGAGAGAGAGAGAGAGAGAGAGAGAGAGAGAGAGAGAGAGAGAGAGAGAGAGAGATGTAAATATAGTAAAATGACATTAAATTCCTATGATGTTGATGTTGTGTCTCTTACTTCTCATCAAAACATTCATCGCATGTGTTACTTCCTCATAATACTTGCTTTAAACAAGATAAGAGAGGCCATTAAGTGACTTCTATAATTCTAACGTCTTAATTATCTCGTTAAAGTGTGTCATTGTCATTATCATTATTATTATCATCATTATTATTATTATTATTATTATTATTATTTTGAGGGACAAATAATTCTTCGTTTCCATCTAAAACCTCATGTCTTCCCTTTGAGAGTGGGTTGAGGTGAGTGTGTGAGGGGAGTAGCTAAGGGTAAAAGGCTGTGGGGGACTACACCCTTACACTACAACAACGATGAAGCTTAACTTAATCCTCAGTGCTTAAGGGAAGTTACTCAAGCTGAACATTAAATGATACTCTGATGTTTTTTTTATTGGCTATTATCTTTTATTATTATTCTTTCCCTTTGTTATTTTTCTGTGTTTTTCTTATGTTTTTATTTTTAGTTTTTTTATTCCACTGCGTCATTGTACTTAGCAAATACAACGATGGAGTTTCTTGTTACGTAATATAAGTTTTTTTTTATCTATATATATTTGTAGAAGTGAACTAAAATCCTTGAAGGTGATGTGAAGGCTACTTAGTCTGGTTTTATCTCTCAAATTACAACTCTCTTCCCTCTGGCGCTAAACAAACAACTTAACGACGCTATTGTGATTGTGTCCTTGCTGTTACATACTACTGGTGTGTATCTCTCTCTCTCTCTCTCTCTCTCTCTCTCTCTCTCTCTCTCTCTCTCTCTCTCTCTCTCTCTCTCTCTCTCTCTCTCTCTCTCTCTCTCTCTCTCTCTCTCTCTCTCTCGCTTTGGTGATGGTTCTGTTGGAAAGTGAGGGCAATTAGGTCGTAACTCGAAGATGGGTCGTTAGTAAACAGAGAAACTACATAAACGTTGGGTTGAGGTGTGATTAGTGGTCTTGTTGAAAGTGGTTCGGGTCGTTTCGTTTCATGTCTGAGGATTCGAAGCTTGTAAATATTTTTGTGAGTGAGTTAAGCTTGGATTTTTATCTCGTATGGGTTCGGTTTTTTAGGAATATAAGTTGTTGGTAATAATTCAGTGTTTTGTAGAGGTGTGTGTGTGTGTGTGTGTGTGTGTGTGTGTGTGTGTGTGTGTGTGTAAATTCCTGTCTCTTTTTGTATACACTCCCCACGGTGAGTTGTATGTGCATGTTTGTGTGTATGTAACCGGCTGTCTGTCTGTGTATACCCCCTAGTGTGTGTGTGTGTGTGTGTGTGTGTGTGTGTGTGTGTGTGTGTGTGTGTGTGTGTGAGCCTCCTCATCCTCGCTACTCTTCTCTTTAATTTCTTCCGTCAAACTCACTTTCTCTTCCGCTGTCTTTTCCTGCGTATTCTCTCACCTTTTTATTCATATTTAAAGAAAATATTCCTCCTGTTTTTGTTTTGGTGTCGCTCCTTCAGTGCCTCTTCTCTCCTCTTGGCCTTCCCTTGAGAAATCTTGTGGTTTAACAAACTTTAATCCTTTTTAGGCTTAGTGTCTACATGCTGTCAAATCTTCGTAGGAACATTTTGTAGGCCTAAGTGTTTCATTCTTTTAATTAGTGTGGATGATTAAGGTTATTAAGAAGAAGAAAAAGATGGTAATGAAGAAAAAAAGAAAGTAAGTAAGAAAAAAAGTAAAGGAAAAGATGGAAGTGGTAGTGGAGGCATTGACGATGTGAAAGTTAGGAAGAGAGAGGGAAAAAGAGAGAAAGGAAAAAAATGATAAATGGCTTGGCTTGTGAAACGTCTTGTCTAGCATGAAGTATGTAAAACATTTGTCACTTGAAAGAATAGTTATTTTCTTCTTTTGGCGAGTGGAAGAACTTCTTGAGGGAGGCGAGTGTCTGAACATATAATAGAGTTTTGGAAATTTACTCTTAACACTATTTCCTCCTTAGTTTGCCGTGGTATTTCTTTACTATTTTGTGTTTTACTTTATTATTATTTTACCATAATATTTACGAAGACACATTATTTTTTTTATACAGAAATGTTTGATTAGTATGTTTTAACCTTCAAGTCTTATAATTTTCGCTGCATCACCTCGTCCTTCAAAACCCTTGAATATCATGTAACACTGAGAGGCATTAATGTTATTACCTAACCACCACCACCACCACCACCACCACCACCACCACCACCACCACCACCACCACCACCACCACCACCACCACCACCACCACCACCACATGCCATTTAATTCAACCTCCATCTCCGTCGCCGCCTCCGTCGTCTTATCACAAGCTTCATATTAATATTAGTCTTACATTCAGCTTCTCTCACACTGTTTGACGTCAGTAGTAACCGAATACATCCACTGACAGAGAGAGAGAGAGAGAGAGAGAGAGAGAGAGAGAGAGAGAGAGAGAGAGAGAGAGAGAGAGAGAGAGAGAGAGAGAGAGAGAGAGATTGGACGGTACATTAAATATTCCTTTTATTTGTCTTTTCAGGGATTTGCAAGAAAATGACCTGACTGCTGTTTACTACTCTGACCTCACTGGCCTCAATGAGCTCCTGATCCTGTAAGTATTATTATTATTATTATTATTATTATTAGTAGTAGTAGTAGTAGTAGTAGTAGTAGTAGTAGTAGTAGTAGTAGAAGTAGTAGTAGTAGTAGTAGTAGTAGTAGTAGTAGTAGTAGTAGTAGTAGTAGTAGTAGTAGTAGTAGTAGTAGTAGTAGTAGTAGTAGTGAAGTGGAGAATATCAAAATATGAAATGTTGTAAGAAATTTTAATATTGCAGCATAAATATTATCAATACATTATTTTTTATTTATTTTTTGACATGAATTTCAAGGTAATTTCCGCGGGATATTGACTTGATTTAATTGGAACCGAAATGAAATTGTCAAACTGAATAAACTAATTTAGAATCACCCCGTCATTTCCCTATAGAAGGCATGATGAACTATTAAATTTTTGATGGTATAATTTACTTATTAATAACTAGTTAGAGAGAGAGAGAGTGAGTAATAAAATATGCACAACAGATATGAAAGTATACATTATAAACGCTTAAGAAAATTTACTACTATATTGTGTTAAGTTGACGGTCAAGAAAAGATACTAAATTGTTTAATTAAACTTTCTCCGTCTTTTCCTCACTTTCCTCAACTCCGTAAACTTTTCCTCCTTCCCCTCTTCCCTCCGGTGGCACGTAAGTTTTTTTTTCATCCTCTCCCTCTCCTTACTACTTTTTCTTTCCCTGTTACGTTTCTCTGGAGAATTGTAACCATTAAAAAGTCAGCAAGTCTGTCTCTCTCTCTCTCTCTCTCTCTCTCTCTCTCTCTCTCTCTCTCTCTCTCTCTCTCTCTCTCTCTCTCTCTCTCTCTCTCTCTCTCTCTCTCTCTCTCTCAGGTAGGGGCGCCGCTACTTTTCGTTAACTTGACAAATTGGATCTACAATAAAAAAAGGAAAAAGGCGATGTAGTTAGTTGTTCTGTTAATTTTTTACTTGCATTTATTTTTTTCTTGCCTACATTATCATCTATTTCTCCTTATGGTTGTTTCTTGTTCAGTAGTTTTTTACTTTTATATATTTTGTACTACCTTATTATTATTACTATTATTATTATTGTTCTTTTTATTAATGTTATTATTATTATTATTATTATTATTATTATTATTATTATTATTATTATTATTATTATTATTATAAAAATTAGGATCATCAATCAATATCTTCTCAACTATTTTAATTTCATATTTTTCCGTCCTGTAGGTCTTCAAGTGGCGATGATTTATAGATCTTTTTTCACTTCATTTGTGATTTATTCTGCGACCGTGAATTAAAACATATAAACTTGGGTGGCAGAGGAAGGAAAATACGTCTTATACCATAAAGCCATAAATATTACTATAACTTGAGGTATGATTTATTATATACAAAACATGAGAGAGAGAGAGAGAGAGAGAGAGAGAGAGAGAGAGAGAGAGAGAGAGAGAGAGAGAGAGAGAGAGAGAGAGAGAGAGAGAGAGAGAGAGAGTGAGAGAGAGAGAGAGTTCAAAATACTTAAAGAGATGTAAAGAAAGATCAAAACTAAGTGGATAAAACGAAAAAATGAAGTAATTAGAGAATGGAAGCAAAATGGAGAGAAAAAAGTATGTAATTAAGGAGTTAGTTAAAGGGGAAAGAAGAGGTTAAGAAAGGGAAGTAAGAGAGGAATTACGAAGATGATCTGGGGAACTAAGAAAGGATTAGAAGACATTGAATAGAGTTAAAGAAGAAATAAAGACAATCCCTGAATTACTTAAAGGTGAATAGATGCTAAAAGTGAAAGAAATAAAAGAAAGTGAGTGAAAAGAGAGGGAGAGAGAGAGAGAGAGAGAGAGAGAGAGAGAGAGGAGAGAGAGAGAGAGAGAGAGAGAGAGAGAGAGAATAAAGCCACCTTCTTCCCCCTATTAGAAGTGACTAAGAGGTAATGTTTTTTTTCTTATTTATTTATCTGTGTGTCAACTGTGGCTAACTTACAGGTTATTTAATTAGGGGAAATATGTTTCTGCTTAATTAATGAACCTGTTTGAGAACCTGGCTGTTTTTATGACCTTGAATGGGCTTCGTGTGTGTGTGTGTGTGTGTGTGTGTGTGTGTGTGTGTGTGTGTGTGTGTGTTATGTTCTTTACTGCTATCATGCATAAGGTTCGAGTTTATTTTTTCTGTGTCTAATTTACAGTATCTTCCTACTCTCTCTCTCTCTCTCTCTCTCTCTCTCTCTCTCTCTCTCTCTCTCTCTCTCTCTCTCTCTCTCTCTCTCTCTCTCTCTCTCTCTCTCTCTCTCTCTCTCTCTCTCTCTCTCTTTTGTGGTAAGTTTTTTAATTGATAACTTGTGATGCAAATGTTGTGATGGTAGTGATTAGCCTTGGTAGTACAAGACACAACTATTACTGCCTTGTTTTTGCATTTAAATGATTGTCTTACATTAGTTGTGTGCCTCTGGTGGTGATTAATTAATAGTGTCTTGTTTTCCTGTTATGTGTTGTATAAAAAGTAGACTTGCCAAAGGATACAAACTAACTGAGGACAATATATTGGTCATTAAAGGAGAAAATTGTTGTAGGAAAATTGTGTTAGGTTAGGTTAGGGTGAGTTTTAGTTACTGTGGTGGGCGTGGAGGAGGAGGAGAAGGAGGTGTGGATAATCAAAGGGAGTATTTTTATAGTGAGTTTTCTTGCTGTGGACGGTAAGATGTTTACTCAGGAGGAACGGCGTGCAGAACTGTCTGTCTGTGGCGAGGTGGAAAGTGTATTGGGGCGTGTTGGCTTGAGGTGCAAATCCTTTTAGTAGATGAAGTGAATTTGTTGAAGTGGTCGCCAAATATTTGTCAGATTTACAACTTTCCTTCCCCATCAGATAATCATATTGTATAGTTGTATTAATTTTTTTTTAAGACTAGAAGGAAGTAAATCACCAATAGGTACTTATAGTCAGCTACTTACAGTAATAACATGAATCTGTCCCAGTGAAATATTGCAGGTTAATTGTTATCATGATTTACAGTCTAATGGATATAGATAAGGGTAGGAGGAATATTTAATAAAAGGTAAGGTACAGGTAGAAGGTTAAAATTATATAATTGTTAAGAAATACATTAGGATAACTTAGGGTCGAGGAGGGTGGGTAGGATAGGCAGGGCACGAGGCGGGGCATGTTGGCCAGGTAACCTTCACTACCTGTCCTGAGCCGCCGCTGTGCTGTTATGCAAATGAGAAACCTTTTAGAAACCTTTCCTTCCGAACGTTTTGCTTTGGGCGGGCGCCTCTTGGGACGGATTAAATTTTTCACGAGAGCAAAGTCCTTTTCATTTTATTTTCTAAGACTTTTTTTGTGTGTGGTTAAAGCCGATGTTATATTTGTGTCTTCAGTTACTTTTATATATTGACTCGTATGTCTAGTGTGTATTTTTTTTTATGCTATGAATTTATTATGTGTTTTATTTATTCGTTAAATTATTTAGTGTGGAGTTTTCTCTGAGTGGACAAGAGACGCAATTACATTTTCAAATTAAGGACGATGTTAGTGGGGGAAAAAAATGGAGCATCGCTTTCCGTGTTTTCCATTTTCTTTTATTCGCGTTTTAGTTTTTTGTACATGACTGTGTTTTCAAGTTTTCCTCCTTGTGTTTACGTATACATTTTTATTTGTCTAAACAATTAGGTGAGGCGTAGCCGTTTGTGTAAGTAATATTGATACACATTTGCCACGTGAGAAAAAAACACTCGGAAAATATTTTAGTATATCCTGACGGTCCTTGTTTTCCTCCTCCTCCTCCTCCTCCTCCTCCTCCTCCTCCTCCTCCTCCTCCTCCTCCTCCTCCTCCTCCTCCTCCTCCTCCTCCTCCTCCTCCTCCTCCTCCTTTGCTTTTTATTATCATCGTTGATTTATTCTTGTTTACTCCCTCACACAAATAACAAAACAACAACCGTATATATTAGGTGGAAAATTCAAATTCTAAAAAGAAAACCCCACAATGGTGCCGCCAAAACCGAAATGTACTTCTAAAAAACACTGGAAAAGAGAAAACATTTACTTTTAAAAAACTATAAAAAGAAGAAAAAAAATAACGAATACAACAAAAAAAGTATTCCTTCTGCCTTGTTTGGATGCCACGAGAGAGAGAGAGAGAGAGAGAGAGAGAGAGAGAGAGAGAGAGAGAGAGAGAGAGAGAGAGAGAGAGAGAGAGGGAGAGAGAGAGAAGCAATTTCACCTCATTCCCTGTAACCACTTCCCGTCACTCCCTTTTATCTTTCTCTCTCTCTCTCTCTCTCTCTCTCTCTCTCTCTCTCTCTCTCTCTCTCTCTCTCTCTCTCTCTCTCTCTCTCTCTCTCTCTCTCTCTCTCTCTCCTGTGTTTGTTTTACGTATTTTTCGTACAAACTATAACACTTGAAAATATATATAAAGACGAAGATACAAAAACATAATTTATAGTTTAATATGTAGAATAGTAGAATTATTATTATTATTATTATTATTATTTATTATTATTATTATTATTATTATTATTATTATTATTATTATTATTATTATTATTATTATTATTATTATTGTTATTTTTCTTCTTTCTCTGCTTGGCGTCTCGTACACCTGTTGGATTAATTACAGAGTCTGGCTGTGCTGGGCTTTTCTCACCTGACCAGAGCCGATAACGCCAGGTAGAATAATTTACTCTCTCTCTCTCTCTCTCTCTCTCTCTCTCTCTCTCTCT
>JAPQNM010000020.1:942774-955274 GCA_029783475.1 Metacarcinus magister
AAGGTCACATAAGTTTAACAATACAGTCGTAAATCGTGTCCATAAGGAGCTATTTCTCAAGGATAAAATTGGCAGACTGGAAAGGGCCTGGAATCCTCACTATACAAAGGGATTCCAGGATTTATAACGTAGATAAGGAAGTTTGGATTATTGGTAAATGTTTTCTCAATCTTTTTTGTTCGTTATCTGAAGCGTGAAAGTTATTGGCAGCGAGGATAGGTAGAGGGAAGGGATGGGGTGAAGGGGGGAGGATGAGAATGGAAGGATGGGAGGAGCTGGAACTCAAGAGGGAAAGGTTTATGAGGTGCTTAACCAAAGGAAAAAACGGCAGCAAAAAAGGGGAAATTATGAGAAAAACTTCTGAAATATGCGTTCTCTCCACGCTTATTGTCTTTCCTTCATTATTTCCTTCCACGATCCTTTCCTTTCATTCTCCTGCGTTTTACTTGCATAGGACCTGTCGCACTTTCTCTTTATTCTTTGTGGGCTCATTTCACTCTCATTTCCTTCGCTGATCTCCCTAAGCACCCCTCCCTTCATCTTCTTTCCCCCTTCATAATCCACATTCTCTTCTTCAAATTATTTTCTAACTGTGTAATAATCCTTGAATGACTTCCTTTCTTTCTTATATATAGCGATTTTTTGCTCTCCTTCACATTCTTTCGTCCTCGCCGCTGTTTCTTAATTATATAATTCTTTCCTTTAACCTCCTCACGTTTTTCTTAACTTCTTTTACTTAACTCTAATTTTTGTCTTTCCTATTTTTCGTCCTTCTTTCGTCTAGCATTCTCCTCTCCCTCCAGTTGTCTATGCTGTCCCATCCTTCCTTTTTTGTATTTCTTATCTTACCTCTAGTCAAGGAACCTGATACCTGACGATCAAAAGATACTTGGGTTGAGTAGCAAAGTCAAGCCCCAACACCTCCTCTCTTCCAGCAGGTGTAGCTTAGAGTGGGTCCTACATACCTGCTCCTCGCATTTCCCTCTTCATTTGTGTTCGTCTGCATCTTGACTTTCTTCTACCTCTCCTTTTATCCCTTACTGTGACTTGAAAATCTTATTGAAGTATTTATTTTCTGGAGTCGTAAGATGTTAAGGAATTATGGACTGTGTAAAGATTTAGGGTTGAAAATTATACTGTGAGTTTATATAATGTGGCGATGCATGGAGGAGGATTGAATACTGTGTTGGAAGATATGATGTTGTGTATAATTTTCATTTAAAACGATGTATACATTCAAACGGCGTGTGTTTTGCTGAATAGGGTATGGCAGGTCGTAATCCCTAGGTAATTTATTAATACATTCCGAACCACCCGAGGTTTGACAAATGAACGTGTAATTTCACAACTAACAACTCGCTGGATTATCCTTTGAATTAGTGAATCTGAAACTACCCATTAACCTGTTGGACCCTTCAGTGGTTGTATACTTATTGAATTAAATATGAGGATTGTAACCGTATGTCCAATCTTGTACTTCATCATAGAAAACCAGACAAATTATACTTTAATAAAACTCACTTGACCAATAGTAAGCAGAAGAAAAAAAAACTCAGTATTTATAACAGTAATAATTATTCGTAACACTAAGTGAGGCTGTAGAACGAGGAGAGTTAAAAGGAGGAAAATTAACTCTCCTGACTTCCATTGCTTGTTAGTTGGACGTGGGTTGGTGTCTGGTGCTGCTACCTGGGCTGTGATTGGCTGGCTGGTCGGCTCAAGCACCTGTCTTCATTAGCCAACACGACACACCTGCCTCCTGCACGTGTAGCTCCCTCGTTGCTGATGAAATTACCTTGCCGTTTTTTTTTCGTAATGGTACGCGTGTTACTTGCTGTTTGTTCACCTGTCTGTTGTTGTAAATTTATTTGACTTTCATTTGGGTTTCGTTTTAACACACACACACACACACACACACACACACACACACACACACACACACACACACACACACACACACACACACACACACACACACACACACACACACACACACACACAGAACGGAAATACGAGAGAAAATAAACAAACAGAATCACGTGACACTCTCCCCTTCCCCAAGAATGAGAGACAGAGAGAGGAAGAGGAAGAAAGATAGAGAGGATAGGGGATGAGGGGGAAGCTAATAGCGCGAGACAGACCCTTGACCCTCCCCACCCCTCACGTCACCCCTCCACAATAGTACTAATCACCCCTACCCCTCCCTCAGGCTTATATAGGCTCCGACACCCATGACACCAGCCAATCACAGAACAGATAACATGCTAAAGAGCCAATAGGAAACGCTGATTTAATGTGTAAAGGCCTTGTTTATGGAGGCTTTATCGTGGCTGAATCGGACATCGTTAACGTCTGCTATAAGAGATTTTCATGTTATTGCGTATTGTACTATGCCGTTGGTGTTTTTAATGTGTGTGTTTTTCACTTTTATTTATTTATTTTTTTGCAACGCAGTCTTAGATTTTTCGATATGGAAGTGGAATGTGTTCTTAGAAGTTTTCTCTCTTTTTGTATTATCTCTCTCTCTCTCTCTCTCTCTCTCTCTCTCTCTCTCTCTCTCTCTCTCTCTCTCTCTCTCTCTCTCTCTCTCTCTCTCTCTCTCTCTCTCTCTCTCTCTCTCTCTTTCCTTCGCCCACCCACTAAGCCCACCACCGCTCCTTCCTTCTTTCTCTCCTTCGTGTCTTCCTTCTCTTCTTCCCTTTCCTCTCCTCTCCCTTTCTTCCCTCCTTTCCCTTCCTTCCTGTCCGAGATTCCCCCTTCATCCATCCATCCTCCTTTATCAATACTCCCTCTATGCACCTCTTATCTCCTTGCCCACTCCCTTCCACCTCCTCCTCCTCCTCCTCCTCTTCCCATCCGTTCCATCTCGTTGCTCTCCCTCCTCTCTTTTCTATGTAGTCTGATACGAACGAACTCAAAATATTTCAACACGAACTTGTATATTTTCTCGTAGATTGATATCATTGTGTTCCTCTGGCATTCAAGTCTCTCTTGCCACGTGACTGTATGACAATCTACTAAGAAGTAACATAAACGGTACAGGGGAAATATGTTTGGAATATCGAGTTTGTTAATGCAAAAAAAACCTTACAATGAACACCTTGCGCAATACCGTTCTTCACATGTCTAATTGGGCCGCCACTCTCATCTCACAATCCCCTTATTCATGCCTCATCCGCACGTCTCTCCTCGTGTGTTGGATTCATTCTACCATTTACATTTTAATTTGCTGCACGGATAAATCCTTCTCGCCTCGATCGTACCCTCGTAGTATAGAGCGTCCGGCCGAGTTATCGCGCACACGTTGTAAATACTGGAGCCACATGGTGTTTCGTATGCAAATTAGATCCGCCGAAAAAACTGGTCCCCCTCGTGCACTATTTTCGTCCGTGATCGCAGGTCTGAGATGGTTCAAAATATTAGTTTAAGATGGTATGTATTTTTGGAACGGTTTGACTCATCATCCTGACCTCACCTGTAGATTATTAATACCTGGGCGGCCTTATTGGGTGAGAAGGTGTTGGGGGGTTAAGTTTACCTGGTCATTTCTTAAATTCTCGTTGCCCTTTGGAGATTTCGTTGAATTTGTGGTCATAGATTGGAGAGAGAGAGAGAGAGAGAGAGAGAGAGAGAGAGAGAGAGAGAGAGAGAGAGAGAGAGAGAGAGAGAGAGAGAGAGAGAGAGAGACCTGCTATGTCAAATTTAATTGTAGTGTAGTTCATCGTAGTGAATCTTGATGCTGCTTGGTTTTTTATCCTATCCACCTTAGAAGTAAACCTTTATCCCTCAACTGGTTTGCGGCTTGACAGTGATCTTACGTGCGTCTGATGGACTTGTGGGCTCGGCGTTGAGAGATTCCAAAATGAGTCTGTTGTTCAGTCACTCACCGAATCCCCTTTTGAGGCTTGAGATCATTCTAAGCTTTATAAGTCTTGAAAGCCTTAACTTTTACCTGACTGACGTGAAAATGACCTAACTGAAAGCTTCATGACCTGACCTACTGAGGTGTTGACTGACTGGTTGTATTTACTTGGATTTACTAACTGACACGCTCGTTGATCAACTGACTAGCTATGGAGTTGACAAGACGTTTGACTGAGTAACTGACAGGCTGGATAACTAACCCGCTGGCTGGCTGGGCGGGGGTGACTGACGCCGAGTGAGGTTGATTCATAATTAATGTGGCCGCTGTTGTTAACGAGACGTGGTAGGGCGGGGCGGGCATGCCTCAGCCTGTGCGTCCTTCGGCGGGCACCTCCCCCTCCACGTGATACACAAACACACTAACATGATGACACGCGGAGGAAGTCTCGAGGAAAATGGATTCGGGTGTTCTGGTAAATAAACTCGCCTCAGAACAACGCCCCTCGAGTACACTGTCCAGGCGTGGTGTAAACAAAACAAACAAACAGGTTGGCAGGCCCCTGACCCTGCCGGCCCGCCCACCGCCCCACCGCTCCACCGCAGACCAAGGAAGGATGATGCAGTTTTTCTTTTTTCATGATCGTGAACTAATTGTTCATAAAATCACGTTTGACATACGAGACAGCCTCACGCAAGGCAGGTGTGGGAGGAGATCGCCAAGAGCAGGTGTGTGGGCGTCTGACAGGTGTGGAAGATTTATTAACAGTCCCCAACCCAACAGTAATCTTGAGCGAGGTACTAATAAGATAAATTGATAATATTGAATTATATTTACATTGCAAAGTTGGTTAGATTGAACTAACAAGTTGATGGGATATCACTGATTAGCGTTGACACCACAAGGTCAGATATCAATAAATCACATTACTAATTATAGTAAAGTCATCTGTCTTGTGATGTTTTTCTAAGTATTTTTTATATAGTATTTGTAATGAGACAACTCGTGATTTATCGAAGTGAGAAGTATTTTTTGCGATCATTTAACGAATTAAATAATGAACATGGACGAAATTGTCGGACTACGAAATATCCAGGTGTGTTCTTATTTATAAGTCCCTGAGGTGTAGCTGTGACCTGCTGCAAAAAGTTCCACAGAGCCACGTAGTCATATAAGGAATAGATATTATGTGATGCCCTTTATTGGCGGCGAGGTGTAAGTGGCAGCAGCAACAGGAACGGACGAGCTGCGAAATTAATAGTGAAAAATTATTAGTGGTGCAGGTGAAGGCACTTTCCCCGTAACTTTTCTCGTCAAAATTTTCACCTTATGGAGGAGGAGGAGGAGGAGAACGCGCCCATACTTCAAGACGGTGTGTGTGGAGGATAAATAACTCCTGATAACATTGAGCCAAAGACGTCAAGGAGGGGAACTTATAAACAGTTTACTTCGAAGTCAAACCTGTCTGGAGTGGGAAGGCTGCGACGTCTCACGCTAAGGAATGTACGTACCGAGGCCTGTCGTGCTCGCCTTCCCTCATGAATCCTTCCTCATTCAGCACCCTCAGTCGCGACGCCCTTGTCTAGGCTCCCCCGTGCATGTCATCTTTTTACAGCATTGTCTGCGTTGAATTTGGCAAGTATCTCCGTCGTCTATCTGGGGAATGTGACTTAGGAGTGTTGCCGCTGGGCCTAACAGGGTGTAGTTGCCTCTCATGCCCTTAGTTTGCCCGCTGCGTGCCTTGGGCCTCCCACGCGGGACGTCTCTCCCCGCTGATCTCACCCACCGCTCCGCCACACTCCACTAGCATCACTAAGCAGCACAAAGGGAGTGTGAGGGAGTGGCAGCGACATACACGGTAGCAGCAAGCTGACCACCCTCTCGCTGCGATGTTAAAGCGATGTTAAAGCTTGTAAACTTTAAAAGTAATTACACACACACACACACACACACACACACACACACACACACACACACACACACACACACACACACACACACACACACACACACACACACACACACACGACACAGGACACAAAAGGAAGATCGGCGAAGAGCGTTTTATTGCCCCAAAGAATAGAGAGGCGTCGTAAACGAAAATATATATACGGTAAAGCTATTCATTAAAACCTCAACGAAAGGAAAATATAAAGGCCATTACATGTCGGAAGGCAGCTGTTAAGATCAACGTTTACGTCAGAGAGTAGCGGCGACTTGCACTCTACAACGCTTCCTCTCCCCACCCCCACAGAGGCCCTACGATGTCTCCCACACGAGCAACAGAGCCTAGGAAGAAGGGCGCGTCGGGGTCAGGGTGTGTTTTTGTCGAGGGTGAGTCGGGTGGCCGCCCACTGACGGTGACTTAGTTATGATCATGCGCGATTTTGTTGTGTGTTGGCGCCCCGCAGGTGTGGTGGCCAGGTATGGGTTATTGCATTGTGTGTTGTGCACCTCGTATATATCTTGATAAGCCGGTGATTTGTAGCGTGTATAAAGGTAAATATTTCAACTAACGTTCAGGTAATTGTATTTATCATGGTGTGTTTCGCGTATCAGCTAATCCGAACCGTTTAGTATCTATTGTTGAGAGAGAGAGAGAGAGAGAGAGAGAGAGAGAGAGAGAGAGAGAGAGAGAGAGAGAGAGAGAGAGAGAGAGAGAGAGAGAGAGAGAGATATGGTTTGACTCATTCACTTGTCTCTTTCATTCACAAACTCGATCTGACTTTACCTCACAAGTATGCTAAGCAATGCCAGCGCCACGCCCGTCACGCCCACAGCACGCCCTCACGAAGCAACAGGAAGGGCGGGAATAAACTGAACACGAGAAGAATTTGAGAAATGGACGTAACATGATCGACTTTGCTCGTTTGGGGCAATGGCGTGGGTGGCGGGTGGGAGGGAAGGGGTAAGGGGGGGAAGGCAGGTGTGTTGACAGGTAGACAGTGAGAGTGGAGAGGCAAGGAGTGGCCGGAAAGGACAGGCAAATATATGAATACGTACAAGGCGATCGTGACAGGTAAATATATGGTTTAGCCCAAAAATGTATTGACAGTCAAGCATAGAAATGGAAGAGAATGAACCGAGTGATGGAAGGATGAATAAAATAGAGGAAATATACACATACACGTTGAGGACAAGTTGATTTACATGAAGAGATACCATCGTACTGTCGTATGTGTAGATAGTATTGAAATGAATGACGTGGTAACGAAATTGTATTATAGACAAAGAGATAGAATATGGGTTCCCTTTGTTGCCTCTTATTTCTTTTCTTATTTCATTCTCTCTTACTATGATGACTCCTAACTCTTTTTTTCAATTTATTTCTTCCCTCTTGCCTTCCATAAATATTTCCCTCACTCCTTCGTCCATTATTATTGCCTTTTCTCCTGTTTGTTTCCCTTTTTTCGTCTTAATTCTCACTAATCAACATTTTTCTTGCAGGCAACTTCACGATAACAAGCTGCATACGATTGAGCAAGGAGCGTTCCAGGACCTTCACAAACTGGAAAGACTGTGAGTACCTCTTGTAGTATTGTCAAGGTTACAGGGATGAAGGGAGGAGTGAGAAAGTCGGAGATAAAGTGAGGGACAGAAGAGGGTGGAGGCATGCTTGGCCTGACTGATGGAAGGGAAGGAGTAAGTGGTACGGTTAATGGTGAAGGGTAGCAGATAAGAAAAAGGAGAGGGATAGGAGAGGAGAGGATTACTGTGACGGTGAAAATGGGGGAAGGTGGAGTAAATGGGAAGGGTAATGGAGTTTAGGAGGTAAGGGAAGTGCTATTAGGTGGAGTGAAGAAATACAATAAAGAGGCAATTCAGTGTTGCGATGTCTTCGGTAACACTAACAAGACGAGACTGTGCCTTCTTTTTTTTTTTCTTTTTGTGTTGGTTGTATATCTAGTTTTGTTACTCTGTTTACACTATCCCTCCAGCGTGTCCTTGCATTTGTTAGTATTACTGTAGCTTTATTCAGACAGGAAGTAGTGGTCAGGGTGTTTGGGGCCGCAACGCCTACAAGTTGACATTCTCTCTACGTAGACTTTTTTTTGGGGGGGGCTAGACAATGGAGACTCAAGGGAATTTACTAATGGAAAAGTTTCATTCTTTTGAGAGGACACAGAGAAAAGGAATTAGGAAAGTGAAAAAAAAAGACCTTTCAATCCATTTAACTTCCCTTAATGATGTATAAAGGTTAAACATGCAAGGAAATTAAAGATAAAGTTTATTTTCATGTGTTTTTAGAGTTGTATATCAGTGTTTGTGATCCTCCACCTCACGTCACATTAGTTAAGTTTTTACCATCACTTAAAAGATGGATTACTCCTTCACTCCTTCTGTGGTGTGTGTGTGTGTGTGTGTGTGTGTGTGTGTGTGTGTGTGTGTGTGTGTGTGTGTGTGTGTGTGTGTGTGTGTGTGTGTGTAATCCTTACCTGGAGTGCACATTTACCTATTTCCTCCATTATTGTCTATCTCATTATCTTTCTTTTACTTCCATCGCTTCACTGGCTCAGAGTCTCCGGAATACTCTCTTAAGGGACTTCAGGGCTAAGCAGAAGGGATCGAAGCGGTTAGGAAAGGGAGGAAGGTGGGTGGGGTGTCAAGGAAGGTTTAGGGCGAGGTTAGGAAAGGTGATTCAAGTCTTTCCTCTTCATTTACTTCCTTGAGGTCTGGTTTCTCATCAGGTACCTTAGGGCTCTCCAGGTCACCTCAAAAGGGAGAGAGCGTCATCAAGAGAAGGTCCCTCTGCCCCTTACTTGGCTATGGAAGGGAGGGTGAAAAGGCCACTCCTCTCTCTCATACTTTACTCTTCGTCTTTCTTACTCTCTCTCCTCCCGCAAGACAAATGCATCTTCCTTATATAATTAACAAGACTGTTCTTCTTCGGTTAGTGTATTCATTTTTATGCGTCAGGTTTATTTCTTGTTAGTAAAGTAATGAGGCTTGTGAAGGATGAGGTGAAATGCTGATTAGTAGATATGGAAGTTGAGATATACATTTTAAATACGTACATAGATAGTTGTTTGATACTGGTAGTGGTTTTAATACGGGGTGTGGTTGTGTTGCAATCCTTTTACTTTTCTTAGAAGCCTCCAGCACCTTTTTTTTTCTTCTCCAGAATTATAGGTTGGCGAAGAAAAAAGAAGATATTACACATCATACCAAGATGCCACTAGGAAAAGAAATCAAACTTGTCTTCATAACTTATATTCTTTGTGAATCACTAATAGAAAACCCAAGACAGAATATGGAGAATTTATAGATATTTACCTCATCTTTGTTTTCTTACACTACATCATATTTTTCCATTCCTTTGTCTACATGTCAGTAATTTTTTGTTTGTTTTACATATATATATTTCCTATTTCCTGCAATTCCTATCCCTCACTTGACTCAGCTAACTTTTACCCTTCTCTTATTTCTCTCTCCTCCTCTTCCCTCCTCCGCCTCCTCCTTCCCTCCAGGTAAGGCAACTGGATAAAAACTCAACGTTCATACCTGTCCATGTAGTGATTAGGGCAGGTGTGTGGCCCCAGCCTTGACCTGAAGGTGTGTGTCTGTCTATCTTTCAGTTTAGCTTCCTTTTTCTTCCTTCTCTTCCTCCTCTTCCTCCTTCCGGATATTTTAACCTGTTTTCCTCACTTTTTTTCATGCCTACCATTCTTCCCGTGAAAATTTAAAAACATACATACAGACACACAGTAATATAGATACTCAGACCACACATACCCTATGGTTCCAGCAAGGTCAGACTTTAATATTAGTTAAATAAGGGCTAGTACCCATCTAGTGGCCGTAAAAGATAATAGGATAAGGCAGGATAGGGCAGAGAGAGAGAGAGAGAGAGAGAGAGAGAGAGAGAGAGAGGGAGAGAGAGAGAGAGAGAGAGAGAGAGAGAGAGAGAGAGAGAGAGAGAGAGAGAGAGAGAGAGAGAGAGAGAGAGAGAGAGAGAGAGATAAGTTGTCTCGTGTGGGTGGATCAAGGTTAGGCTGGGCAGGATGGTGGGTTACGAAGGAAGGAAAAGGTGGAGGAGGAGGAAGGGGCAAAATATATCCTCACTATTTCTTTTTCTTTGTACCAAGCGGTGAATAAGCAGCAAAGAAGAGAAAAAAAGAAGAAATTAAAGCAAATGAAGATAGGAGATTGAGATTAAGACAATAGAGGGGAATCGTGTGGAGAGATAGATAAATAGATAGAGAGAGAGATAGAGAGAGAGAGAGAGAGAGAGAGAGAGAGAGAGAGAGAGAGAGAGAGAGAGAGAGAGAGAGAGAGAGAGAGAGAGAGAGAGAGAGATACTATAGTGTTGAAGGCTGATGAAATGGCGTGCCGAACAGAATATTTTTTAACCCCAGAAACTGAAGGTCTTGGGTCTTGTTATAGGGGTAGATCAGGGGCAGGGCGTGGAGGGGCGAGGTGGGGTGCAACATGCAGTCCTCCTCTGACATTACAGCACCGCCCAAAGTAGGTTGGCAGCCCTTCTAGAAGACTGACATAGTAATGAGATAGACACATCCATCATTTTGACACTCGTGGACAACAGGGAGAACACGCGAGCTAAAACATTTCATTCTCTCTCTCTCTCTCTCTCTCTCTCTCTCTCTCTCTCTCTCTCTCTCTCTCTCTCTCTCTCTCTCTCTCTCTCTCTCTCTCTCTCTCTCTCTCTCTCTCTCTCTCTCTTTTTCCTCTCAGTTTCGCTTGATATTCCATTTTCTTCCTTCGATAAAGTCTTGAATACATTGTGCGATGATCCTTAGCGATAACTTTTTGCTCTCTCTTTTATTGCTCTTGTTACACAGAAAAAAAATGGAACTGGTGTGTATATCGTTGTGTTTGGACCGTGTGTGTGTGTGTGTGTGTGTGTGTGTGTGTGTGTGTGTGTGTGTGTGTGTGTGTGTGTGTGTGTGTGTGTTTGTGTGAAGTAGTAACACCTCGTACCCTCTGCTTTCTAACTGCCTTGTTCCTCCTCCTTCAGCCTTCCACCTCCTACCTCTCCCTCACTCCATCTCTCTGGCTTCTCTTCACTGTTTCTGGTTCACTGTTTATCCCTTCATCTCCTTACCCTGCTCCCTCCCTGCTGATTCATGTCTTCTTTCTTCCCTCCCATCATTCCTCTTCCTTCCCCCTCCTCCTTCTCCTCGCTTGTAGATACTGTCCTCCTTATGTTCTTCTCCTCCTCCTCCTCCTCCTCCTCCTCCTCCTCCTCCTCCTCCTCCTCCTCCTCCTCCTCCTCCTCCTCCTCCTCCTCCTCCTCCTCCTCCTCTTCCTCTTCCTCTTCCTCTTCTTCCTCCTCCTCTACTCTTTGCTTTTCCTGGGGGTGTGTCGTAAACATTTAATTAACCTGTAGATACCTGGCGCGCCCCGGACACAATACATCAGAAGTTATTACAAATTATCGTAAAGTGCCTTCGTGATCCCCTCCTCCTCCTCCTCCTCCTCCCTCCTCCTCCTCCTCCTCCTCCTCCTCCTCCTCCTCCTCCTCCTCCTCCTCCTCCTCCTCCTCCTCCTCCTCCTCCTCCCCCCTCTTCCTCTTCCTGCGTCACCACATCCTCTTCCTCTAATCTCCTTCTATAATTCCTCCATTTCCTTTTTTTTCCAATGACACTTCAATGATGCGAAGGATTAGGAGTGAGGAATTGATTAAAGAAGGGAATGGAAGGAGGAAGGTAAAGAGAAAAGAGAGGGAGGTAGAGGAAAGGGAGGGTGTGTAGGGGAAAGGTAGGGGACCATTCGAGAGAGACAGAACATTAAAATCCATGAAGGTAATGATTTGCGGAGAAAAAACGTGACCAGGTGTGCACCCTTAATTACATGATGACCCCCTTCCAGGCCAGGTGGACACAGGAGGTGAAGGAGGAGGAGGGGGAGGAGGAGGGTTAAGAAAAAGAAAGTTAAACAAAAATGAAATAATAACTAGAATGTAAAGGGAATAATGAAGATGTGAATAGCTTGACGGTAAAAGAGAAAGGGAGAGATAGAGAGAGAAGGAAGGAAGGGAGGGAGAGGGAGAGGGAGAGGAAGGTACGGGAAGGTATAAAAGGTAAGAAGGAAACCTGACCATTGTATAGCCTTCCCATGATAATGAGTTTGTGGGTATTACCAATATTTGTTTTATGCCCACGTGAGCCAGGTAAGGGGGCGACCAGGTGAGGCCTCATTACCTGGTCTCCTTTTGGCCTACTCATGTCCCCTCCTTCGTCTTCTCTGTTTAGCCACGTCTCGTAGGGTCGGGGGGGCAGTGTTTGCGTCTTGTTGTGGCGGTGTTAATGCGCTATCGAGTGGTAACAGTGTGGAGTGGAATAGAGTGGGGTGGGGTCTCGTTATCCTAGTTTTGGTTTGTGTTGGTATTAAGGTTCCACTCATAATACAATGGTTTTTTGTAGGTTTGGTAACGTTTGGTTTGGTCATGTTGGTGTTCTGGATTTTACTGTTTTATTTTTGGTAATGGTATATGAGTGTATGTGATGATTGTAATGGGTGTTGACTTTTAACTTTTTCTTGTGCATTATAAAAGGATCCTCGTTTTGGGGGTTGGAATATTAGCATGGAGCGCCTCTCTCTGTGTGTGTGTGTGTGTGTGTGTGTGTGTGTGTGTGTGTGTGTGTGTGTGTGTGTGTGTGTGTGTACCCATACCCTT
>JAPQNM010000020.1:960274-1017774 GCA_029783475.1 Metacarcinus magister
ACCCAGTACACGCTAACTACACCCTTTTTTAAATACTATACACTCGTCTACACCTTTATTGTACTCTTCTATAACCTATACACTCCGTACACCATCACACAGACCCTTTTACACCCTCCTCTACACTCTCCTACACCCTGAGCACCCGAACTGATAACTGGTGGACCCTCGCTGTCGGAGCTAATGGGTGGAGTTCTCCGCTAGTTGATGGAGTGATTGATGACCCTCTGGCGATGGTCCAATCCCTCCCTCTTCTCCATCTCATCCTCTCCTCTCATTTTATCCCTTCCCTTCTTTCCTTTTTCTCCTCCTCCCTTTCCCTGGCATTCCTTCCCTGGTGTCCTATCTACCCATTTGCTCCGCTGTTTGCAGGACGCTCACGGCTAAACAGGATCCGAGTCCTGATATTTTACTATTTGCTCTTGACCAGAAGCAACACCCTGAGGCCCTTTTGTCCTCGCTCCTTCGTGTGTTTTTAAAGTTTGCGGTCTTGGGCGGACCTCGTGTATTTAGTTTTCGATATCGGATCTTTTTCTTTATTCATTTTGGAGAACAGGTATTGCAAGGATATGTAGGTTGTTTTGTTTGACTTTTTTCTTCTTCTTTTTCTAAACCTTCTTTTTCTCGTTTCGTTCCCGGTGTGTCATATTTGAAGGTCCGCCTAGACAGACCCTCAATGTTGCACTGTTTGCTGAGGGTAAACTGTGCTCTGGGTGTGTTGTTATCACTCACCCTCGTTTTGTTGCAGGAGTCTGGACAACAACCAGCTGCAGCACCTCCCAGACAACCTCTTCGCCAACTGCCCGAACCTCTATAAGCTGTGAGTACCTGCCTTTGTTTTGGCTCCTACTGCGGTGCCGCCTGTGTTGTGTTGTCTTCTTGTCTCTTATGACCTTCGCTATCTGTCCGTCCGTCTGTATGTGTGTCTTTAGTATGTGCCCTTCGCTGGGTACATACTTCTTTCCTTCATGTGCTATTTGTTATATTATTGTGTTTGACGGAAAAATTGTTGGAGTTTAATCTTTTATTTTTTTCTTTCCTTAATGCACGTAAAGATCACCTCGCGGACAAATCTTCAGGAACGAACCACTTAGATTACAAAAAGAATGTTTGTTTAATAGCTGTTTATTATTGTTTTTAGCCCAAAATACTCTTGTAATACTATAATTTCCGTAAACGTTGCCGGGCCACCACACTAAACATGGCTGTGCAGTTTGAGGTCGCTTGTTGTGGATAAGAACCTGTTTACACGGATTACAGATGAATCAACACAAGGCAGGCATCACAGTGTGCCTCAGAGCCGTGCCGGGGGTAGTAAAGGTTACCAGCCGCGTGCCAAGGGGGCAACACACTCTCTTTCTCTCCGTTCACTTTATAAATATTAGTTATATTCTACTCAGGTCGAGGCTGTAATTTCAAAGTTCGCATGTTGTGTTGTTTTCATATTGAGAGTAATTTTTCTTTTTAAACGAAGATCATAAGATTATGCTAAAAATAGTTGATAAGATCATATACTCGTGAAGTTACAAACTAACTTTGACGTAAATAAATATGCAGCAGCAGTTTTTAGTATTAATATTTTTACTGGAATTCTGAATATAGAGTGGCCAGGCAGACAGTGTGTGAAATTATTTGGGAAAAGTATGCTGAAATTTTCCTTATTAACAAAAGTGGTAGTTTGTCTTTTTGAAAAGCGTTGGTGGTAGTGAAAATATATGTGACTGTAACAACATGTCTGCCTCAGTATACGAGTCCTGAACATGTAATTTGAGGGTTATGTTTGTTTAGCGAATAATTTCAAAATTGACAGAGGTGAAGGAACGGTGATTCCTCGATAAGTAGAAGTCACTGAGCAAACAAATTATTCTCTCAGAAAAAGCAGGAGAGGCACGATTATTTAGTAGTAATGACCTTGAGAGAACATTCGAGAACACACATACCTTGGTCTTCAGGATTAAAAAAGAAAAGAAAACAAACTGGAAGATTAATACATATATGAATTATTCTCCTGTGGTAAATTGAATATTCAAGAATTATAATTGTTTCGAACAGAATCATAAACTTGCTTCAATGTATCTATATCTCAAAATTCGTAGACAATTTAATCAGTAAATATAGACTGTTTTTAGCTTTTTATCCAGTGTCTTCTTAGCAATCCATGCCAGGTGTTCTCCTACAGTCGAATTCTCAAAACCTGTCAATTATAGGTATCCACTTTTTACTAAACGCACTGTAAAAATTTTCTCCACCAAACTACTTTTTATCATGAAACCATAAACACTAGTCTTGGTGTGGACTGATGTGGCTGGTGTGCGGTGTCCCTTCTTCTCTCCCTCACACACCCGGAGCCTTGCGTGTGTTGGGTGTTGAGGGTAGGTGCTTGAAGGCCTCAGCACCAGCGCACATTAAGCAGGGTATCAATGCCTTCTTTGCAGCGCTAACAAGCTAACAGGAAAAAAACAGCAACGGAGTCTTCCCCGCCAGCTGCATCAAGCTATGTCGTAAGAAAAAATTGTATTAATCAAAGAAGACTTGAACTACTCGCTACCTTGAGGCTAATACACACACACACATACACACACACAAACACACACACACACACACACACACACACACACACACACACACACACACACACACACACACACACACACACACACACACAGTCTTCCACTCCTCACATTTATAATCAAGCCATTTTTATAATGTATATTTTCAGCTTATGGCTGCATTTCCTAATAAACCGTCTATTATTATTATTATTATCACACACACACACACACACACACACACACACACACACACACACACACACACACACACACACACACACACACACACACACACTGACTCATCGTGTACACTCGGAAGCCCCATGTGAACCTCCCACGCCAGATGTATGCCGCTGCAGTCACGCACATGTATACACACAAACATACACTTGAGACAGGCGATATAAGCTGCTAGATGCGATGCCTGACGCAACCACGAAGGAAATGGCGGGGAATGAAGGGGAACCTGAAGGCTAATGAGGTGAGTGCAAGGAGTGGCTAGAAAGAAAGAGAAAGAAAGAAAAAAAAATGTATATATAAAGTAAAATCTTTCTACGTCTAACGAAGAAGCATCAACGACAAGAAAAAGTGCTGCAGGAGAAGACCTTTTCTGTCATAATTTTTTTGCGGTTTTGCCTTTTGCGAAAGATGCAGAACCAGGAAAGGGTTGTGTTGATATTGTGGGCAGCTGGACGTGTGTATATGTGTGTGTATGTGTATGTATGTGTATGTGTGTGCCTCAGTGTGTTCGTCCGTTTGTGCACCGCCAACCAAGCATCTGTAAGTAGCTCAGTGGGCGGATGGGTTTGGTAGAGGGGTAGGGGTGGTCAGGGAGGATCCTTGCTGCCCAGGTGTTCTACTCAAAGAAAGGACACCGCCTCCCTCAATACCCAGGCAGCCGGGGTGACGTTGAAGCGCTGGTTGCAGGGGTGAGACAGGGGTGAAAGGGGACATTAAGGTTCAGACAGTCACACCTCCGAGCCATTCTCTTCCCTATGAACCTCCCGCGGCGTCTTGGGTGATACATCTTGATGAAAATAATGAAAAAAACACCTTTCTTTATAACATGCAATTGCAGGGCCATTCGTATGTATGTTCAGCGCAATATACGACCTCGTGTAGAATTTTTTAGTATAACTTACGCACAACTTCGTCTGGTAGAGTCACCTTGGGGTTAAAAATTATATATACGCCCTTTGGAGGGACTTTCCTGTTCCCTATTATCCCAGCATTTTGTCTCATGACCAAAAGGAGATAGGGGACACGCCCACATCCGCCCACCGCCGAAACCCGTGTGTTCCTGCTAGTGATGAGTGTGCGGGCGTGGGCGGGACACACACCCTTAGGAATTATCCACCCATGTTCGGCCCTAGTCCCTCGCCCACCTATACCCACGCCCACACCCACGCCCATGCCTGTAGGGTGTGGAGAGGAAGATTTGTACGTGCAGTATTGAAACGCTGCTGAAGGAAGGCAGGAATTTTTGGGGTAGCGTGCGGACCCGAGAGATAATTCGGGGGTTGGCTACTGGACTGAGGCTCCCAGACGGTGTTAGGAAGCTGCTGCTGGGAGAACCTGGGACGAGAACAACAACAACAACAACAATAGAATGTCGCGTGAAAGTCGGTGTTTATTTTTTGATCACCGTGCCAGATAGAATCCTCGTTTACTCTTTTTTTGTTCTCCTTCTTTCTCTCTTTCCCACACGTAGAGCGATGAATAAGAGAAAATAGAAAAATAAAACCATCTTTGCCTGTGATTGAAATATGAAGTGGAACCACAAATTTTCGTTACATTATGGCAGGTATGAGGATGCTTTATCGACACGTCAAACAACGACACAGTTTTCCAATTAATTTAGATTAATTGGCATCCAAAAATACACCTTTACCCTTACAGCTCCACCTCCGATAAAATAAAACAAGGAGACCCATGCATACTAATGAAACTGAAATAAATGAAACGAACAAGAAAACATGAATGCACATGATAATAAGATGCACCGTACACGCACACACACGAGAGAGAAAAAAAATCGTACACAATGTAACAAACGCACATAAGGAACGCACTTTTAACCTCACCTATAAATGATAGAAGAAACATATGAATAGAATAATACGTCACTGCACGAAATTTACCTAACAGTCTTTGGGGGACTAAACGCTCGCTGGAGAGAAGGAAAGAGAATCGAGGAGGGTGGCGGAGCGTGGACGGGCGAGATGTGTTGTAAAGATTAGAATTTGTACCAAGTTTGGATCGAGTGCGGTGAGTTTCTCGGGTTTTGAATAAGCAGCGTGAGTTACGGGTATCAGATAGGTTAAGGGGGGCACGGCTGAAGGGATGGACAATGGGCATAGAGCACCATTAAGGCCCGACCATACCCTTAGGTCTTGAGAGAGAGAGAGAGAGAGAGAGAGAGAGAGAGAGAGAGAGAGAGAGAGAGAGAGAGAGAGAGAGAGAGAGAGAGAAAGTAAGTTAGTTTGTCCATGTGGGGAGGGAGGCAGAGGAGTAGTTGGAGAAGGAGGGGAGGGGAGGCAGTGAGGAAGAATGGAGGAGGAGGAGATATGGTAGGAGCCTTGTCTCTTTTTCTCGTCATGATAACGTCACTGCCTTTTTGTCATTAAGGAAAATGACGGACGTGTGTTACTTAGTAGGAAAAGGTAGACGCCTGAAGGGACGTAGAAAAAAAGGAGGAAAAAAATGTAAGATAATGATGCCATAGATAAAAGACTAAGTGTGAGAACAGACTGAAAAAAAAATAATAAGCATGTCAAATACCCAATAATCCCACACAAAAAAAAAGAAAGATAACGAAGAAAAATTACTAAGAGAAAGAAGGAAGCACAGTCAATATCGGATAAGAAATCAAGGTTAAAAAAAAAAACACACACACGTAAAAGGAAGAAGAGGAAAGAATATTAACGGTAAGAGAAAAACGGAAGGAAGGCCGGTAAAATATGGGGATTCTTGAGTACCTGTATAACCCTTACTTCCGGGAGCCGAGACTGTCTTCACCGAAACTTCCAACACGGCACAACACGCAAGGCTAGGCTGATGTTTACTGGGTCTGGCGGTTGTGTTGTGGGGGGGATGGATGGGGCCCATTTGTGGCCTGTGGAGGGGAGTGATGATGGGGAGGGATGGGTCAAGGTACGTTAGGAATGAAGGGAGACGAGTGAGAGAAATATCTTTAGTGTGTTAGCAGTGAAAAAGATGATGAGGAAAGAGAACGATTGAAGAGTAATAGGAAAAGTTGATGAGTTTTTCTCTTATGTTACTAAGGGTGAGGGGAGGGTATGGTGGGCGGGCAGGAGGGAGGTATGGGCGTGTGGGGTCGCGGGTGGACATGTAGGCAACTCACACACGCCCATGTTGTACAAACAGTGAGTGATTGAGTGGGTCTGAACCCTGGCCTTAACACGGACCACGGCTGTGTGTGTGTGTGTGTGTGTGTGTGTGTGTGTTTCTTATTTTTAAACACACACACACACACACACACACACACACACACACACACACACACACACACACACACACACACACACACACACACACACACACACACACACACACACAGTTTCCCGCCGTGGTGTCGAGTGTCGGCCAGATTCTTGGATGAGGCGTGTGTGTGTTTTGCTAAGGTCTGTCTCGGGTGTTGTTTGTCGTTGTTTGTTTGGATGTGTGTAGGGGGAGACACGGAGCTCGGGAGGTGAGATGCTGCGGCTGATTGAGAAGTAGCTGAGGGCGATAGGTTGACAGAGAGAGAGCGAGAGAGGGAGAGGAACGCATAGTAGTAGTAGTAATAACAAACGGAGTAAGACAAGATGAAAAGAGATAGATCTTTAAACCTTCTAACACACAGCTTCACATCCATAACAAGACCAAACAAACATACACGAATAGCAGAATAAAGAGGTAAATCCAAGACATAATTGAAAGAACAACTTACTCTATTCCTCAGTAAATTTAGTGAGGTGTTGGCATCACTTACCTTTACGTGTCCGTCGAGGCTATCAGAAGGACTTGAACTCTCACCTCACCTGTCCACGGGGGAGGATAAGGGGCAGACCAGGTGCTTAATTAATGGCGTGATTAAGTAGGGTTGTGGAGCTTGAGTAGTATATGGTCAAGGAAGGGTTGTGAGAGAGATAAGTCGAGTCGTCCAGATTAATATGGCCACATTCCTGATTCGATTCTGTGGATGTGTTGTCTACGGCTTAATTCGGATACAGATTGACTCTACCTACGGTTTAATTTGTTCTCTTCCTCTCACTTTTTTTTCTTTCTCTCTCTCAATAAAAGTAACGGTGATTCAAGGTCAGTCATTCATAAACAAAATACGGTATTGGTTTATATTCAGCGTTGGAAGGATCAATTGTAAGTTAATCCTCGAGGGAGTTTAACATCTTTATCAAAGTTACTTGTATTCACCGTTTTTTATGTCTATCGAATTGCTCGTTAAGTATAAACGTACGCTCGTTCAGTTCACCTTCGGCAACAATCAACCGTAATCAACCTGACTACCTGACAGTACACCGGACGACTAGACACACACACACACACACACACACACACACACACACACACACACACACACACACACACACACACACACACACACACACACACACACACAGCACACAACACACAACACACACATTAAACAGTAGCTCTATGTGTTTGTGTGTGTGTATGTGTGTGGGGTCAACGAAGCTTCAAATAGGCCGCCTTGTACTACGTCACACGGGCGGTAGTGACGGGAAGTGACAGCAGACAGACAAACAGTAGGCCGTGAGGGAGGTAGATGTGCTGGGTAGACAGGCAGACCACAGAATAGCTGGCACCTCGACCCCAAACCCCCATTGCTTCTACAACACAAATAACTAACAATCTTTTCCACAACAGCCTCGTCTCGCTCATAATCCTCCACTTACTTATTCCATTAATTTTTATTTGTGTACGTGATAATATTTGTAAAACTTCTCTGGGTTTACTATAAGACCACGCAGGTAATTTAGCCTCGTAGTGACCTCCAGCATCAGGTAGGGAGGTCCTGGGAGGCGAGGGTGAAGGTGGGGGGGTGGGGGTCAGTGGAGGTGTGCTGGGAGGGAAGGGAGGGAAGGGGGAGAGACGGCAGCCAAACAGTAGAAGATGGATGATGACGGTGCTACAAAGACGGTCCAGCCGGCCACCCTACTGCCACCCACCCACACACACACACACACACACACACACACACACACACACACACACACACACACACACACACACACACACACACACACACCCTGCCCTTTCACCCAATACACCACGCGGCACATACTCACCCCAGGACTTGAAGCACACCCTAATATTTCACCCTTCAATATACACTTACACATCACATCACTTCCCTCAGCTTTGTCCTATTCCACTTCCTCATTCTCCTCCACTGGTTCCTCTGTAGCTCATCTTCCTCCTTATCATCCTCCACCTAGTCCCTCTCCACCAGTGCTCTCCCTCCTCCACCCTGCTCGTGGTGGAGGCAGACAGCGTGGAAGGGAGTGACTCCAGCGTGTATCATCTCCGCCCTCGTAGTTCATCTCCATAGTAATCACTTCCGCATGTCATTACGCCTGACTCGAGCCGGGCCGGAGGTGAGGTGAGGTGAGGCGGGGCGGGGTGAGCTGGGGCGGGGCGAAGCGGGGCGAGGCGGGGCGGGGCGGGGCGAGCGGGGTGGGGTGGGGTGTAGGTCAAAGGATACCCGACTAACTAACCCAAGAGAAGGAAAGGGAAGTGAGAATAAAAGAAATGAAAGGAAGGTATGTAGGGACGGACGGAAGGTAAGTTGAGATGAAGGTTTCTACAGATGAGAGAGAGAGAGAGAGAGAGAGAGAGAGAGAGAGAGAGAGAGAGAGAGAGAGAGAGAGAGAGAGAGAGAGAGAGAGAGAGAGAGAGAGAGAGAACTACTGTCATCTCTATTAATGTTCGAAATAAGTCAGCAAATCGAGGAAAATAACAGGAAATGTGTGATTACTGCGTGTGTGTGTATGTATGTATGTATGTATGTATGTATGTATGTATGTATGTATGTATGGGACTTAATATTACCCCGTCACAGAGTTACACCCCCCGTGGTTAGGCTTATCCTTTGATACCTCATGTTTCTTGATCTGCCTCCCCTCCCCTTCCTCCCCTTCCTCCCCTTCCTTCCCTTCCTTCCCTTCCCTTCAGTCCATCACCTCCTCCTCTTTCTTGCGTTGTTTCTACTTTTCTTCTTTCTTCCTCCTCTACATTTTCTCCCTTGGCTTGTTGCTTTCCTTCTTCCCTTTCTTCCTCTCTTCTCTTCCCTTCTCCCTATTCTTGTTGTTTATCTACTTTCGTTTCTTCCTCTCCTCTTTATTCTCTTCCCTTCTTCCCTTTCCTGCTGTTACTTCTCTTTTTTTACTGTGTCTCTCCTTTCCTCTCCTCTCCTCTCCTCCCTTTCCCCTCATGAATTTTCTCCTCATCCATCCTCTACATCATATTGCCAGTGGATTGTATATTTTTTTTATTCTTTGTGTAAACTGTTTTCTATTTCATTTACTTCTCTTTTTATTTGGTTATTTAATTCACGTTCTTTATTTGATTCCATTCTGTTTTTTTTTGTTTTGTTTTTTTCGTTTTCATTGAACCAGTTTTATCTATTTTGTTTCCTTGATTCTCATTCAGGACCTCTTTTTTTTTCAATTTTCCCTCCTATTCCAGCGGTCTTCCTGCTCCATATTCCATTCAAATCCATCCTCATTTCCCTTTTCCTTTCCCCTTTTCCCCTCTGTTGGTAGGTAATCCTTGCTGGCAGTGCTGTGTGATTATAATAAATGTCCTGGAATATTGTGGAACGGAAAAGTGGAAAAAGAAGGGAGAGGGATGGTGGGAGAGAGAGCGAGAGAGAGAAGGGGAGGGAGGGAGAGAGGGACAGAGCAACGCCATTATGCTAAGTGTGTATGGAACCCTATACGAGAGGGCGAGGGTGGGAGGAAAAGGGAAACAAATATGAAAAAAAGGATAGTAACTAGAATATGTGTAGATGTAGTAATATTAGGAAAGTGTTTTAAAAGAGGTAAAGAAGAGTGAATTGTGATGGAAGGATGACAGGAAAATGATGAAGAAAAAAAATGGTTTATGTAACTAAATGTCGATGTTTTTTTAATTGCAGGATTTTTTTCCCATAATTTTTTTCTTTTTCCCGAGTTAATATCGAGGTTCCAATCCCGGCTCGTTCTGATTCTTCTTAATGATAATGATGATGATAATAATAATAATAATAATGATAATAATAATATTGGCATCTGGTGCTGATACGACGCAGGAATGTTTACAAAATCATCTCATTGGGAAGTAGGACAATAAATTTAGTTTATTATCCTCGTGGTCCTTGTATCTATAATAACTTTAAGTAGGAAAAGAATAATAAGAAGGAAACTTATGATCAAGTCCTTATCTGTTGAATATAATGTCACTGCTTATTTTTTTAGTATTTTTTATCTCTTGTCCAAATATACTCGCACAGCGTCTCTCTCTCTCTCTCTCTCTCTCTCTCTCTCTCTCTCTCTCTCTCTCTCTCTCTCTCTCTCTCTCTCTCTCTCTCTCTCTCTCTCGTCCATATCAGGTGTTCTCTTGAATGTTTGTTTATTGCCCTCGTGCTAACTTCATGTTGTTTATTTGTTTGCAGTGTATACGGCTGTAAATAAGAGAGTGACACGTGCTCTTTTATATATAAATTTAAGGGACAAACCATCAGGAGGTATGTTGCTCCTCCCAGCCGCGCCCTCTGCTGCCTGTCACTCCCTCGTTTTCTTTGTAACTAAGAAACTTCGTCACTAGAGGGCGGTGCGAGGGGGCCGAGGAGGGAAGAGACAGCCGTAGATGGTAACTTGATTTCTCTTAGTCTGTGTTGGACGACGGTCATTACCTGAGGTTTTATTACCCGTAAACGGACACATTATTGCCCTTTTTTTTATGGACTAATGATGCCCGTAACGAGGACTGACGTTAAAGAAGAAAAAAATAGATAAGAAACAGCAATGTCTGATAAGGATAGCGTGATGAGCTGCACTGTCGCGTTGGTGAGGTTGATGTCGAGAAGGTCGAGGCTCCGAAGGTGTTGAGACGAAACTGTGAACCTCATGTCGACACTTGGAAGCTGCATCTTGGCTTCGGGCGGGGTAGGGAAGGGAAGGGGTGGAGGATGAAGAGAGGCGGGGCTGATTAGAGTGGCGGTGAGGTGGGTGGAGCAGCCTAGAGACCTGGAGTTACTTGAATATTCCTGAGGCTAATAGAGGTTTGGAATCCCTGGCCCCTGAGCTGTCGTGTGTCGTGGAGGAGAGTAATTAGGGGAGACGAAGGCGTTCTCTTGTCGCCACTCATGATTAACGGAGCCCCAGCGTCCTCGGTAACACACCCGCCCCTAAAATATTTCTCCCTCGGGACTTTTCAGCTTTTAGGGCCCAAAAGGTCATTATGGGAACACTCGACTCACCCAAAACTCGCCTCAGAAATGCCGCCATGATGATTTTTTATAAACTTTTCAGCCACAATGTTCAGTCGTTAGCGAGGAAAGTTTTTGTTGTGTGTGAATTATTGAAGGTTTTTTTTTTACATAAATACGGGTTAAGTTATTTTAATATTTGATTAGCTTCTAATGTAAAAGATTGGGGCCGAAAATGCCTCCCGCGACGTGTGAGCTAAGGTTGTAAATCACGGCACCTCATAGTGAAAAGCCGACCATCAGTCACTGTCACCTTTAATGGGATTATAATTACCCTGATTCCATATACTTACCATTCTGACGAAGGTGGTGACATACCTTCACAACAACAACCACCACCACCACCACCACCACCACCATCACCGCCGCCGTTGCTGGGAGACCTAACAAGGCTGTCAGTCTGTGGGTGGAAAAAATACGTTCAATATTCTTCAGTATTTCTCGAGACAGCCGGAAGTGAAGTAAACAGTCTCACGTAGAAAGAAAACAACATATTTTTTGAAACATTATAAATAGGTGCTTTGTTTTCTATTTTGTGTTTTTACCTACATACTTATTCATGAGTATTATGATGTTTTTATTAGTGAATTGATATCTGTTCTTGTATTATACCTTTTTAAAAGCTGCATAAATGTGTAGTACAAATTGGATGCGTCATATCGTCTTCAATCTGACTTGCTTTCAATAATTCGATCAGACAGAACTATTGCTCTTTCTGGTTCGTCTGTCTCTTTATATACGTGTTTCCAGAGGGGTTTTTTTTTCCTTCACACACACCTTAAATAAATTTGACTCAATCGGAGGATCAGAACATATCACAACACTGTTACATACTCTCTCTCTCTCTCTCTCTCTCTCTCTCTCTCTCTCTCTCTCTCTCTCTCTCTCTCTCTCTCTCTCTCTCTCTCTCTCTCTCTCTCTCTCTCTCTCTCTCTCTCTCTCTCTCTCTCTCTCTTTTTTCCCTCTCTTTTAGAACACTTACCAATACATCAGTAACACGCCCCGACGAACAGACCGCGTGAGGTTCCAATACTATTTCTGGAGACAAATAAGACGCCCTTTGACCCGCAACTCCAATCTTCCTCACCAACGCCTTGTGGTCCTGAGGCGTCTCCCTTCCGAGGGCCAGACGAGGTATACTGACGCATCTTCTCCGTTAATCTTCGTTGAACTCACTCGAACCCCGAATTATAAGCGTCATCATTATTTTGCGTCTGGTGAAGGTCAAATTCTGAGTGTGAATGGCAAAGAGGAGAAGGAGAAGAAGTGTCTTCATATAGTCGCGTCTCGTCCAAGATGTTACGAGAGGAAGAGAAAATAATGATAAATTGTTGTCTCTTTTGAATGTCTTGTTTTATGGTTGTTCTTTTAGTGTTGTTGTTGTTGCTGCTGCTGCCTCTGTTGCTGTAACTATTGTTTTTATGTTCACAGTGACAAATTTCTAACTAAGTATACCTCTTCTTTTGCCGCATACCTCTCTTCCTTCCTTCTCCCCCTCCTCCTCCTCCTCCTCCTCCTTCTCCTTCACCCACTCTTACTCCTTCTCAACAGACATTCCACAAGTCCCTGTAGCGTAAACAACACACTAGTCTCAAGAGATTAAAAGAAAATTCTCCGCCGACCTTTTGCTCTCGAGAACTTCTCTTGACAAACTAACCATTGTTCTCCCTCTATCTTCTTGGTCTTCCACGTTACCTTTCCTCTCACCGTAACATTTTCTTTCCCTCTCCTACTTCCCTTTCCCTTCTCGTTTTTGTTTCCGTGTCTGAGTCAGGTTCTGTGTTTTATCATATTTCCATGCAAGGTTGCAAGGTTATTTTCCGTCCTGTGCTTGTGTTTGCATCTTTATTTATACCTGTCAATGCTTGTTTGGTTTCCTGTCCTTGTATCTTTCTATATGTCTGTCAGTAAATTTGTATGCAAGGAGGAGGATGCTAGCAATGGATTCAAGTTAGATAAATAAAGATGCAAGAAAGCGATAAGCAAAAACTGGTTCACCAATAGAGTAGAGGATGAATAGAACAGGCTCGGCGGACAGGTAGTGAACGCGAATACGATGAGAAAGCTTGAAGTGAAGGTTAGACAGATTTATGAATGAGGATGAAAGATTGTACTTGGTGAACAGAAGCTGTCTTGTGTACGCCAACTAGTCTTTTGGGAACTCCTTGTAACTCAAGGTTTATGTGTCAGTGTGTGTGTGTGTGTGTGTTTGTTTGTCTGTGTGTGTGTGTGTGTGGGTGTGTGTGTGCCCGTCCGTCAACTCTCTCTCATGTAACTCCTTTTTTTCCTTTACAAATCCGGTCATGAGGTTGGGAGGAAGTCGAAGGAGCGTGGGAGGGTGTGGTAGAATATGAGAAGAAGGAGGGTGATATGTAAGGATGTAAGGAGGAAAGATAGGCTGTAGGAAGGATATGGTTAGGTTATGAGTCATTGTGGAGATGAATCATGAGGTTGAGGAAAGTTAAGTGTCCAGAAAAGGAAGCATTACAAAGAAAGGGAAAAGTGTAATGATAATAATAATGATAGTAATAATTCGTGACTGCTTTTAAGGACAAGATCAAGTAAATTAACGAAATTTAAGAAATTGTAAAGCCAATTACATACAGTTAAAAGAGAGAGAGAGAGAGAGAGAGAGAGAGAGAGAGAGAGAGAGAGAGAGAGAGAGAGAGAGAGAGAGAGAGAGAGAGAGAGAGAGAGAGAGAGAGAGAGAGAGAGAGAGAGATTAAAGGGATGTGAAGGAAAAGAACAAATGAGGGATAATGAGAGAGTGAGGGAGGGGGTGGACGGGGAGGGTGGGGGAAGGGGAAGCAGGAAGGGGAGGGTGAAATAAAGTCAGAGGATCGACCATCATCACCCACAACACTAACACAAGAAACTCGACCCTTAATCATGCAGCCATTTTTCACGAGCTTCCTTGTACTTGCCTTCCGAGAGAGAGAGAGAGAGAGAGAGAGAGAGAGAGAGAGAGAGAGAGAGAGAGAGAGAGAGAGAGAGAGAGAGAGAGAGAGAGAGAGAGAGAGAGAGAGAGAGAGAGAGAATAATCAACGATACATTAGATAAAAAAAAAAAGTAAGACGAATAAGAAGAAGTAAAACAGGAATAACAGGTCAAATGACACGTTAAAGAGAGCGAATAATCGAGATAGCGAAGGAAAGCACGAAATTAATGAACGAAAAGCAGGAATAATGAAGGTGGGGGATGATAAACAAGAGACTAACAATGAAACAGAATAAAGTCACAGGGGACACGAGGGTGAACGAAGCCTCGGTACATGTCAGGGAGTAACAGATGATCTCAAGTTGAGTTCCTGGGTTTCAAGTCATCCATCTCTTGACTCGGTTCAGCGGTTAGTTCCTCTTGCCCTCCCCCACCACTTGCCACTCCGTCAATCTGTTCCTACCATCATCCCATCACTGTACGGGAGATTAAGAGCGATTAGAACAGATTAGCTGTGTTGTAAGTGGCAGATTTCGGCCATGGTAGCGTGTGAGAATGTGGGACACGGGTAGGAAGGGTTCAAACATTATGGAGTTTTGCAACTTTGGTTAGGCAATTAGGAAGGTGCGTCGATAATCGTGTAAACATTACCTAGTGGATGTTGGATGTTGCAAGTGGATGGCAAGGCGTGTTGGATGCTCCCCGCCGCTTGGATGACTCACAAGACGCGCTGCAATTGGTCAGTGTTGAAGTATCTCATTAGTAGGCGAGAAGTGAAGGGAATGATCAAGATCTTATACGTCTTTTGCTGAGTTTATGGTGAGGTGTGACGCGTGAGGAGGCTGAGGAAGATGGAAGTTTAGAGTGATGCGTCATGGATAGGCAAGATTATAGAGGCTAAGCGTTAGGGTGACTGGGAGGCGAGGCTGGTGAGTAAGGGCAGTGGTTAGTGAGGCGAGGGTCTGGGTAGGCACTAGGCTGGGCGAAAAGGGGGGGTCGGCTTAGCAGGGAGGGCAGTTAGGGGTAAATATTTACCTAAACCCAAACTAACAATTATTGTCTGCTAGCCGTTGACTTCAAGCCACCTTACTCACCCTAGGAATGCCGGGGAATCGTGTGGTGAAGTGCGTGGCCGTGAGCTTGCGTGGTGAGCTCAAACTACAGGGTCGTGTTGAGGTGAAGTTAAGGGTTAGTGAGACGGAACTACCACCATTCTCTCCTTATGACCTGGAGAATGACGTAGTGTTAGGGGTGAGTGGTGTGTAAGATCACTCTCATTATCTTATCTTCCTTTCATACACACAACGCCATATTTTACCACCCATTTCCTCTCTTTCTCCATTCCTTCTTTTCCTCCTCTATTCCCCTCCTCGTCGCGTGCCTGTGGTCAGAGAGGGCACAAGGGAGCCAGACCCCGGATGAGATAAAACCTTCAAGTGCCTCCCACAAACAACACACAGACGTATTCACTCATATTTTATTCCACATCTAAATTCAACGCGTTATTGAGCTATAATATACTATAAGACACACTAAGATTTTCTTACAAAGTTCTTGCATTTTGTGGCTTTCGTAAGTATACAGGTAGCAGAGGTTAGGAAGTTTTAAAGATTAGTGTGGGAGTTTCAAGTCGACGGTGTATGGCGGGAATTTCAAGTCGACGGTGTATGGCGTGAGGTGGGCGCCAGAGGAAGCAGATAACAAAAGTGGCACTCCCTTTCTGGTCCTCTTCAGTGCCACGTGCCTCTCCCAGGGCCAGGGTGAAGGGGGCCACTTCTTAGGTTGCTGCCAAGATTAACTCTGCCTCTGTCTCGCTGTCTCTTTCTCTCTCGTGTGGGTTGTCTTAAAAGGTAACTCATTCCCTTCTTGTTTATTTTTCTTGCCGTCAGTGGCTGGAAGAGGCGGTGAAGATATGGATTTTTAAGGTATTTTTAAGTCAATTTGTCCTTTGAAGTTACGTCGAGGATATGTTTTTCGATGTCTTATTTCCTTACCTTCACTTTTTTTCTTATTTTTTTTTAACCTTTTTCTTCATTATTCTTTCGTTCATTCTCGTCTTGTTCTTTTCTGATCTTCCCTTCCTTCCCTTCCCCTTTAATCCGTCCCACCATTGCTATTTTTCTGACCTTCCTTCTATTCCCTCTACACTTTACTCTTCTCCCTTCTCCTCTCATCTTTCTTTATTCTTTCTCTGCGTGACGTAATTACCGATTGATGATGGTCTTCCCGGAACCCGTATCAAAAGCTATTTCATACTTTCTCCCCTTCTTTTTCTTCCCTTTCTACCCTTTCCGCCCTTTCTTCTCCCTACCTTCCATGAAGACTATATTTTTTTCGGTATTTTTATCTCCTCTGATCGTGTTTTTTTTCTATCATGATTTTTAAGAGTTGATTAATTTCAGTTTTTATCCATTTTTTTGCGCACGAGTTCGCTGTTTTCTTCCCACATCCATTTTTTTTGTATGATGGGTAAGATTAAAATTTCCATCAACGAATAAGTTAATGATAGAATCGTTAATATTATAGGAACATTATTGCGTCGCGTTAAGATGAACATTAAAGAAAACTTGTGTATGTCTGTCTTTCCAACGGGGACTGCGCGTTTGTGTGCCATGTAAGGTTAAAGTATGTTAGTCCAGCATTAAGCTGATGTGGCAATAATATTCGCAATTCAGTCACATCTGACGGATATGGAAGATTATTATGGAAGTCGTTATCGTATTGAATCGTTGTTACAGTCATTATAACAGTGATGACGCATTTTATTGTGACGGCAGTTATGTAAATAGAAAATAGCATGAATAACGAGGGGCGTCGGTAATAGAACGAGTCTCTGTGTTCCGAAACCTGCCTCGTGGACCCGAGATACGAGTTACCTGTTGATGAGGAAGCCCAGCTATGCATGTTCTCTGCGGCGAGACACAGGACCACTTGAACGAAAAGAAAAATACATCACCGCTACAAACACTCGAAACGCATTGCTAATTTAGAAGAGAAAAAACATGACAGTTCCAGCCTTTGGTCAGTGCAAACCATCTGTAGAGACAATGGAGGAAACATTTATTTCTTTTCTGTAATTTTCATTAAGGTTTTGTTAACATTTGAACACAACTCATGAAAATTGGTACCAAGTGGTTCTCAGGTATGCTGATCACGAATCTGGAATTAGTTTTGTCATTACTATTATATTTGGATTTTCCATTTTGTGGCCCGTAATATCCACCAGAATTGAGATTGAAAAAGTTTTTTCCCATTTTACTACGTGAATATTAGTCTTACAGGAATATTGTATAGAAGTAAAGTTATGGAATTTAATAATGTCTATCTCATATTGTCATCATATTTTCAATAACTCTAATACTTATGAAGAAAATTAAAAATTTGTGAAAGAAATTAATGCATAATACTTTACACTCCTACATCTATAATTACATTCCAACTCCATTTTACTATAGCTCAATAGAACGGGCGTCTTCTGCTCTTTCTTTTATATTATATACGTGTTTTACTTAAACTCCATAGATTTCGAGTTATTTCAAAATATATGATTTATGTCAAAAATTCTGAGGGTGTACCCTACAAAATTTCATGCAAATTTTCACGCCTCCAAATCTCATGAAAACTGGTACAATGAGGTTTTCGGTCATGCTGAACTTGAATCTGGCCTTATTTTCCTGATTACTATAATATCAAACTGTACTTCACCCTTGCTTGCCTAATAACAATAATGAAATAACCATTATTTAACTTTACTGGCTGATGCTGGTCTCATATTCATATGACAAAAATACATAGAGATGACCTACCCTAAATCTACACAATATAACGTATAATTGTTATTTGGTTAGGTTAAACCAGATGTGAGTTTTTTCTTCTCTATATTATTTTTGTAATGTTAGTTTGTATCTAATGTGTGTTATTTTCCTCCCGCAGTGAGCTGAACCACAACCAACTCAAGATCATCGACAAGAACACATTCAAGGGACTGTCTCAACTACGCTACCTGTAAGTCACCTGTGCCTTCTGTGTTCCTTGATAGAATACACCTGTGTCTTACCTTCTTTTCTCTACTCTTTCCTTCTTCCTTATTTACCACCTAGTCATGATTTTCAACAGCAAAATGATGATTAGTATTATGCAAACGATGATGATGTTGATGATGGCAATGAAGAGTATTGATCCCCCTTGGAAGCGGCAGCAGACTGGCGCCACAGACCGAAGCTGACTCAGTGGACACTAATGTTACATGCACCTTCGTCTCTCTCTCTCTCTCTCTCTCTCTCTCTCTCTCTCTCTCTCTCTCTCTCTCTCTCTCTCTCTCTCTCTCTCTCTCTCTCTCTCTCTGTTCGTAAATTCGATAGAGAGAGAGAGAGAGAGAGAGAGAGAGAGAGAGAGAGAGAGAGAGAGAGAGAGAGAGAGAGAGAGAGAGAGAGAGAGAGAGAGAGAGAGAGAGAGAACTGCGGTGGTTGTATATATAACTTTTTCATCGTAATCTTCCCTCTTTCCCTCGTTCCTTTTCCTTCCTCTCGTCTATTCCCGATTCCTCCCACTTTATACGTCGTGTTTCTTGTCCTGGAAGATGTGGTCGAGACGCTGACGACGACCACAAAAACACTTGATAGTTCCCCATCGAAAGAAATATGGGTAATATTTCTCTTGGCGCACGACTCTCTCTCTCTCTCTCTCTCTCTCTCTCTCTCTCTCTCTCTCTCTCTCTCTCTCTCTCTCTCTCTCTCTCTCTCTCTCTCTCTCTCTCCTCTCTTCTCTCTAATATCTCTAATCTCTCGATCTCTATGTCATGCTGCTCTGCAAAAATTGTTATTAATTGGTCGTTCCTCTTCCATCTCCTCTAGTCTTGTCTCATCTTTCATACCTCTTGCCTCCCTCATTACATTTTTCCATATAAATCCTTAAATAATATCCTCCTCCTCCTCTCTCTCTCTCTCTCTTTCTCTCCCATACACATATTCGTCCTTCGCTCGCCCCGCACGCCCATCTCTCCCACTCACATAATCTTCGTGGGCACAGTAGCACGACCCGCTTTCTAAACCTGCAGTCTGTCTCTTTCTAATTGTGAGCCATTGTGCCGCTGCCTTATGCTCGACAGACTCCCTCCCAGACAGGCTATTGGTGCAGGGGCGTGAAGGTTGGAGCTGTGAATGTATTTTTGAATAGAATAGAATTGAATTTCACACGGAGGAAGTTTGGGTGTTGGGAGGGGGGGGGAGGATTATCTCTTTCTCTCTCTCTTTCTCTTTTTTTTTCTCACTCGCTCTTTGTGTTTTTCTTTTCTTTTTTTTCTTGATTTTGTATTTGTATTATGCCGTATCAATGAATTAAGACGTTTGATATATGTAATGCAATCGAGATATTGAATTAGGAAACAGAAGTACTACTGGTAAATAAGATAAGAGGTACACAGGTAACCAGCTTTAAACAGGTAGGTAATTAGTTATAGCATACACCTATGTTGTTGTTGTTGCTTTGATTATTAGTTATTATTATTATTATTATTATTATTATTATTATTATTATTATTATTATTATTATTATTATTATTACGTAATGCCAATGATGTCCTTTTCGTTTACAGACAGTTGGACGAAAATCAAATTAACTGCATTGACGAGCAAGCCTTTGGAGGTCTGGAGCTATTGGAGATATTGTGAGTATATATACATTCTCTCTCTCTCTCTCTCTCTCTCTCTCTCTCTCTCTCTCTCTCTCTCTCTCTCTCTCTCTCTCTCTCTCTCTCTCTCTCTCTCTCTCTCTCTCTCTCTCTCTCTCTCTCTCTCTCTCTCTCTCTCTCTCTCTCATTTTACCATCACCATGACTTTTTATTCTTCCTGTTCGTTATTTTTTTATATTTCTAGCATCACTTCACCTCCCTCTGTGCTCACCAGGAACTAATTAACTGTACATTCCCCCCTCCTTCCTTTCTTCCATTCTTTCTTTATCATCTTCCTCACTTTTATCGTCATCATTTGCTTATTTGTGACGCATTCCTTTATTTATTATTACTTTCTTTCTCTCCCTTGCCATGAACTCAAATTTTACTTACTACCCATTAACATTATTTACCACATTAATTATTATATTTTAGTGACCCCTTCGTGTGTTTTGTCCCGCCTTCAGAACTCTCAATAACAACAACGTTACGACGATATGGAGAGGCACCTTCCAGTCCACACCGAGACTTCGCGCGCTGAGAATTGCCGGGAACAAGTTGATTTGCGACTGTCACCTGTCTTGGCTGGGGAGGACGCTTGCTGCGGCGCCCTACCTCACCCATTACGTACGGTGCTCCTCCCCCTACCGCCTCAAGGACAGAGTGGTGACGGAGGTGTTTGACCACGAGTTCAAGTGTGCTGGTGAGTCAGGTGTGTGTGTGTGTGTGTGTGTGCGTGTAATAGGATTTTTTTTCCTCCCTATGTGTACTATTTTCCTTGTTTACTTACTTATTTTATAGACTGGCAAACATGTAGTAATTCTGTCTAGTATATACACATACATACATACATACAGGCACATGTATGTACTTTGTTTAAATGTTGCATCAGAATACGAAACTATGACATTTTTTCGCATTGACTTTATCTATTTCTATCAATTTTCGAACGAATGGGGTTGGGAGGAAAAAATCAGAGCTGTCATCCAATCAGTGTCAGGAATTAGTCGATGTGTGAGCTGATTGGATGACCTGTGGCGCCTTTGGGATGACAGCCAATCAGAGGGACGGACGGCACCTCTCTCCCCGTTTTTCTTTTCCCGCCACAATTGTTATTTATTTTGACGACAGATTTTCTCCCATTTTTCTTGTGGGTGAAGTCGTTTTCCGTCGTCCAGAGCCAAATAAATCGGGTTTTAAGGTACCTCACCAATATATGCGAGGTTTTTGTCTGCCTTTTCTCTTTTATATAAATGTGGATTTGAATTCTTCCTCAATACTTTCAGGGAGAAGATTTAGTCAAAATCTGGCCTTATGACTCCATATATTTTTCGTGATATCTTTATTTTCTATTTTTATTTTTTTTTTCGTTTCCTTCATTGATCGCGCCAAAGGTCAGATTCAATAAGGTCCGAAGCAGGTTGAGCCCCGCCGTCTCGCGTGTTCCAATTATCGAAGAACTGAATTGATAAGACTCACGGCGTCATCTTTATACCCACGCGTACACTCTGACCTGCCGGGAATTCGATTTCTGAAACTACGCTGGTGGTGGTTCTTCTTCCTCTGAAGTCTTAACTTTAATACAAAACTTATATGTATCTTTTAAAGCGTTGTTCAGAGCATCAGACTATTTGATCTTTAACTCGGTAACAATATTTCTCACAAAGTTTATTTCTCACGTCTTTTACTTGCATATTTTGGTCGTACTCTGAACTTACTTTTCCACGAGTGACTCAGTTTTTTTTTTCTTTTTCACGCTGGGTTTACCTTGTTGAGTCATATACACGCACCCTCTCGCACCTTGACGGCTCAATACTTCTTGACGGTCCATTTTTCAGCTGGTTTAGTGGACAACGTGGACCGGGGCTGCTCCCTGGCACCCGTCTGCCCGCGGGCGTGTCGCTGCGGCGCTGGCATCGTGGACTGTCGCGACACTGGCCAAGCTGATGTCCCGACCCACATTCCCGAAGACACTATTGAACTGTGAGTACATATATACCTTGTCAAGTTAGGGTCAAGTTGGTTACGGGGGGGTGGCAAAGGCAAACACATTTTTTTTTTTTTTTATATATATTTAATGCTAATGTTTAACAGTCGTGGAAAGCATTATCATAGCTCTTTCTCTTCTCTTCAAAAGTTTATCGGTATATTGTGGTTTCCTCTGTCACAATTCAAATAGATTTATGAGGAACGCATTCATGAGCATCAGGTATTTCCCTCGAAAAAATATACTTATTTACTTTGCAAATATCATGATGTAGTTATTTATCGAGTGTACATATCCTGAATTTTTTTTCCCCTCAGGATCACTATAAGAGAGTTTTTGCTTATTTGCCAATCTTGACAAGCGACAAGCATCGTATGTAACCATTCCTCATCTTCCTCTACAGGCGTCTGGAACACAACGAGATCACCCACATTCCCTCCAAGATCTTTACACCTTACCGTCTCCTGAAGCGTATGTAAGTACAAATAAGGATGAGGTCGCAGTTTAAATGAAGACCAGAATAACTCCTTCCTCGCAGTGTTTGGTGAATGTTGCTTCGTGCTGTGTGTAACGAATTAGCCTGGGTGGCGGGAGGGAGGCAGGAGGCAGGAGAAGGTTTGGAAGACAGTCAAGAGCATGTGAAGGGAACGGAGAGATGGAGGACAGTTTAAATCTTTCTTTCTCAAACAAAATAGTTCTGCTAATCCAGCACATGAACGTAAGAGCATCACACGGCGCAAAGCTTAAGTTATGTTACGTGTTACTGTCATTCGGGGAAGAGTTTGTGAAGAGGTAAAGTAAAGGGAAGGAGGATCGAGCTCAAGGATGGGCTTTGTATGTTACAGATTCAGAAACCTTCCCGCTGTCAGTCAGGAAAGTACACGAATATCACTACACCAAGAGGTCTTCAAACCCCATTTTATATAAAGATATTCCTTGCAGGTGTTGCTCTATTGATAAAAATAAGAGAGTTGTTTATATTATATACAAGAAAGAAATACTCGTACAAGGAAACATCTATCATTCACAATATACATATTTTATTTATTGTACGAGGAACAGAAGTGTCTGAAGATTTAGTGTGTATTCTCTCTTTTCTTCACAGTGACTTGAGTAACAACGAGATCAGCGAGATCGCAGACGACGCCTTCCACGGTTTAGACAGCTTGAACTCCCTGTAAGTGTATCATAACACTCATTTACGTTCAACCATGTGTGATAAAATAACAAAATCACCCTTACATGTTATTTCCCCGAGCACATCACAAGCATCATTAACTTACATTTACACTCTATTCTCCACACGTCTCTCTGCCTCACTTGGGACATCGTAGTGTGCTGTATGGTAACAAGATCACCAGTATTTCCTCCCGGTTGTTGAGTGGCTTGAGCAACCTGCAGCTGCTGTGAGTATAATGAGTTGTTGGTGTTGTAGTAGAATATATTAGCCTACCTTATCTCACCTCCCTGGTCTAACATTTTGTATCTTCATCTCGTCTCTGTATCGCCGCCCAGCCTCCTCAATGCCAACCAGATTCAGTGTGTCCATCACGACGCCTTCAGGGACCTCCACAAACTGAGCCTTTTGTAAGTATTGTACTGTACGTGTGTGTGTGTGTGTGTGTGTGTGTGTGTAATATGGAATGAAAATGTTAGGAACTTAATATTTCTGCTTAAAAATATTAGCATTGTTATCATCACCTTTCGTTTTGTTCTCATTTCTCTCTCCATCTTCCAGGTCACTGTATGATAATCAGATAATGAACATGAACAATGGAACTTTCTCACCCCTCGTCACTATTCAGACCATGTAAGTGATTTGTGAATTTCCTGGTTTCTACAATGTATGCCTTACATAGGATATGAAATTTCTGAGTCTAAATTCATGTTCAACATGGCTGAAAATCCTTGTGGTTTCCACAAGTCATCACAGTTGCAGTTTGTTTTGCTGTATACTTTATTTACTATCTTTAATATTATCATATTTTGGGGAAGTGTATTGAAAACTATATCATGTATTAATGCATTTGATTACTTTCTCTCCAAATTGCAGGCATCTAGGGTCCAATCCTTTTGTGTGTGACTGTAACTTGGCTTGGATGGCGGAATACCTAACAGACAACCCAGTTGAAACTTCAGATGCTCGCTGCCAAGAACCAAACCGGCTCTCGAGGAAGCCTTTCCAAAGGATGAAATCAGACAGCTTCAGGTGTAAGTATATGATACAGAAGAGAAGTTTAACGGTTCGGTTTTTCATTGATACTCGTTGTCACACCATCTCATCAATGTTGGTAGCCTGGGAGTGTGAGAGGATAGAAGGTTGGAGTACGAGAGAGAGGAATGGAATTTGCAAGTATGAAGTGCATGAACAGATGCAGGTAAAGACTTCTACCACGGCTACCATATTGAGGGGACTACCAAGACACATATTGCAAGAGTTTCAGGAAGCATGTAGTGACCATGCAAGGCTGTGGTATCATACAAGCTTAATTATTCAATAACATGCATTTTTGGAATAAGGAGATTAAGGGCAAGGGAAAATGAAAATCTATAGTGTATGTATAAAAAATTGACTACCCATGATATGTGTTACATTGAGCTGAGTAATGCAGTTTTCATAGTAATATATACTTGACATTACAAAGCCTAAATGATTGACATCATGGGTTCCTGTGCCGATAGCTTTTACCTAATCAGTGTTGCATTATGTCTGTGTGTATATGCTTCATAATTTTTCAATGATTGAGGTACCTGATCTCAGAGAAGCAAACTAAAACAATAATCCCAAGAACAATATGAATTTTACTGTATGTGTAGCATATATAGACTTTGTATTTTTACGAATGTTTTTACCTCCGAAGAGCATTCATTCATACTTACCTGAACCTCAATTCCACAGGTACTAATGAACTGCGGGCCAAGTATGCCGGACGCTGTGATGAAGTGGACTTGTGTTTGAACCGGTGTGCTTGTGAGAGTTCCCGGGTGGACTGTTCGGGTCGTGAACTGAATGCAGTGCCAAGTGACATTCCTAACTCTACCACAATGCTGTGAGCTAACCTACTGTTTGAATTTTATGATACCTGCCAATATATAGACATTAAGCTGTGAGCATCATCATTGTAATTATTATGAGTCTTAACATCCCACAACACAATAGAAAATATAAGAACTTAAAAATTACTGTAGCATTGGAAGGTCAGTGTGCTACAGCTGGTGTAAAAAATTGTTCATTTGTTCATTCATATAATCCTTCACTTAGAAATTTGTAACTTAATTCCTTATGTATAAAAAAAATAATGATTCTTTGTTTAATGTTGTCCATGGTGCAGTATATATATCAGACTGCTTTTATAATGAACTATTCTTATCTTTTTCCTCCAGAGATCTGAGTTACAATCAACTGTTTTCATTGGACGGGACTATAACTATGCGTCGCTTCAAGAGTCTGAATCACCTTGACTTGTCTCACAACCGTCTCACTTACCTGAGTCCTGAGTTCTTCCGAGGCGCACGTTCCCTCACCCACCTGTGAGTATACACCTTACATGTGACCTGCTTGCTGTATATCAGAGTGCTTCGTTCACAGAAATTTTGAGGTTCATTTTTGCTTTTAAAGGTTCGATTGCTTCTTGGGCTTTAGAATTATGGGGATGTAGTAGGTATCAATAACAATGGAGTAGAGTATCTAGAAGCTTGGTTTAGTTTTATGAAGGAGCAGTTACATAGAATCACTGGTTACAGGCCTTTATGTGGCAGTAAATCAAACTATTATTTGGTATAATATGTTTTTATCTTATGAACAGGTATACATTGTGGGAGAAGAAAATTATAAAATGAAAATTCTGTTGATCCTGGCAGTTCACAGGTTATTGATAACCTGGAATTTCCAAAAATACTCATTACCCATTTTAATGTCTGTATCACTTCAATTATATCTCCTACTTATTATCGTTGATTTGCTTAAGTTTGATTTGTAACTAGGAAGCACAATCTGAATCACTGATGATGACAGGGTCAGCCTGGAACAACTTAACCTTCCTCCCAAAACAATTCTACAACTTGCATCACCTCCCAACCCAAAGAAAGTCATTAAAAAACCTGAACAAACAAATGTATATGGAAAGAGCATTCAAATATTTATGTTTTGAACTAAGATATCACATCCCAATAGATCACTGTTGATTAAAGTGGCATGTATGGGTAAAGGATTAATTTAAATTGTGATGAAGATATTTGTGTTGAGGGAGAGTGGAATCATCACAGTTACTTATCAGTGATTCACTTTCATATCTCTGTAGCCTTCCCTAAGGAAATAGGAACGTCCTAAGCACAAAGTCTTTTGTTTCCAGCACTGTGACCCACAACAAACTCATTCAGGTGCCCGAGGAGGTAACCCGTAGACTCAGAGCTGTGACACACCTGTAAGTTAGTCATAATAGTGGTCAAAGGAATGCAAATCCCCATTAAGCCAAGTCCAAGGTGGCTTTGTATAGACCCTCAAGGTCCAGTAGCAAGGGTTGCCACTAGGAACAAATTATAGACTGAAATTCTCACCACTAGACCACCCTTTTGAAACTGATAAGTTATTTAATATATGCCTTTGGCTCCCTAATTTAGAGGATGGGAACTTTATACGGAGCCATCTTCACTTATACATAATTTGGCCGAGGGGATCTGTGACCACAGCATAAAATATAAAACTCAGAGAAGTTCATTAGCATACCTTTAATTTTGCCTGCTAGCTAGTCTTGCTACACAGGCTTTGCATCATGAGACATGCTCATCACTGGGCTGTCAATCTGGTCTTCTGTGAAGGTAATGAACAGACAATACTATCATTTGCTTTATAAGGTTATATATATATATATATATATATATATATATATATATATATATATATATATATATATATATATATATATATATATATATATATATTATATATATATATATATATATATATATATATATATATATATATATATATATACACATACATATATATATTATTGATGAAGCATTAAATGATACTAGGTCAGATTCACAAAATTTATCTCATCTTTCGGTTTCTTATATCATGATCAGAGTCTGTGAAATAAGTCATTAGAAACATATACTGTACTGTAAATATATTTACTATTTAAATTTACATATCCTTATTAACTCAGTTAACCACTTGTGCAATCAGTACAATAGCAATATATAGAGTAGTTTTATGTACATAAAAATAGATAATAATCTGTTTCAGCTGAAATAATATTGTAAAGCTGAGCACCATTCTGGTGGAACAAGATCCTGCCTTTGTCCCTTTTCTTGTCATTTTACCAAAATGGATTGTGCAGCAGTAACTACACTCATCCCTGTCTCCCTTTACCACTTATTGTACAGTACCTAAAGTCCCTTCTACATCATAACATTCTGCCCAAGTCCAAAATTTCACATAAACTTTCTTTACATCATCAGTCTGAGAATGCACATTCAACTTTGCCAATCTGTTCCCACTTAATGATTAAAGTTTGGTTTTCTTCAAGCATTTACAATTCTACTTGTCATTATATTAGAGAAATTTTAATACGAACTACCTCCCATAAATAAAAGTTTTACTAGGTACCATGAAGACTGAAATCTGAACAACCTGTATATACATAGTAGATGTGTGATTGACAGCAAGTTGTATTTGTGTCTGTGATGGCAGACAAAGAGGCTGGACTGTTGGCTTTTCAGGTTGTGCGGTGATGTATGATTTTGGCTTGATTTTACGGTGAAGGCATCCAAATTTAGTTTTGAGAAAAGCTTTATAGTGAGAAGTATAGTTAATATAGTAATGTGTTTACTCTCGTAGGCTAATCCAAAACATGGGCTTTCTTCTCTTAACTTCATTATGGTTCCTTTGCCTTGCTGGTATGAAAACCAACTTCATTATGATGAATAGGAATGGGAAAAACTGTGATGGTTAATACATGTACTACACTCGTGTCATGAAAAATGTTGGTCTTCATCATAGCATGAATGTTTGCTTATAGTACGAGGTGTTCTGTTAGTGATTTTTGAGTTATAAAATATTGATTACTACCCAACAGCTTAATACTGTTAATGAGTTGCAAATAGTTCATATATCTAATATATGAAGGAAAAAAAAAAATCAAGAGTAAGGTATAGTATAAGTAGTTTTGGTGTTGTACAGTAATGTGTTACGACAACATCACCGGCTGTGCTGGTGGGGAAAGCATGAGTCTTCCAGGCTTGGCATGAACAGGGTAATGGGGTCAAGTCCAGCATGGACTTAAATTTCTGCTCTCTTCCTTTTTTCATACAGTGTAATATGTATTTGTAGAGTATCTACTATATGGGTACATTGTAATGTCTTTTGTTAAATGTACTGTGTTCCATTATAAGTATCTAAAGCTTTCAGATTAGTGGCTTCCTTAATCTAGTCTAATACACCATGCATAATAAAACCACATCTTGAAAGTTACATGAAATGTATATATTACTTAGAATGCTCATTTGTTTATAATTACGAAGGATAAATTAATGTGTGTTATAACTTAGTGCAAGGCTCAACATAATATTGAAGAATTCAATCCTACAACTCCAATAACAGACTACTCACTATTCATTAGTTTAGGGTTTAATATATATGTGTATGTCTCAAAGAAACTATTGTGGCTTAAAATTAATATCTGCCTTTTTTTTGTGCTTCTATATGTTTTCCTTTGTATGCAGTATAAAGTATCTAGTGGTCCCATAAACACTCAAATCGTTCTAACTAGTGTAATTAGTAACTCAGTACTTTATAAATAGTTTAGGAACACTTACTCATATTTTTTGGTATTATGAACTTATATTTCAGAGACTTGTCTGGGAACCACATCAGCTGCTTGTCCAAGAAGATTACTGAGCACATGCCAAGACTTCAACACCTGTGAGTTACATCAATATTCACCCAGTGTATGTATTGTGAAGAAAAATCGAAATTATGAACTATGGATTGTCTAGAAGAATTGCATTATCTTCACAAAAATAGAAAGAGAAGTAACATTGATGGAAGGCAACAATTAACTATATTTTTCTACCCTCACGTTACCAGGGATATATCTTCCAACCCGCTGAACTGTGATTGCCGAGCTTCTTGGATGAGGGAATGGATGTTGGAGCGCGAGGAGCTGCAGCCTCCCACCTGCCACCTTCCAGCCACACTCAGGGACAATCCCATCACCAAGGTGGTGTCACAGCTTCTCACATGTCAAGGTGTGTTCCGAGAATACATCCATATGTATTGTTTTCGTTATTGATTCTCGCATTGTATGTTAATTTGTCTCAATCTTTTTTACTGTAAGGTGTTTGTTATTTTAGATCAATCTTTCTGAGCTATTGTGTTAGAAAGTAAGCATGGGATTCATGTGAGTTCACCCATAGAAAAGAAAATTTATTGGCTTGGCATACCTGTTCGTTATGAAAGGCAGTGATTTTCTACTTTGCTTCCCCAGGTGCCACCGTTGAAGATGACTGTAGAGGGTCAGTTTACTGCCCACCAGAGTGTCAGTGTGATAGGACAATGGTGCGCTGCTCCAGAGCACACCTCACTGAGATTCCCCGAGGCATCCCTCCTGATACCACAGAACTGTGAGTTATTGTTAATTAGACAAATATATTTGTTAGAGATAGCTTCTGTACTATCATAATGGAGATGGAAGAGGAAGAGGAGGAGAGGATGATGTTAATAATTCGCACACATTTCATTGATCTTCCTTTGAAATTATCGATTCATTCTTATAATATTATATGAATACATTTTGTTTCTTATATACATGTGCTCATCACCTACATATCTTCAGGTACCTGGATGTGAATGAGATCAAGACCATTGACTCGGAGCGTCTGAAGCATCTCAAAGCCTTGAAGAAGCTGTGAGTTCTTGGCTGCTGTATGTCTGGCATCAGTCTGGCATCAGTCCAACATCTGTGATCAGATCCTGAACATTTATAGTTTAAGATTTTCAAAATTTGTTTTATGAAAATGATTTGCTGTATAATAACATGTCAGGAGTAAAATATATATGAAAAAATTGATAAACAGAACCCATCTGAGTAAATTAACTCGCGATATATTTCAAAGTTTATCCGAAGGTATCGTTTTCATGTATGACAAAAAAAGTACAAGTAGATGTGTTGACTTTTGTTTTCTCTTCCACACAGTGACCTCAGCAATAACCAAATCACTATCCTTGCCAACAAGACTTTCTCAGAGTTAACCCAACTATCAACCCTGTAAGTAACAACGAACACACTTCATGTCATTAAGAATGTTTTAACTATGTAATTGTCATTCTATTAATATCATCTAATGACAAGAATAACCAAGGAAAATCTGCTTCAGCCATGTTTCCTGATCACCACTTACCAGTTACCAGCACGTGGGGCTCAAACAACACTATTTGGTTGTCTTGATTGTTGAAGTGATAGCTAGAGATGCTTATTTAAATAATATTACAGAATTTGATCTGTGAAGATTATAGAGAAATGTCTTTTTTCACAAATTTTTATTGGTTTATATCATCCATCTATCTTTTTACAGGATAATATCATACAACAAGCTCGGCTGCATGGAAAGAGACTCACTTCTTGGACTTCGAGAACTGCGGCTCCTGTCTCTTCATGGCAACGGCATCTCCTTCATACCTGAAGGCACCTTCAGGGACCTGGGCGGCATAACTCACATGTAGGTGGACTTCTTAACCATGGGCAGAATTTGTGATGTTTTAGAACTTTAAATATTTGTTAATTGAGTCATTTCCAGCTATTTCTTCTTGTTTGATATTTCAACACCTTATTTTCCTGCAGAGCCCTGGGAGCCAACCCTCTTTACTGTGACTGCTCCATGGCTTGGCTCTCTCGATGGATAAAGGTTGACTTTGTGGAGCCCGGCATTGCCCGGTGTGCTGATCCAAGACCTATGAGGGACAAACTTATCCTAACAACACCAGAGGAAATGTTTGTTTGTAATGGTTAGTAGTACCTTCATATTACTTATATATAAAATGCAAAAGAAAACTAAACTGTATTAGGAGATCCATGTGATATACATAGTTTTGTGAGTTATTAATCCTTCCCATTTGATGGTTTCCAAAGTGTATGGAAGTCAGCTTTTCAGGAACATTACACATAAAAAAGTGTCTGTTTTCCAAACAGAACGAGTACCTGATGAGGTCCTGGCTAAGTGTGACCTGTGCTACACCCATCCATGTCAGAATGGGGGAGAGTGTAGGTCCAGTCCTGGCCATGATTATGAGTGTCGGTGTTCAGCAGGATTCCACGGATCAGAGTGTCAGTACAGAATTGATGCTTGTTATGGAAACCCGTGCAACAATGGTGGTACTTGCAAGGTGTTTGAGACCGGCAGATATGCGTAAGTCCAAGAAACCAATTGTAATTATGCACTAAATAGTTTGATATTGATCAATGGTAATATACTTTTAAATTGAATAAGTATCTTTAAAACTCAAGGAGATTATGCTTATTTGTTTATCATTCCCAGGTGTCACTGTCCATCTGGCTTTGATGGTGGTCGGTGTGAGATTAACATTGACGACTGTGCCAATCACAAGTGTGCAAATGGTGCCACCTGCGTTGATGGTTTGAATTCATATTCATGCACCTGTCCCGCTGGCCACACTGGAGAGTTTTGTGAAACAAAAATTGCTTTCTGCTCCAAGCAATTTAATCCTTGTAAAAATGGAGCCACGTGTGTCAACCATGGCACAAGCTATGAATGTCAGTGTACCCTTGGCTGGTCTGGTAACAACTGTACTGAAAACCTTGATGATTGTGCCAACAACATGTGTCAAGTGAGTAAGATAATGTGAAATTAAATGTAGCAGATTACTAAATGTTATGTTAGACATCCTGTTACAAGTCAAACATTATTAGAAAAATTGTTCCTTATGCTTAGATTTTGTTATCAAAGGTAGAAATACCTGATAAAGATTAGTTAGACGGAAGTCCAAAGTTTTAGTATAAAAAAACTCAATTATATAATTCAGTCATAATTATCAGAATATGTTTTGAGTATCTAGAGTAATTATTTTTCATTTTCTGCCATAACACTGGGTAAAGGGAAGTGTTCGCTTACCCTTTAATAGTTCTTTGTTCTTAGATGGGTTACAATTTATGTATTTGCTGTTTCTTAGTGGGAAACTGGAAAGAATGAGGAATGCATATTTTACATTTAAACTTTTGTTCTGTTTTCAGAATGGGGGACAGTGTGTAGATGGTATTGGAGATTACGAGTGCAAATGTTCCGGAGACTGGAGTGGACAGTACTGTGAGCTTGGGCCTTCAGTGTTGCTGCAGACGGAGCCATGCCTCCAGCATGACTGTCGCCATGGAGTGTGCATGGTGCCGCAAGGTGAACTGGAGTATATTTGCAAGTGTTCACCAGGATACTCAGGTGAGATTCAGTTTAACCTGGAACTCTGTGCTGTCACTTGCATTTCAGAGACAGGTGTTGTAGTAAAAGTAGTATTGATTAATATTTCTGTGCTATAGATTACTTTTTATAGTATTTGACAAGTTGGGAAAAGATGTAAGTATTTTATTACAGATCTAACATAATATTGTTAGAAATTTAATACTTGTATGATTGAATTTTTAAAACAGGATCTTCTTTCTTCTTGGTAACTTATTCATATGACAAATATTTTTGCAAGTTATTATATTGCATGAGCATCTCTTAACTTGTCTAAATTCTCTCAGGTAAATACTGTCAGCATATGACATCCGTAAACTTCATAGACTCGAGTAGCTTTGTTCAACTCACCACCCCACCTGTGAGACCTTCAATCAACGTCACCATCCGATTCACCACTCAATCTCCCAATGGTGTGCTTTTCTACTTGGGTGAAGAGCAACAACATCTCGCAGTGGAAGTGTTCAAGGGCCGACTAAGAATTAGCTACGATGTTGGAAATCATCCAGCATCTACAATGTTCAGGTAGCATGTCTTAAATTTGCTTCAGCTTGTGAATAATGTGCTAAAAAATGAAACAATTTGCATATAAAATGTGTTCACCTTTGTGTTCCTCGGCAGCTATGAGTTGGTGAGTGATGAAAAAGAGCATACCGTTGAACTGTTGTCTGAGCGCCAGAACTTCACACTGCGTGTAGATAGTGGGTTGGCTCGCTCCATGGTCAATGCTGGTGACCTTGAGTACCTAGAAGTAGATGGTCCAGTTTTCCTCGGTGGTGTCCCTCCTGAAGTTGCAAGATATGCACAAATGCAGTGGCACCTACGTAATTCCAGCAGCTTTAAGGGTATGGAATAGCTGTGAATTATTTACCATTACTATATATATGTATACTCTTAATTTAAGCGATGGAAATATTCTGGTCAATAGAACAAGCATACACAGTGGCATCTTTTTCACAAAGCACACATAATTATAAATATTTTTGAATATACAACATGGTGTTACTGCAAATCCACATATTTAAACTGTAAATTAAAACTTTATCCAGGTTGCATGAACACTGTGGAAGTTAATGGACGCATACAAGATCTGAGTGAGAGTGAGAAGCAGAATAAGGTTGTCCCCGGGTGTGGAGATGGTGAGCAGCATGACCAAGGTTCCCACAGCCGGCCAGTTCAAGGAACTCTAGCTCCTGAGCAAGTCAGAACTGCTCCTAAAGCACAAAAATCGAGAGGTATTGTATATAAGATTGTATTTCATTTTGTCTTGCGCATGTTTCAGGTTCGGGACAATCATATATATTTTTTCTTACTTACGTCAAAGTAGAATCACCCTCGAGTACTGTAGAATATCCTTTTGATATTGGATATCATAATACATCATGCAACTGGTGAAGTGATGGAGCAGAAGGTAGCAATAGAGGAAAAGTTAGAAGTGAATGGAAGAAATTCAGTGAGTTGATAGCCCCACTAAGAGTGAGAAGGTTCATCCTGCATATAAAGCTAGACTGTGTGAGAAGTGTGATGCATGTCCTGTATTATGATATATCTGAAGGTTATTGTTTTACAGCTGTAAGTGAGGCATGTGTCAACAATCAATGTGAGAATGGCCGCTGCCGCCCCAATCGCCGCGGCACTGGAGGAGGATACAGATGCAGGTGTAAGAAGGGATGGAGCGGCAAGTTTTGTAATGAAGGTAAATTTTTTATATATATCTTTGTATTCTGAGTTTTGATTTAGTATTAGAACTTAGATTTATTTAATATTTCCAAAACAGTTCTTATGATATTGATGTTCAAACTGTTAGGGCAAAGAATCGACAAAGCACCACTTATTTTTCATGACAAAGGATTAAGAAATAAGATCTCATCTACATGACCCCTCTTGATGCCTAGGGGCTAAGTGATAGGAGTGTATGGGTGTGTGTATGCATGCCTTGTCTTGGCTACATCTCTATTAGGGTTGAGTGAATTCTTTCCTTTACAGATAACAGTACATGTGCAAACAACAGGTGTGAGAATGGTAGGTGTCGTCCAAAGCGTAGGAGTGGAGGTTACAGGTGTCGTTGTAAGAGGGGTTGGAGTGGCAAATTTTGTAATCAAGGCAAGTACTTGAAATGCTGTTCATTTTACGTGTATAGCATGCACTGTATCATCCTATGTTTTTTCTTTTGTTCATGCATAGTGAAGTGTGACTTCACATACTTAAATAGTTCTTTACATTGTATATCAAATATCCATATCAAGGACATTACCAACTTAGCGATCACTCAATTACCTACTTTGTGGAGCCTCTCTCTTCATGGTACTGTAATGTTGTTCATGGTGGCTGCTGGTCTTTATTTATTCACTTGATCAATGTTCATTCTTCATTGTTATGTGGATCATTATAGTGACAAAACAGATAGCTGTTGTGCACCTTTTTAATTTGATCTTTTTGGGTGAATCAGCTATAGTAGCTTATGAAGCAAATAAGTTCATTAAAACATTATAACATAAAGTATACAAACATAACTCAATTCTCTTATGCCTTCAGAACCCACATGTCGCCGGGAGAGGGAGAAGGCCTACGTCTATGACTACGGATGCCGCTCCCGCCGCCCCATCAAACAGTACACCTGTAACGGCACATGTGGGAAGGACTGCTGCCAGCCCAGACGATATCACATGAAACGAGTAGCCATGATTTGCAATGATGGAACAAAATACATGAAAGATGTGGATATAGTGAGGAAGTGTTGGTGTTCACGCGACTGTGAGGGAATGTAAATTTGAATATTGCCAGTGAGTGATGGGAAAACCTTGCATACATAATTGAAAACTTCATTTGTGCCGGATTTCTCATTGGAAAAGACTGGACATGTACAGTTTAGCTATTGTGTCTTCAGGAGATCTGAAAAGGAAAATAATAATACATTTTCTTAGTGGAAATGTGTGTGACAATAGTATTTCCCAGATGTGATTATCACACAAGGAAAACAGGAAATATTTCTTCAGGAGTTTGCAGTACAGTTTACAGTACTTATATGTAAAGTTATTATAGACTGAATAAATTATTTGACTTTAGAAGTACATGAAATGTGAACTCTAATATGTAAAATAGGTTGGCAGTAAATGTTTCTTTGGTAGTGTTAAATTACTGAACTATATAAGCTTTATATACGTGCAGTGAATATATCTTTGTAAATAATCATATTGATACTAAATGCAGTGAGGCATAGATTAATAGATAAGCTTGGAATATATACTTATATCTGTGACCATATTAATTCAGATATCAATTTATTCAGATATAAAGAGCTATCCTTAAATGTTTACTACATTTATGTGGAGAACTTCTCTGTTTTCCTCTGTTATTACAGAGCATGTACGCATGTACGTACATTGAGTCAGTATGTTTACTGTAATTAGTGTCTGAATTATTGAACTCATCATAATGTTGATGAGAAAGTGTCACAAATGAAAATGGTGGTTTTAGGGGACAAGTGTTTGTCCCTTGAAAGGTGAAGGTGAAGGTGGTTCCCAATGTACTGGAATGTGTGATGCTTCCTGTGCACAGATAGGATGTGACAAGTGGGCAAAGCATGAGTAGAGAAGATATTGTACAACTAAGATTTTCAAAGTAGTACTACTAGTACTTATGATATTTAACATTCTAATTTTATTAGAAAGTGTAATGATAAAAAAGTGGCCCAAGACTACATCACATCATGATTTTCAAATGACAGTTAAAGAAATAGAAAAATTCCCCATCAGTGGAATTTATATGGTCCCAAGGTTTTCAGAAAGCAAGTTATATGTACCTCAAAACTGCATTGTGTAATTTCCAACAGATTAACTTAGTCATTGTACTGATTGTTTTATTGTAATGTTATCAAACAGTAATTATAAATTGTATCAGTCATGTAACTGCAAAAGTACATAGTTATCATTCCACAATAATTGTGAGGTACTGTGCCATTAATTTATCTGGCTTTTTAACCATCTAGTTGATGTGTTGATGGAAATCTAACATTAGTTCCCAGTCATTGTTCAGGAGTTGGCAGGACTTAAGTGTCTGGAAAGTATCCTTCTTGTGAATAAAGTTGGATAGTCTTAACTTGGAAAACATTCATACTTATCTCAACCTCGAACTGATGTCATTTATTGAGGTTTTACAGAATACAAAATTGGATGCTTTAATACCATAAAAATAACAATAACTTGCCAACACTAAGGTACTTTATTTTATTTAATAAAAATAAACAAATACTTCAGAAAGCCCATTTACCAAATACATTTTTCATATGAGATAATTTTGAAGTAGCTATGAAAGCCACTGAACATTTTAATTTACAGAATGGTGACTTTCATGTTACAGGCCTGTAAGTATGCATATGTTTTTGTTATTTATATTAGGTGATTGCATGTACCTCTTTCTTTCATGTAAAAGGTGTTAATGATAACAAGTTATGATGTGGAAATAGTACTAGGAGGGAAAGGTCAAAAGAGTATACGTGTTCTCCCTGGCAGTGCTAGCCTGTTCACCTCTGAAACTCTCCCCGTCATGATTGGTGCTACAAAGAGTCCTGGATACGTCATTGCCTCATTGGTGCTGCGGTGGACTTCGTAATGACTTTAACTGCCAGTTTGGTGGTCAACTATAGTTGTTAAAAGATTCCCAATAATCTGCCGACTCGTTAGTCCTCTCAATGGAAGAAAAAGTCATTGATTGTTGACTTGTTGCATTCATTCAGCCAGTCAGATGGGTTTTGTGAATTAATTTGCTTTAGTTTTGAATTATGTATGGACTACAGAATACAAGAACGAGGTGTACAAAGGAATACTAATAGGGAAACAAGCCTTCTTGAAATACTGAACAAGCACTAATTACGATCAAAGCTGCTTCGGTCACTGGTTCGAAGTCTCCGGTGCGGGGGGAAGCCGGCAACATTCCCTCAGTCGCACCGAGGCAGCTGTGAGGTGAGGTAGTCGAGGGACTCTTGAACATTTCCAGTCATCTTTCAGCTTCAGTGAATGGTATGGAGTTCAGTTTGTACTTAGTATTCATGAGTTTGTTCACTAGTTTCATCAATATTGTTTCAGTAGTGGCAGCACCAGTAAATCTGTAATTCTGGAACATTGTTTTACGGTCAGTATCTGGTCATTATACCTGCCGGCACCGCAATCCCATCGATGGCTTGCGGCGCCGGCAGGTTAGTGAAAGGGAAATTTGGAAATCTATCACTGGTACTTGATACATTGTAATCACTGTTACTGAAGCTATTATTATCAGCTGATGATCCCATAAGACTATAACGAGCCAACCAGTGCATGACCGTACTGGTTATGGTGGTTTGAGGCAGTGACGTAGTTAATGGTGCTTGAGTCATTGATGTTTACTATTGGGGGAGGATGATTGATTGTTAGGAGCCGTAACAACTGGGTCATATGGCGCTACCGGAGAGGTAATATTAAAAACTGGTTACCTGTTTTAATGAAACTTTAATTTCTCCCTGGCACACTTTGCTGCCTAACCACGTCATCACCAACACGAACATTCAAATTTTCTAACCACAATTGACATTCCAAAATAATTATAAAAAGCTTCCCTTTGTTTCATCCCTCACCCTACTAGTACCATATAGTACACACTAACATTCAAAACTTTAATCCAAACTTTATTTTCCCCCACAGGATAATAGCAAACCAAAATTCGAGTTGTAACACCTTGCAAGGAGCACAAGAGACTACAGGAAACTCAACTGAACTGATTGAGAACTCCTTTCATAACACTGCAACAACATTCAAGATCATAGTGGTAGATATTTATTGTAAGTAGAGGTATATAACATTTAAGAACATAAAAAAATGAGGAGGCTGCAAAATGCCAGTTGACCTACACAAAGCAGCTCATGTGCACCTAACACGTATCATTTACCATCTGTTTTCTTCATCCATTGAATTGTTCAACCTTTCCTTAAAAGTATCTACTGTCCTAGCGCTTACCACATGCTTGCTGAGTTTGTTCCACTCCTCTACCTTATTAGTGAACCAATTTTTACCTATATCTTTCCTGTATCTGAACTTGTCTAGCTTGAAACCATTTGTTAGTGTTCTTACTTTCTCTTTGACTATGAGAATCTTATTTGTTCCCTTTGTTGAAACCCTTGACCCATTTAAACACTTCTATCAGATTTCCCCTTACCCTACGTCTTTCTAAAGAGTGTAGATTGAGGTGTTTTAATCTATCCTTGTAAGTTAAGTTCCTTATCACCTGAATCATTTTAGTTATCCTTCTTTGTACTGCTTCTTGCTTATCTGTATCCATTCTATAGTATGGAGACCAGAACTGCACAATATAATCTAAATGAGACCTAACTAACGCTAAGTAAAGTCTTAATATTATATTTACTGATCAATTACTTATGCTCCTGTTAATGAAACCCAGTACCCTTTTTGCTTTGTTCCTGGCACTAATACACTGCTCTCTAGGTCTCAGGCCCTGACTTACCAACACTCCTAAGTCTTTTACCTATATCTACTCTGCCTAGGATATATCTATTTCCTGGGTTGTCTCTACCTACGTGAAGTGTACTACACTTGCAAATATCAAAATCCATCTGCCATTTGACTGCCCACTCATGCATTGTTTGTTTAGCTCACCCTGTAATACCATAGCTTCTCGATCTGAACTGATTTGTTTCCCTATCTTGGTGTCATCTGCAAATTTACTAATGTTGCTACTTATCCCAGAATCCAAATTACTTGTATAGCTAATGAAAAGTAATGGGCTAAGTACAGATCCCTGGAGGACTCCACTATTTAATGTACCCGAATTAGATTTTTTACCATTTATTTGAACCCTTTGTTCCCTACCACTAAGCCACACTTTAATCCAATTATACACCTTACCATCTATCCCGTGGGCCTTTACATTTGTCAACAGTCTCTGGTGAGGCACCCTGTCAAATGCCTTGCTGGAATCTAGATATAATACATCATAGTTTAAGCTTTTATCTGCTGCCTCATAGACTCTCCTATAAAAAGATAAAAGATTAGTGAGATGCGATTTACCCATGCTGAGAGTCCATAATTAATTCATGTAGCTCTAGATGCCACCGTACATTTTTGGAAATAATAAACTAACATTTTATCTATTACTGAGGTCAGACTAATTGGCCAATAATTGCTCATCACGCTTTTATCACCCTTCTTAAAAATTGTAATAACGTTCGCCTGTCTTATTAAATATATCCGTTAGTGCTTCACTAATTGTTCTTACATTCCTTTAATATGCGAGGAAATACTTAATCTACTCCCTGTGATTATATAATCCTAAGCTTATCTATCTCTTTGATTACTTGCTGACTTGTTATGTTAAAGTTCATTAATCTTTCGTCTTCACTCCCCCTGAACACTTAGTCTGCACCAGGTAACGTTCAGTTCTCATGCGTAAATACTGATGAAAATAATTGTTTAAGGCTTCGCTCACATCTTCATTATTATCTATCATTTCATCATCCTTTTTTAGTGGACCTATTCTATCCTTGTTTTTAGTTTTGTATATTTGGTAAAATCCCTTAGGGTCTCTTTTGGCATTTCTAGCTACTCTCATTTCGTATTCTCTTTGCTTTTCTTGTGTTGTTCCTAACTAACCTACTTAATGTAGTGTATCTCTCAAATAATTTTCCACACTTTTAAATCTTTTGTATATCCCTCTTCATTCCTATCAAGTGTTTTAGCCTATCTGTCATCCACTTTGAATCATTTCTATTTGACCTTGTACTTCTGTTGGGGTTAAACACTTTTTTTCCTATCAACATCTCGCTAACTAATACATTATACTCATTCTCCACACAATTCTGCCTGTTATTTACCTTCCACTTTTTAAGGCAAAAGAAACCTTTTTTTTTTTTGTATTTTAATTAAGATAGTTAGTTAATGCAAAAAGAAGCAAGTGCCAGACATCTAAGGTCATATGGCACTATGTTAATCAGAAAGGTAGCTGGTATAGTAGAGGTGATGGTTAGGCAAATTATGGGAGGGAGGGAGCAATTAGTTATAATCAAAGGATTAGATCAAATGAAGGATGTGTATTTGTTGTAGGAAGGAAATTATGTTTAAATGGAAATGTGGTGATTCTATAAGAATATCATTAAGGTGGGGAGGTCGAGATAGATGACTTAAGTGAGGGAAAGCTGTAGCTCGTGCAGCAGTGTAACAAGGACAGAAAAGTAGAATGTGGGGTACAGAGAGGAGGGTATTACAAGTCATACAAAGGGTTGGTGGAGAGTGTCATAAGATAAGAGTGAGCGAGGTTAGTTTGGCCAATACACAATCATGTAAGTGCAGTCTCCCACCATCTATTCTTGTGACCTGGGTTTGACAAAGGAGAGATGGATGGTTTAACTGCACAAAGTTCAGTATTTGAGAGATCAGACCAGGAGGATTGCCAATGACTAAATAGAAAGGAACGAAAAGAATGGAAGTAATCATAGGTTGGGACTTTCGTGAAACGATAGCATCCTAATATAGTAGCAGCATGGGCCAGTGGGTCAACACATTCATTGCCAGTAATACCAGCTTGGCTCAGAACCCAACAAAAACGGACAGACTTTTTATGGGCATAAAGGCGAAATAGCCACTCTTAGATTTCACAAACTAAAAGGGTGAATAGTATAGAGGGAGTGTAGAAAGGACAGGGAATTTTGAATGTGAAAATTACAAAGGATGAAGATGGGTAGGAAAGTAGCTTTCTTAAGAGCATATAGTTCAGTGGTAAGAACACTGGCTACGCTTGGTAATTGGAACTAAGTATTGGGAGGGGAACAGAACTGCAAAACCAGAGCCATATTGGGATTTAGAGCCATCAGTATATACTAAGGTGCAATTATCATGAGTAGTAAAGTGTTCAAGAAAAAGGGTTCGTAAGATACAAGTTAGTGTATTGGACTTGAAAGAATTAGAAAGGGCAGAAGACCAAATTAAGGAGGTGGGTATAAGCCATGGCAGAGAATGGGTATGGAAAGGGAGTACATTTAATTCAAGAAGTGGGGAGTGAGAGATTAATTAAGATAGCTTTAACGTCTTATAGAGTGAGTGAGTTAATGGGAATAAAGTAAGTGCCAGACATCAAAGGTCATATGATGCTATGTTAAGCTAAAAGGCAAACGGCAGAGCAAAGAGAAAACAGCAAGGCAAAATATGGGGACGTAAAGAATGGTTAGTTATAGTGAATGAGTAGAAAAGGGTTCATAAGTTTAGTGTGGTTCTGTTTCCAAATCTATATTTGTCCAGTTTTCTTTCAGTTGATGTACATTCTTTGCCAAGACTACTTTTTGTGTATCGTTCAAGTTTTGCTATTTTTTTCTCAAATATCTAGCCTCTCCTTTTTTTTTCATTATTAGATCGTTTCTATGTTTCCTCAAGGTTGTTCATCAATTTATATATTGTAATTAAGTCTCCTCTTTTAGTGTTAGATACATTTCTCTTATTCTTTCCTCATAAGTTAGGTCTTCCAAATCTGGCACCATCTTGGTTGCAATTCTCTGTATTCGTTCTAATTTTAACACCATATTACTTCTGCATATTGCAGTTTTGGTCTAATCTATAACCTTTCTTCTGTCTTATATTATCTCTTCTTATTTTCCACTCAGGAAGTCCAGTAAGAAGGCGCCTCGGCTTCTGCAGAATCCGACATTGGATGACGTTTCATTGACAGCTTCCCGAAGACCTTGATGGAGTCTGGAAATAATGAAGAAGCAAATAATCTGCCTTGGACGCCTCCCCTTATGCGAAATCTCACTTTCGACGAGTCTGGCGAAGGAGTCACTTACAATATTGTTCGTTGTTGTATAAAGACGGGTAATTAATAAAAAACATTTTCTGATTTGTAATTTATTAGTATCCTTTGTAGTAAAACAATTATAAATTAATACAAAAAGTAATGGAAAACTAGTGGGGAAGCTACAGGCAGAATGCCCCTTTATATACTAAGTTTAAGGAGCATTTTGCCCATAGCTTCGCCGTCCCTAGAATTTGGCTTTTTCAGGGTAATAAACTCTGCGAAAATTTTCGACTTAAAGACATCATATCTTATAATGTAGAAAATATATTAAGTCCCCAACAAACAGCTCACTGGAGTGTTTTCGACTTAAAATATTTTCTACATTATAAGATATGATGTCTTTAAGTCCCCAACAAACGGCTCACTGGAGTGGGTTAAAAGTATGCATGCATTGTAGTGAGTATGTAAAATCATGCCATTGCATGAGTTACTTACAGTAAAAATTGGAGATTTCAACTGATTGGACCAGTTGGTCGTGGCAAGGCTAGTAATAAGTGACGGTATGTTCAATTAGCCTCAAGACTACAGTGCCAGTCAGAGATTTTATATGAAATCATTATCGAGCAGTTATTTAAAAGTTTCAACGGTAGCCGAGTTAACGACATTTCGAGGGTAATCAGTCCGTTCCCAACATTGACAACACGATTGAAAAAAAAAATATTTGGCTTTGTTGGTTTAAAAGCGTTTCCCAATTATTTTGTAACCGTTGTTTCTTGTGATGTTAGTACAGTCCACTGTGAAATATGAGTCTGGATTTACGTTAGTATAACCATTGAAGATTTTGAAAACTGCAATGAAGTCCCCTCTTAGCCTTCGTTTCATCAAGGGAAACAAATCTAGTTTTATGAGTTGTTCTTCGTATGGTTTGTTACATAATCTTGGTATCATTTTGGTTAAACGACACTATATTCTCTCTAGTTTTTCGATGTCCTTCCTGAAAAAAAGTGACCAAAATTGTACAATGTATTCTAAATGGGGACGCACAAGTCAACTATATAATGTAAGTACCTATCACTTTTTCTGGTTTAAAATTTAAAGTTCTTCCAAGGAAACCGACAAGTTTGTTTGCAGTTCTTACTACTTCAGTCCATTGGCTACTCGGTTTTAGATCACTTGTAATAATAACAATTTCATCGAGTAACTTGTAAGAGAATTGTAATTTCCAATATGAAGTACATGGCATTTATCTAAGTTAAATTTGCCACTTTTCAGAACAATCTACTGAAGTGTTTAAATCATTTTGATGAACATACACTCTGAATGCATGTACTGTAACATATATAAGGTCCAATAGCATGTTAGATTCTTGTTTGGTAAGGTAAGATTTATAAAACTAATTCAAGTATGGTTAGGTTAGGACTGTGAAAAGCAATATTTGGTTGGAGGCTGATGGCTTTGGCATCGAAGCATCTGATGGTTACGTCACCCAAACCAATACACCAAGCACTTTCTTTTGTGGATACTGTTCAGCCTTCCAAGCCAAAATACGAGCCTTCTCCTCGGTGAGGCTAGTGGGACCCATCAAGAAATACTGGAATAGAAACTGTATCATCAGAAAGTACGTTGACAAAAATAAGGGATGGAACCTGGGAACAATGATGTAACCACTTAATACATAACTACACCTGCAGTGAGGCAGGTATTTATCACCTGGTCTTTTCCCCTGGACCAACCGTGGTGTTTGGTGCAATGACAGCCATCAGCAATAGTGTGAACAGCAATTACCTCACAGCTCTTTTTACCACTCTAAAGAACATGCACTATTATTTGTGAACAAATAGATATTTACAGATTAACTACAGTAGCTGATTTTGCAGTTACACACACCCAGAAGTAAGTCTCAAAATAAATATGAAAAAATCAAAGGTGATTTTAAACATTACATATGAGACCATGCAATTAAAGTAGAGAATGCAGTAATATACAGTAGAACCTCGCAGCACAAGTTTAATTAGTTCCAAGACAGAGCTCGTATAGCAATTTACTTGTTTCACAAATCAATTTTTTCTATTGAAACTGAAATATAATTAATCCGTTCTAGCTCATAAGATAATTTTTTATGGGTTTCTAAAACAGAAAAAGTGCACATCATCGACATGTTTTGATCGTATTGGTGTGCTAAGTCCACTTCTCCCATGTTTTTTTTATTATTTCCTTTTTCAATTCTATCATAATAAGCTTTTTCTTCTTATCAGCACTATACTTTGCACTAACTTTCTTCAGACTCATGGCTAACACAATTAATTGGCACAAAATAAAAACAAAAACACACGAGATAAAAACCACTTGAACAAAATTATCTCAATGTTACCTCAATAAGATGAACATGTGAACTGTAAGCGCGGAGTCTGTTACTGTTGGGGGGAGCGAGTGCGAGCTTAGTGCTGACTAGCAGCGGCTAATATGAAGCTCGCTCATACTGCGAATTTCCAGTCGTATTTCAACACAAAAATATTCACAAGTCTTAGCTCGTAAAGCAAATTACTTGTATAATGGTGCACTCGTACTGTGACGTTCTACTGTAAACTGTTCAGGATATTAATATTTTGAAAAGAAATTAAACCAAGAATAAGGATGGGATGGAAAGCTTTTGTTAAATAATATGTGATGAGAAGTGATATCCCTTGATAAAAATAAAAGGTTTAAAAAAAGAAAGGTTCAAATCAGTGCATTCTACCAGTTCTAACATGGATCAGAAACCCGAAGTCTTACGAAAGACTCAAAACTAAATCTTCAATGCCTGTAGGAGAATAGAGAACATAATGTTTGACATGACATGAAGAGAGCATCATATATTACAGAGCAGACCAAAGTGGAAGGTAAAATAAAGTGGAGGCACACGCTGTAGCTGCATGTAGCTGCGGGTGTTCATCTCCTGTCACATTGGCCTTTGAGCCTGTGGTGGAAATCAATCCGTTACCCATGGCCACTGTGATATCCGAGTTTCTACTGTTTACCTTCCCCAGGTTGCCCTAGGTACCCATTTATCGACTAACACGTTTGGGTGGATGACCAGCTGGGTGAGCTGTGCGCCAACTGCCCTTGTCCAGGATTGAACTCGGGCCAGCGGATTCGTAGTTAGGCATGTTAGTAGTCCACTACACTGCTGAGGCACAAGTGGAAGACTTCACTACAATTAAAAGAAAAACTGAACATGGGCATAATGTATCATGTGCCAAACAGATAATAAATGGACAATTTAGGTAACACAATGGTAACTAAGGGATGGTAAACAAAGGCAGAACATACATAAAACAAAAACCTGATCTGACCCAAGGGTCACACCAGATGTGTGAAAACCCCCTACATTGGTTGTCAAAGCCGTGTCATTTCTCATGCATTCATCACTGCTCTCCATTCACTTTATCACACAGAACTATCTTTCCTTGCTCCACAGACATTCCTCTTTCAATTAACGCTCTTTTCACATTGTCCATCCATCCCATTCATGGGCTTCCTCTCAACCTCACACCTCTCACCTCAGATCCTACTATTCTCTTCACCAACCTGTCCTCCATTCTCTCCATAAGTCCAAACCACCTTAACAAACTCTGCTCTTGTCGACCATCCAACTCTCGTAACACCAGTTCTCCTTCGTACCTTCTCATTTCTCTCTCGGTCCATACACATTAGCGCTTCAGTGGTGCAGTGGTTAGCACGTTCAATCCCGGGCGAGGGCAGTCGGCGCACAACTCATCTAGCTGTTCATCCTCCCAAACGAGTTGGTCGATAAATGGGTACTTAGAGAAGGTAAACTGTGGAAGCTCAGATGTCACAGTGACTCTGTGTACTGACGTAACGGATTACTTTCCACCACAGGCTCAAAGGCCTATGTCACGGCAGATGAGCGCCCGCAGCTAAGCCCAGCTACAGCGTTTGCCCCACTTTAACAATACACATAATCCTCAAACATTTCATCTCCATTACTTTCAATCTCTTCTTCTCTGCTACAGCCATATTCTATATTTCAGCCCTATATAGTGCAGTTGGCACAATGACTTCTTCATACAACCCTTTTTCAACATTCATTCTCAATCGCTCTACAACTTCTTTTTTTTTTCTATGTCATTAACCATTGGCACCAGTAGGCATATGGAGGCACAGATGAACTTGCCTCACCTGTTATTTGGTGTAGGTTTTAGAATTTTTATAGTGACACCTCGAATGTTTACGTTCTCTCTTGAATATGTTGAGAACGTGTGAGGCTTATTACTGCTACAGCCTCAGATGCATATTAACGTTGTAAGTCCTGTCTGAGGACAGTATGGCAGCAATTTGGGTAGTCTTTGGCCACTCGGTGGTGATTTCAAATATTGAAAAGTGGTCAGTGGATATCGGGGATTCGAACCCGGGACCCTAGGCTCCCATGCCCAAACGCTGACCACTGCACCACAGCCTCCCCTAGATTCCTCCTAATACCTATACAATATTAGACACACACACAAACACATTTATACAGTGCACCCTCAATTTCTTGAAATGAAAGTGGGTAGGAAAGGTTGCTAAAAAATTCAAAGAAATGTGGATTTTCTGATGGATGTTAAAATCTTTTTTATATAAAAAGAGTCTGTTCCATTACCAGCTGTGTGAAATTCTCTGCAAACATACCTGTGATAGGAGACTTCAGATCAGATGAATATGAATGGGTTGAGGGTACAGCTTTCCTACAACATACTCAAGGATGGTTTTGTTTTCCTGTAAATTAAAAAAAATATATATCATCGCGTAGGGGTACTTTTGAGACATTGGACAACCAGATTTTCCCTAGCCCATCAAAATATATATATATATATATATATATATATATATATATATAATATATATATATATATATAATATATATATATATATATATATATATATATATATATATATATATATATATATACATATATATATATATATATATATATATATATATATATATATATATATATACATATATATATATATATATATATATATATATATATATATATATATATACATATATATATATATATATATATATATATATATATATATATATATATATATATATATATATGATGATGATGATCAGAGGACAGACTCCAACACTGCATTGGATTATGAAGATTAATAAAAAATAAAATTAACAAAACTATTAGAAAAAAAAGTTTCATCCTCAAAATTAGTGAAAGCCAACTAAGGTTGTAAATCTAACTGTCAAGCCAAACCACAGAATCCCCATCAGGAGGAAGAACTTCTTAGACAATTAATAAAATAAATAGCACAGTCTAACCCAAAAAAGTAGTTAATAGTGTCACGGTGAACAGCTGAAAGAACACTTACGACAAACGCTTCTTAACCTCTATTCACATCCATAAGGTAAGCAATTACTACAGGTAAGGTAATGCAAATCTTCCTACAGTGCAAAACGTAATACAGTAGGACCTCACATTACGAGTTAACTCATTCCCAGACCGAGCTCGTATTGCAACTTACTCGTATTACAAAGCAATTTTTCATGATGAAATTAATGGAAAAATTACTAATCCTTTCCAGCACCTAAAAAACACCCAAAATGCCTATTTTTAAGGGGTTTTTTTTACAAAAAAAGTACAGTCTCCTCTCTCTCTCTCTCTCTCTTCAGTGAATACACCTCTATCAAATGGCACTGAAATGAAGTCTGCACCTGACATGTTATGTAATGCAATTCTGGGGTACTTTGGGTGTGGCTATCTTCTTAACGGGTCTTCCCACCATCATTTTTTTTCTTAAGTTATTTTTTCCGACTACCATGATGTGGTAGTTTGTAATGAAGTAAGTTTCAACTGTGCACCTTTCATGTTGAATAAAAGTTTAATTAGCACTAATTAACATTGTTCTTAATTAGCTGTTCCACCAAAGAAAACATTCTTAAATTGGGTTTTTATATTCACTGAATACACCCCCATCAAATATCACTGATGACCAAAAATTGGGAGTTGGGCAAGATGCAGACGCCATTTTATTTTCGTAGTCACGCTCAGGTCATTGTTAGGTTATGTTAGTAATTCTGGCACCTTGTTTATAGCGTAAATCTTTGCATTTCGTCTTCCCTACTCAAGAACCCCGCATTCCCACAAGTCTCCCAAGCTTGTTGTATATGCATTTGCGACGGAAATGAATGTCAAAATCATTCGAAATGGATCAAAATTTATACGGTTATTTATATCCAGGTGCATCCTGGTGAAGATGTAAAATTTTACCAATAATACCGCCTTTTCTTCTAATATATGCATGGCATGCATGGCAAGCTAGACATAACCACAGCAAGCTTTGAAAACACCTGTCTGTAGTTGGAAAGAAGTGCACGGTATTACTAACCTGCTTTACGTGCCCTTCCTTGCTGCTTGATGACCGTGCACGAGTTAATTACCTGATTGGCAGCCCTTATTAGTATTATGTGTGTTTAAACTATACTTACTACTGTCACGTGAGGCTCTGGGAAGGTAATTAAGTTGACAGATCGTGGGCCGTGGCCAGCATGTGCCGTGTTGTAGTTACAATGATGCCAAGCAGGCGAGACTACCTCTTGTCACTCCACACAACATTACTTGAATAGAAACACTTATAGGACTACATCATGCTTACCTTAACATTATACAAATATATTCAGTGCAGTGTGAAAGGAGAGGTATGATTTTGAGGTATATATTTAAGGTATTTTTCTAAATCAGCTGACTTGGACTTGAAGTGATTCTGGCAACACTGTCCCGCGCCACAGTAAGTAATAAAGGTAAAAACACCTGAGTTGTACCTGAATATCGATGTATAATGTTCCATACACCTTCGGAATATTGGTATAGAAGGTTTTTAGTGCTTTGTCTCAACCTTGGAAGCCTATAGGAGGTGAAAGAAGCATTGGAGAGAGTGAGTCATTTCGGCCCCTTTCACATAGGCTATTTAGTGTATAATGGTGTTAAATAGCAAGGATTATAGTAACACTGGACCAGTAATGAATTATATTAAAAGTGGGAAGCTTACTAAGGCCTTTGATTTTCATGTTACTGAAGATGTCACTCTGGAGCATATTGTTGCGTCATTCCTAACAGACACTGATGATGTAATAATTCACGTTGTTTGGCTGTCTATTAAAACAAAATTTTTAAGTCATTTTTACAACTATATGTACTCTGGTTCGTATCGCGTCAAATCAAATCCTTGGCATGCATTTTGAAATATTTCTCACCTCTCAGCATACTTCAGTATTTTCATTTATCAAGCTTACTGAAAACAAATTTGAGCAAATATTTGACTTTGGAATGGATGATAATAATGTACTAGCTAAATATGATATAAGAATAGCTATTTATTGATGTAGATATAGCATGTTCTAGCAGATAATGCAGTTTTGAAGTTAAATTTCAGGAAAAATTTAAAGAGTGGTGTGACAGTGTAAATCCCCAATACATAACAGATACAGTGTAGAAATACTAAATATTTACCTCCTACATAAGAGTTTATTGAAATTACTGCAATGGAATACTATATTTAACATGTTGGCAGTCAAACAGGAAGCATAATGTCAATGAAGCTCCTTACTGTGTTATCCTGATGACCACCACTGTTACAGGTGATGGTGTGACGAGTCTAACCAGCCTTCCAACAGCAAACCTATTCACCTTGTCTTGGGCATAGCTGTTGGGAAGCTTGGTCACTCCATTCTCCTTAAAGACCAGCTCACACCCAACGCAGATACCCTGACAGAAGGAGGCCAGGCAGGAGCAGGAGCAGCTTGGACATTCCTTAATCCATTTTGTGTCTGCAGGTTTGTTCCTATCTGTAAAAAGAAAATATTGCATGAGTTATAAATGTGGAACTGGATTTTATTTAACAATTACTATACAATTTAACTATGGAGGTCTGAAATTATTACACTAAACCATGAAAGTGGCTGAATCTGAGGTAGTATATGGGAATGAGTAGACATATAAACAATACAGTTTGATATAGCACTTGCTAGGGACATAACAATACAACTATACAACATTTATAGTAAAGGTAATTGCAATAAAACAATCTTTAGAGGAAAAATCAGCTATATTTTGTGCTTGTCAATTTAAGAATGGCCTTTGACAGTGCCTAGAGAGTTGTTTAGTGAATAAGAAAGTTAATAATGAGAATGACTTGTACAAATAACAACAGAATTGTACAGTAACTCAAAAGGCAGATATAAATGATGTGGATGGCAACTAAATCTAACCCTTTTATTTTACAGGACTGAGTATATCAATACCAACAACTATACTGGGTGACTCCTTTCAAACTTGACCCTTCATACAGCTATGGCAAGGCGGATTGCAGCAGTCTTGATTGATCTGAGTGGAACAATTCACATAGATGATACAGTCATTCCAGGCGCAATTGAAGCCCTAAAAAAGTATATACATTTCTGTCTCACTCTTTGTCAATAAAATGCTATCATCAGCATGCTAGCATATTAATATCTTCCAGTTTTCACCAGTTAATGAGATGTCAGCTTCCATCATTCTTGTTCTCACTTTTTAATTACACATTTAATTCAATTTCATGTAAACATTTTCTATACATTATCCATTTCACCTTTGCATTGGGCTTTTCTTTCACTTATCTTACTCCCATACTCCTCATGTGCTTCTCATTTTGCTTATTCCAGATTGCGAGCAACGTCTATCAAGATAAAGTTTGTTACAAACACCACAAAAGAATCTAAGCATGTCTTGCATGAAAGGCTAAAAAGAATTGGCTTTGGTATTGACAGTGAAGAAATTTTTACATCCTTGACAGCTGCTCGTCAACTGATAGATAAACGGAACTTGCGTCCATTAATGCTCATTGCTGATGCAGCAAAAGAAGAATTTTCTGGTGTCAGTTGTGAGAATGAAAATGCTGTGCTTGTCGGATTGGCTCCTGACCATTTCAATTATGAACACCTGACAACTGCATTTAGGTTGGTGAATTAATAAATCACTTTCATAATTCTATTGTAGCTCGGTTAACCAAAATTTATATCCTGATAATGTACATAGTATATACATATAATGCATATTACTTATAGAGTCCTGTGGTCAGGGCTGCAAGAATAACATCACCGTATTCCCTTCGGTTTGTAAAAAGCGACCAAAAGGTACAGAATGAAGGGTTTGGTAAGCCCTTCCTCTTTATTTTCTCCTACGAAAAGACAAGGTGCAGAGGAGGCGGGGAAAGTAATATTTTCCCGAAATCCCTAAACACCTTGTCTTGGCTACTCCCCTTTTAAGGGGAGATATTGGCTTGGTATATAGATTGATAGACATATACAGCTATTTAAAGAAATTGAAGACTTAAAAACTAAAATCATAATAAAAGCATGAAAAATCATGGCTGAGGATGAGTGTACACAGTCCATGCTGTTGACTTCATTAATGTTTTGTAATACCTAAGTACAATATGAGTGACTGACTTTTTTCTAGATTGCTCCTTGACGGGGCTCCACTTATTGCCATTCACAAGGCTCGGTACTACAAGCGAGGCGATGGCCTAGCACTGGGTCCCGGCGCCTTTGTGACTGGCTTAGAGTATTCTTCAGGTTAGACACTCATCAATAAAAAGAATTAATAAGATATATAGACAGCATATGATTTCCTCCCCGTTTGATTTTTTTTTTCAATATAATTTTGAAATTTATAATTGGTCAACACATCTCTTCCTTTAACTGTGAACTTTAAGGATAAATGATTACAGTGATTACAGTGGTGTTAACTTGTACTCATCAGGTTGTAAAGCTGAAGTTGTAGGAAAACCAGAAGCTGCTTTTTTCCACTCTGCCCTTCAAGATCTTGGATGCACTCCCTCGCAGGCAGTCATGATTGGAGATGTGAGTATTACTTTTTTTTTAACAGTCACCTTATAAATATACAAGACTCTAGGACTGTACTTGTTAGACTGAATTTTGTCTTGTGCTAACTGGAATAAGAAACATAAAACATAAGAAATCTACAGAAGGCAGGTCCTATATATACTTTATTCATAAATTAATCCACCCATCATTTATAAACTCCTATTCACATTTACTATTATGTTCTTGATGGGCCTTTTATACTCGTCCACAACTCTTAAATACAGATATATATATATATATATATATATATATATATATATATATATATATATATATATATATATATATATATATATACACAGTACCTCAAGCCACACTTCCATGAGAACCTTATTCATTACACATTGTTGAAGTCTTTAACCAGTTCAAAAACTTCACTTAGATTACCTTGTCCCTATACCTGTCTCAGGAATGCAAATTAGATGTTTCAATATATTATTTTCGATGTGAGTTTTGTAGGTGAGGTGAGGTGTGTGAACATTAGTGAAAGATAAGGAGATACAAGTATATTAGGATCTGAGTATGATCATGAGTCAGTAATGAATGTGGTAGATGTAAACTGGATCTCAACAAGTTCTTCTTTGCCAGGATGTGCGAGATGATGTGTGTGGTGCCATGAGTGCTGGGTTGGCTGGCATCCTGGTGAAGACAGGCAAGTACAGGCCAGGGGATGAAGGACAAGCTCAACCCTCACCATCACATGTGGCTGAAGACTTCCCACAAGCTGTTGACTTTATCATCAATACTTTGCTTAAACCTCAATGAACTATGTAATATATTAATGTATTTATATTTGAATTATTTATTTATATTTATTGAATAACTCAGGTAAAATTAACTTATTTCTCTATGAATATGATGCAGTGTACATTATGAATAAACATGATAAACATAATTAATAGAATTATGTAACTTCATAAATCCAGCTTTTTTTCTTCATCCAGCAGGATAGCTCAGTACCAGATAATCATAGGTACTATTATCATAAGACCACATTAACACAAACCCAGGAAGAGGTAGAATTAGCAGTGACCAATCATTCCCTTCTTATAACCAAAGTTTATGCCAAGTATGGTTGTAACATGTATGCTCTGAATCAGCCCATGAATGTCAATAAGTTATATAAACAATAATTAATCTATTTTCCCTAGACTACAGCTCGGTGCTAATTTCCTGTCATTAACCGGTGCTGGACTAAGCGAAAGTATTCTACACAATCATACTTCAGGATATAACAACAAAACTATGCCATTCACACCATGCATTCCATCTCTCTCTCTCTCTCTCTCTCTCTCTCTCTCTCTCTCTCTCTCTCTCTCTCTCTCTCTCTCTCTCTCTCTCTCTCTCTCTCTCTCTCTCTCGATACAACTCAGTTCTCTGATTATTATAATAAGGATTTTTTATTTTGTGGCCCGAAAATTCCACCATAATAGACCAATTTCCTCTACTTTAGCCAATGAATAAAATAAAATCTTTAAGCCTCATATATCAATGCAGTGAAGGTAATTTTTCAATAAGAACGGTTATTTTTATGATAGGCAATTTAAAATTAGAAAAAAATCTTGCGCACGAAAACAGCTGGCGCCATGTTGTGACGTCACAACCGTGACGGCTGGAGCTATAGTCAACACAGCTGAAATGTGGCCATTGCTGATCCCTTTGTCACCACCACAAACTATATCTATTGGAGCTAGGAGCACTCCTTCCACCATATGATGGCCACTGATCCTTCCTCAAATGATGTGGTAAGTTTTTATTGTATGTTCATGCCTATGAAGCTGTAGAATACAAGAGGCGTTTTGAGGATGGAAACTGGATACTGCTATCGTCCCCACCACATTTAGCAAGCTATAAGAAACCTGCAATGATGTTGATAGATAAATAAATACACTTTAAGGTCAAACTAAGACTTTAACGTTGAAATAGCTTTAATATATATGGTTTCCTTTCACCACAGAAATGTAAATCACTCACTGCCCGCCCCTACATCTGCCTGTCTCACACAAATATGGCCCTACCCACCAGTGCCCACACTGACACATCGATGTGTCGTGACCATAAATGTTAAGGTGGAATTACCACATGGAAGGTGGAATGATCCACATGTGGGTTGACGCAAAAGCAGGGGAAGACATACATTCCACAAACCCAGGTGTTCAGAGATAGGGTTTAGGCGCGTTTAAGACGGCATATTAAAATATCATTATATAGTTAAGGATATTTTTATATGTAGTAAGTGTGCTATTATTTCCTTAATATGTATTTCGCTCCAGGAAACTTATTATGTTATGAAGTTTATTTTGGCTCCACGGAACATTTAGCACAGGTGCAGATGCTTATGCATATGACTAGAAAAAATATGGCTCTGTTCTGTGTTGCTGATCCAAACTTTGAATCCAACAATCATTTCAAGATAATCAAGGTCAAGTATGACTCCACATACTGCACAAATCTAATGAAAAAATGTTTTGCTTTCTGGGAAAACACAGTTTTTCTTGAACTCTGCAGATCGTATGGTTCTCAGTCATGAGTTGTATTTTCATGTTGGAGTATCAGGGTATCTAATAAAGAATGGAAGAAATTCCTATAGTATATATATATATATATATATATATATATATATATATATATATATATATATATATATATATATATATATTTCCTTCTTATATACAGTTGATCGTCAAATACCCCATTACACTCACAACATTCAAATAAATTTTACACCTTAACAATACGGTCTTGCAAGTTTATCAGCCCACATGCAATTTTTACTACGTCATCCAAAAGATCTACCATGTTTAGTGGAACACACGCATGCATATTGAGGAATTTATACAACCTGACCCGCCGAATCACCCTCTCAATGTGTATTCTCAGAGCAGCAACTACTTTCATGTCTAGGACATCTCTAGGACATAGCTGCTCATTTTTTTTTAACACTTACAGGGCGCACCAATCTGCACCCCTTTGCAGCCAGCTCAGTTTCTAGTTGTTTAAAACCACGGTCTGTCAGTACAATGACTCCTTCCCTCAAATACTCCAGGTAGCCAGACTGGAGTAGTCCTTATTTTCTTATTTTTTGGCACACATATAAAACGTTTACTTGGTGTTGCCTTTGTGGTGCTTTTGCACAATGGCACAAAGCGATTATAATTCCGTCTGCTTGCCTGAGACATGTTTATAAGGACAAAAAGGCACAAGTAAACACAACCTGTATGTTTTACAGCTGAACCGTGGCTAAGGGTAAGGAAGGCCGATACTGACGTCACGACCAATCACAGCGCGTTCCGAAGTGACGTCATATTTTGGCATAAAAAAACTGAATTTATTTAATATATGACGCATATTTAAGCTAAAAGACCATTAGTATATTGAAATTAAATATATTTTCCATTAAATGATTGATAATATGTACAATTTTTGGTCTGAGGAAACTGGTCTATTGAAGTCGAACATTATTTTTCCCCATTTTACTGCGAAATTATTACTCCTACAGGAAAAGTGCATAGATACAAAATTATAGATCTCGATCACGTCTATCGGTTGCAGTCATCACCTTTCCAGTAACTTTTATAACTATGGAGAAAATTCAAGTTTTGTGAAAAAATAGGTGTGTACTTGTTTTTCCATTATTACATCTATACTTACGTTTCAATTCCACTTCACTAAAGCTGAATAGAACGGGCGTCTTCAGCTCTTTCTTTTATATTCTATACTTATTTTACGTACACCTCATACTTTTCAAGTTATTTAAAAAAAAACATTATTTCTGACAAAAAATCTAAGGATGTACCCTTGGAAATTTCATGAAAATGTCGACACCTCCGAATTTCATGAAAATTGGAACATTAAGGTTTTCGGTCATGCTGAACACGAATCTGACCTCAGTTTTCTGATTAGAATAATATGAAACCCTATTTCACCCTTGCCTGCTTCATAAAAATAATGGAAATAACCATTATGTAACTTTATGGGATGATGATGGTCTCCTACGAGGAAATTATATAAAGATGATTTACCCTTAATCTCTCTCTCTCTCTCTCTCTCTCTCTCTCTCTCTCTCTCTCTCTCTCTCTCCTCTCTCTCTCTCTCTCTCTCTCTCTCTCTCTCTCTCTCTCTCTCTCTCTCTCTCTCTCTCTCTCTCTCTCTCTCTCTCTCTCTCTCTCTCTCTCTCTCTCTCTCTCTCTCTCCTTATGTTTAGTTATCTTATTTTAAATGTCAACTGCAGATTTCCAGGACCCTTTAAATTTGCTGTTTCCCTCCACGGATCATTATTCTGACCAGCCCTCACTCCCCCCACCCCACCCTCACCCCGACCACCCCCCATGGCTGCTTATGCCACACCCCATCTCCCCTCTCCCCTCTCCCCTCTCCTTCTCCCCTCCCAAGGCGACAAGTGTTGCCAACGACATGTAAATCTAAGCGTCTGGCGGTAATGGTAGGCGTGTTCCGGCCTTTCTCTCTCCTTTCTTGACTTCAATTCTTGCCTCTTATCGTTTTCCTCCATTTTTCTTTTCTCTTCCTTGTGTTTGTCTATTTACTTGCTGCTTTATTTATTTTTTTCTTATTTTTTTCATTCCTTTTCCAACGACTGCTTGCTTTAATTCCTTTTTGCTCAATTTTCTTTTTTCTCCTTTTCTTCTTCTTGTGTCTCCTGCAATAATTTTCCACTGAATTGAATCATTTGTTTTCTGTGTTTGCTCACTCACTCAAACCTCTTATTCCCTCCCCCAAGGATCTTTTACTTTGTCTCTTTAATGAGAAGACTGTCTGTCTGGCCCCCAAATTTACCTTCCCCCACGCCCCCGCTCTCTCTCTCTCTCTCTCTCTCTCTCTCTCTCTCTCTCTCTCTCTCTCTCTCTCTCTCTCTCTCTCTCTCTCTCTCTCTCTCTCTCTCTCTCTCTCTCTCTCTCTCTCTCTCAGGTGTTGATAAGCGGGGGGGAGGGGGGGGGGTGAAGGGCCAGGACAAGAGCCACTCAGTCGGGGATCAATAGTCAATTTGCTGTCGTGTTTTCCTTGCGTCTGTATGCAAATTAATCCCTGCGAGAGAGAGAGAGAGAGAGAGAGAGAGAGAGAGAGAGAGAGAGAGAGAGAGAGAGAGAGAGAGAGTCGCCAGAGGTGCTGTTGGAAGCTCAATCAACCTTTAATTTTTATTTTTATATCAACCTATTTCTTCTGAGGTTTTACTGAGAAAACTTGGGATTGGCTGGCAAGTGCAAGGCGGTGGGAGGCCATTGGTTGGCTAATGGATGTTTGGACAGCCAATCAAAATGGCCCACTGTAATTTTCGAGGTTAAAAGGCGTTCAGGGTAAGAGAAAAAAACGTAAAATTTCCTCAAAATATTAAGAGCATCAAGGATGTGGAAAGTCAACCAGTCCTGATGCTTATCGAGAGAGAGAGAGAGAGAGAGAGAGAGAGAGAGAGAGAGAGAGAGAGAGAGAGAGAGAGAGAGAGAGAGAGAGAGAGAGAGAGAGAGAGAGACAGAGAGAGAGAGAGAGAGAGAGAGAGAGAGAGAGAGAGAGAGAGAGAGAGAGAGAGAGCATTAGGCAAGAATTCAAAGGGAATTACGCAATTGCAAAAAGAAGATGTACGATTGCATTAAAACCAGGTCAACAACAATAAAAACAACGACAACAACAACAACAACACACACACCATCGCCCACAACACAGGTGGA
>JAPQNM010000020.1:1027774-1030274 GCA_029783475.1 Metacarcinus magister
TAACGTAAGTGGAGGTATACGTCCCTCCTCCACACCTCCACTTAATCCCGTTCCACCTCCTCTTCCACTCACATAGTCCTTCTTTTCCATCGCCTTCCTTCCCTTTACTTCTTACCACTATCATTATTTTCTTATTCCATGCACTTCTTATTCTTGCTTTTTTTTGGGGGGAGGGGTGTGGGGGTTCCTAGCATCGCCCCTACACGCCCCTCCCTCGCCCCTCCCTCCCCCCCAACCCTACGCATCAACACCCCCATCAACGCCCTCTTCCACCCATTCGTTCTGGGCTCCGTTGCCTTGAACCTCAGAGGGAGAGCAGAGAAAATGAGTTGAATACGACCGCCTTGTTTTTTTTCCTCTTTCTCTCTTTCTCTCTCTCTCTCTCTCTCTCTCTCTCTCTCTCTCTCTCTCTCTCTCTCTCTCTCTCTCTCTCTCTCTCTGTTCTGCTTTGATTGTTATCAGTAATGAATTGATATTAATCATTACAAACTGGAACTTTTATAGTGATTCCACCCTCTGTCTGTCTGTTTGTTTGTCTGTCTGTCTATATGTCTGTCTGTCTGTCTGTCTGTCTGTCTGTCTGTCTGTCTTTCTGTGTGGCTGGTTGTCTTTATCTATTTATATGTAGCATAAATGAATTAAACAGCGTTATAGGATTACACAAAATTAAAAACACACGCGGAACAATTTTATTTATTACGGCAATTTAACAAAGTCAGGGGTCGTGAGTTGCCATATGTCACAAAAAAATAATTTAGGGCTCGTCCAGATGTGGCACCACCGCTTCCACAGAAAACAAATTAAACTACTCCTACTCTTTTTTTTCTTTTTTCTTTTTATATAACGGTGGACGAGGAAGGGCGAGGAGTAATCCATCCTGTGATTACCGGCGCCAAGGCTAATGTATAATGATTAATACACTTCCTGATGAACCAAGAGAGAGGGAAGCGGAGGGAGGGGAAGGCAGAAGGAAAAAAAAAAAAAAAAAAGAGGAAAAAAAAGATGAGGGAAAAAAGAAAGATGGTGAGGGTTGCTATGGAAGATATGACATCAAAAAGAGAGAAAGAAAAAAAAAATGTACATATTTTCCAGTATCTTTTTATTCCATTTTTTTTGTATCATTTGGTCCGGATTACATTAACACTTCTCAAAAAACACAGACTAACCCTTTTTTTCCCACCTCGTTTTCTCTTTCCTATACCTTTCCAGTATTAATATTCATTCGGCTTATTCCTCTTCTTCCTCCCACATTCACTCGCCCTCCTCTTGCTCCTCCCTTCTCTGCCCTTCCTTTCACACTCCATCCGTCCCTTGGCACACAACCTTTTCACCTCCTCCTCCATCTCCCCTTCCCTGAAATACTCTATACACACACCCTATCTCGAGTCTTCTCTTTCCCTCACCCCCTTCCACCCCTACGAACACTGCCTCTACCCCTTCCTCTCCTCCCTCTCCCTCCCTTCACGCCCCCGGGATATGGCTAACGCTCTAATGCGGGAAATTGGACAGATGAGGCAGTGAAAGCAGAATGAAGTGGGCAGAATGTGGCTGGTCAGGCCGAGACACGAACCGTTGCACCTATGTAAAGGTTAATTTGGTTTAACGCCACCACCCACCCACCCACCCACCCGCCCACCTATCCACCCCATCCTTGTTCTCTCTCTCTCTCTCTCTCTCTCTCTCTCTCTCTCTCTCTCTCTCTCTCTCTCTCTCTCTCTTTCTCTCTGTTTCTGTCTCTCTCTCTGTTTCTGTTTCTCTCTCTTTTATCTCTCTCTCTCTCTCTCTCTCTCTCTCTCTCTCTCTCTCTCTCTCTCTCTCTCTCTCTCTCTCTCTCTCTCTCTCTCTCTCTCTCTCTCTCTCTCTCTCTCTCTCTCTCTCTCTCTCTTTCTCTTTCTCTTTTTTTTCTCTCTCTCTCTCTCTCTCCTCTCTCTCTCTCTCTCTCTCTCTCTCTCTCTCTCTCTCTCTCACTCGCTCTCTATATATGTATGTATGCTACTCGACCCGTACACTCACATATCATTGGTAGTCTCATATATCTCTCTCTCTCTCTCTCTCTCTCTCTCTCTCTCTCTCTCTCTCTCTCTCTCTCTCTCTCTCTCTCTCTCTCTCTCTCTTTCTTAGCAGTTGAGACATGAACGCTACTAACTAACCACCGTCGGAAGATAACAACAAAATATAAACAACACACAGCTGGGATGAAACAGCCTCCACACAGCACCCACAGCATCCCCACAGCAGGTCAAGGATAGGGGTGGGTCGGTAGGTAGGGTGGATCGGTAGGTAGGTCGGTCGGTCGGTAGGTAGGTAGGTAGGTAGGTAGAGGCAAGGCAGTACTCAGTGATACGGAGACAGTAGCCTTGATGAGACGAGGGACACTGCCAGGGCGGGGATGAGTGATAGGGAGAGGTGGTCGCGTCTCCTGGTTCGGAATGATAAAGAAGAAGCCGTCGCAAGGTAATGGGGTCCACCGCAAAGACTGATGGATAGACGTGGAAGGAGA
>JAPQNM010000020.1:1031816-1034316 GCA_029783475.1 Metacarcinus magister
AGAGAGAGAAGACATGAGGGCCCTGGATGTGAAGGAGGTAATGGGCCAACAGGGGGCAGGACAATTAAGTACGGGATCGATAGACGGGGGGAGAGGAATAGGGCTGGACTGCCGGAGGACGAGAGTCATGAGGGATGGAGTGAGAGGACTGGATTGACCGGACGACCTGAGATTTTGAGGCTGCGAGACTCCTTGCGGATCGAGGAAGTGAGGACCGAGTGTCTTTTTGCATTCGATGGCGTTGGGACGCACGCGAGAGCGATCAGGACGCTGTGGAAGAGAAATGGACTGGAGAAACGTCAGCGGGGAGCCGAGGATGGAGACTGTGGTGTGGGTACGGACCGGTGTGTGGTGCTAAGGTCGCGAAACAGCAGCAACTAAAAGAAATTAGAAATTTTTAGAGCTAAAGATTTAGACAAAAGAAAAAAGATCGCGCCCCTTAAATAAAGAGATTAGATCCAAGAAGTAAAGAAAAAAAGAAAACGATTTATTAACAAAAGCAAAATAAACAAGACCCCCACCATAAAAAATCAAAAAAAAAAAGAAGTAGTTCTCCTCAATCCACTCTTGTTAAACCAACATCATATAACGGTTTCGAAAGTTTTTTAGTAGGGGATAGGGACGGGTGGCTAGGGGGGGGAGGGGGGGAACAGGGAATCATAGGTTGCAGACGGAAAAGAGGGAATAGTGTGAGGGGGGAAGGGGAAAAAAGCAGGGGGACAAGCAAGAAATAGTGACGGGGGCAAGAATAGGGAAGGAAGTAACGCTTTTCATAAGCAGGAAAGAGGAGAGATAGCGAAGATTACGGAATATGTAGAAGGGGGGGGGGGGTGTGTGGGGGAATATGCAATTAGGGGGAGGGGGGCGGGGGGGGGTGAAAGTGGAAAAGAGGGGCGTGGGAAAGGGAGCGATACCAGTGGGTATCGAACCTGGGAGGGCGTTTGCGCGGAATTCCGCCGCGACGATATTTTAAGCGGATGTCCTCCCACATTAAGCTTCACTCGTAGAAGTAGCCCCTTCCAGCATCCCAGGACCCCTCTCTAAGCTGGATGATTGTAAGTAGCAATCGGCGTTTAGCGCGATTTTTTACGCCGGTGGGGAGCCAAATCGTATTTTGGTGTGGGGTTGGCGTTGCATTTTTTCTAATCTATTATCTATATATTCTTTTTCTTACTTATTCCTTTATACTAAACCCATACGCCCACAAACTAAAAACAATTGTTTTTTTTTACTGAACCTAACAATATTTCTTAAAACAAAACCCTACTAATCAAGAACCTTCCAAAGAATAAACAACAAACAATAAAACATCCCATTCTCCTTTTCCTAATAGAAAAATTAAAGAAAATACATTAACAACACAACTCCACCCCCCCCCCCGGCAAAAAATACTATCCCTCATAATAACCCTAACCTATCACCCTTCCTATTCTTTTCGTCGTTATCTGAGTTGTGGCTGTTTCTCCAACATCCACATATCGTATGATTGAGTTACGTAATTTTACATCGGTGTTGGCATGTTGCGCCCCGAATCCACCGGCTCCGCCCCCCCACCCCTGCCGCCGTTAACGTCCCATATTCCTCCACCTTAACCGTCCCCTTGAGCGCTTTGGGGCTCCATCCCCTCCACTCCTTTCGCTCTCTCCCTCCCCCCCGTTCTATTCCCGTTTACTTTTATCCTTTTCTATTTTCATGCTCAGCTTTGTTTTTTCTTTTTCATCTCCGTTTACTTTCGTTGGCGATTCTAGGGCTAGTTTTTTCTCTTTCTACAATCTTTTAATCTTATATTTTTAATTTTTTAAAGAAAAATCTCTATTGGCTAAAATCTTAAACAAATATTGCGAAGAGGAGGACAGAAGGACACTTAAAGAGAAACGAGCATAAAACCGACAAAGAAGTGCGGTAAGGCGATTATTTAATTTCGCTATTTAATATAAAATGGTCCATTTTACAATTTTCTATCCTTAACATTGCTTCTACATGCCTACAAGTTATCTATTTTTCTCTATCCTTTCCTCTCTACCACGAGACCCTATTTCCTCCTGTTTCGTAGTTATCTTGACCAAAGAGGTGGGAATATTCTAGCTAGAGGAAGAGAAGGACCGAGCCGGGAATGGGGACGGGAGTTCTCTTTATAGAAATACTTATTAGAGTAGGTAGATAGCTCGCCATTAACTCCTCTCTCCTTTTTAACTTTGTAAGGATGAGCTAAATGTATCCGGAAGGAAGGAAATACTTCTTTTATCAGTTATTATTGATCGTTACATGCCAGGTATGGTACTGTATAAATAATATGTAAAAAAAAAAAAAAAAAAAAATATGTATATCGTGAACCCAAAGGGATTTTACATTATGACTGAGTGTGTTATGGTGGTCGGTGGAAAAAAAGAATACAATCAATTGGTGGTATAAGTAATATTGGATAATAGAAAATACAAGTGATTAGGCGGATTTTTCCTTTTTATTCTTCAATTTTTGTTGTGTTTGTATTATTTGTCAT
>JAPQNM010000020.1:1039316-1041816 GCA_029783475.1 Metacarcinus magister
CACCTTCCCTCTCCCCATTCCTCCCTTCCTGTCTGTCTGTCTGTCTATTTGGCTGTCTGTCTGTCTGTCTGTCATCACATTTCCTCTCCCAAATCACAAACCTTTCCATTTCATATTTATAACTCATACATTTTTGTTATCATGTTTCCATTTCACATCTCTCTCTCTCTCTCTCTCTCTCTCTCTCTCTCTCTCTCTCTCTCTCTCTCTCTCTCTCTCTCTCTCTCTCTCTCTCTAATAATGAGGTGTGGTGATGCAAAGGGCGTATAATGATGAGTAAAAAGAAAGTTTTGACCCATAATGCAACCTTGTGGGTAAACTGGGACCATCTTGACGACCCTATTGTTGAAGGGAAGAGAAGGAGGGAAGAAGGGAAGGAAGAAGAGAAGGGAGGAGGAGAAGGAAGGGAAAAAAGAGGAAATAGGGGGAAAATGTTGGAATCAGAGGGAAAAGTAAGAGTGATTTTGTGAGGTTTGTTGACAGGAAAAGGAAAGGGAAGGGGAAGAGGAAAGGGAAAGGATAAGAAAAGAGGCAAGGAAAAGGAAAAGGCAAGGTATGGGAAAGGAAGGGCAAGGGTGGAGAAAAAAAAATGAGGAAAAGTGAAATAGGTAAAGTTTAGGTTAAGTATTTTGTTGAATTACGAGTTTGCGGTGGTAAGAGAAAAGGAAGAAGGGTACAGAGGGGAAGGAAAGGAGGGAGGGAGGGAGGGAGGGAGGGAGGGAGGGAGGGAGGGAGGAATGGGAGGGAGGGAAGGAGGGAGGGAGGGAAGGAAGGAGGACTAAGGGGAAAGAAGGAAAGGAAGGAGGGACCAAAATAGAAAGAAGGGAAGTATAGACCGCATGAGAAAAAATTTATGTTATTGAATTTCGGAAACCAATATTTTTTCTATATATATTTTTTTGTACACTGGAGCGGGCGTACACACACACACAAACACACACCACACACACACATACACATACACACACACACACACACACACACACACACACACATACTAAAACGACGCAAACAAAGAATGAAAAAAAATAATAAAAGGTCAGGACAAGGTCAACAAACAAAGGGGGAAAAAAATGAAAAAAAAATATGATGCATTAAAATTAAACAAAAACCTGAACAAAATTTCCATAAACAATAAACACCTTGAAAAAAAATCTATCTTTGGTATTTTCGATTAATTCTTATAAATACACTTCAGTAAATCCTAACTATCACAACTACCTCGTATCCCTCTCTTCTCCTCCTCCTCTTCTTCCTCTTCCTTCTCCTCTTCCTTCTCCTCCTCCTTCAGCTGCTTCTCTCTCCTTAGCTAATGGCGACAAGGGTGAAAGTCCCACCCAAGTACAGTCCTCAGTGCACCTAAAGGCATTCTGAGCGATGCCGGCTAATGGAAGAATGTTTGTGGAGAGAGAGAGAGAGAGAGATAGTAGGAGAGGAGAGAAGAGAGAGAGAGTGAGAGAGAGAGAGAGAGAGAGAGAGGAGAGTGGAGGCGGAGAGAGAGAGGGAGAGAGAGAGAGAGCGAGAGAGAGAGAGGAGAGAGAGAGAGAGAGAGAGAGAGAGAGAGAGAGAGAGAGAGAGAGAGAGAGAGAGAGAGTTTAGTCGTAACTACATATTTTTTACTACCGTTGTTATTCTTTTTTATATCTTGCTTCCACCTTCACTTCCACCACCACCACCACCTCCTTTCATTCCTTTTTTTTTATTTTCTCTGTCTTTCTTTTTTGTCTTTCTCTCTTTTCTTCTTGACCTCCTCCTCCTCCTCCTCCTTCTCCTCCTCCTCCTCCTCCTTCGTTCGGCAGGTGCCAATGTTCACCTTCCCCTAAAGAGGATGACTCCGACTGAGGATTATTGGCAGGACGTTCCCCAAGACACCTGCTTAAGCCTCCCCTCCCCATAAAACCCCAATAACCCCCCATAACACCCCCTAACACCCCCCAACGGAACCATCTTACCTGTAAAATACTTGACGGAAGGCTGCAATTCTCTCTCTCTCTCTCTCTCTCTCTCTCTCTCTCTCTCTCTCTCTCTCTCTCTCTCTCTCTCTCTCTCTCTCTCTCTCTCTCTCTCTCTCTCTCTCACACAGGAAGGTCAGTGTTAGTCTCCCTAAACTTGTCTCCCTTGAGCAAACCTGGACCTCAATACATTCTTCAGCTACTTCAAGAATTCCTTCCTTCTGTTCCCTTCTCTTTCCTTTGCTTCATTCTCCTTCTCTCTCTCTCTCTCTCTCTCTCTCTCTCTCTCTCTCTCTCTCTCTCTCTCTCTCTCTCTCTCTCTCTCTCTCTCTCTCTCTCTCTCTCTCTCTCTCTCTCGTTCGTCTTACATCTTTTCTTATTTTTATTCCTCCTTGTCTGTTTTTTATTGCTCCATTTATAGACGAGTTTCACCTTGATGATATTTTAACTTCATTTCTGCTTTCCTTTCTTTTTACTTTCTTTGCTACAACTTTTATCACTTTTCCTCGTCTCTCTCTCTCTCTCTCTCTCTCTCTCTCTCTCTCTCT
>JAPQNM010000020.1:1056816-1064316 GCA_029783475.1 Metacarcinus magister
GATTGTTTATTTTGCAAGTTGTGTTCAGTAATTAAGTAAAGGACAGGTAAATCATGCAACGACTAGCTTAATATGTGGTGTTGATCCATTAGTAAGGTGATTTAATTGTGTCCAGGTATAGGTGTTGTGATTACCTTGCTAAACACAGGTAAAGCCCCCACACCTTGAATTGAAAATAATGATAATAATAATAATAATAAGCAATCCTATTATTATTATTATTATTATTATTATTATTATTTATTATTTATTATTTTTATTATTATTATTATTATTATTATTATTATTATTATTACCTAAGTGATATTAGTATGAAATTAAAAAGCAGGGACTGATCAAATCCAGGCTTTAGAACACCATTTACCTTTTAGTCCGGATAAAGAAGATGTAATCCGAATTCGTTATGATGCCGTTCAGTTCGGTACTACTCTGAACGCGCACACAATACATGATGCGACGCGCTCTTTGCTTTTGTTGACTTATTGCAATAGAAACAACGATAAAAATTGGACTTTAGTCACATATATCTCACCCTTTTTTCTGTCTTCTCTTATCACGTGATTATAATAAGAATTTTCGGAGTATTTATAACCCCCAAAAAATATTGTAATCGCAAGGGAATTTTTTTTCTCTCATTTAAATCGTTATGGAAAATTATGTGAGCAAACGAAACATACACATATATATATTTTTCCCTTTCGAAGTTTGGTTTTCGAAATTTTCTCGCGTATAAATATTTTTTTCCCCTGAAAGTTAGGTATTAATTTCCCCTGGGCAGAAAATTCCCTCCACCCACGCCAGTCGGAGGAATAAAGTCTTGCTCTAACTTTCCTCCCGACAGGCAGGGAATAAACTCAATCGAAGGAAAGGGAAGAAAGGGGGAGAGGGGAAAGAGGGGAGGGAGGAGGCAGGCGTAATTGTGACGCTGTGTAGTATAATGTTTGGAAGTGAAATAACAACCATACTTGGAGAAGGAGGAGGAGGAGGAGGAGGAGGAGGAGGAGGAAGAGGAGGAGGAGCAGGAGGAGGAGGAGGAAGAGGAGGAGGAGGAAGAGGAGGAGGAGGAAGAGGAGGAGGACGAGGAGGAAGAGGAGGAGAAGGAGGAGGGAGAGGAAAAACGAAAATATATACTGGTAGATGATGAAGACGAAATACATGAAGAATAAAAATAAAACACAAGTATATGGTGACTGGAAATAAAATAGGAAAAAAAAAAATTCAAATTTACTTGGAGCGGCAAAAAATTACAGGGAAGCGAAGTTGAATAACAATAGTGAATAATATAAATAATGCATAATAAAATACATTGAAAGAAACGAGGCGAAGAGTAACGGAGGGTCAGCGAGCATTGTAATTTGTAAGAAAGGAGAGAAAGGAAAAAAGAAAGAAAGATGAGAATAAAATAAAGTATTGTTTTGCAGCAGCAGCAGCAGCAGCAGCAGCAGCAGCAGGAAGGTACAGGTAAAAGAAGCAAAGAATTGGGCAAAAGCTGGTTCAGTAAAAATAAGAGGAAACTAATAAATTTAAGAAGGAAACAGCAAGGGAAAAATAGAAAAAAAAGGGAAATTAAAATACCAGTAAGTTTCTCGACGCTATGAGAGCAAACCGTATTTTTCTTTCTTCTTCTGTTTTATTTATTATTATTCTTTTTGCAATTCTATTTCTGTAACTCTTTTTTTTTAATCTTTCCAAGAGTTTATAGAACTTTTTCATTACTATATACACACACACTACAACATTTTTTCTTTTTCTAGATTGCAGACCAATTTTTATTTTGCGTTCATTGTGTTCACTTGGTAACAAATGATAATACAATAACAATAATAATAATAATAATAATAATAATAATAATAATAATAATCTCAGTCTATTCTCTATCTTCTTTCATTCCTCCACTATATCACATGCTAATGGTATACTAAACAAAACCTTTGATGTTAAAAAAAGAACCTGAGAGGCTTTGGTACATCTTGCAAAGGAGGAAAAAATAGAATACCTCCACATTCGCCTCTCATAAGTTAGCGAAATGTAGAAAGTGCAAAACAAAAACTTCATGAAATCCATATAAGTGAGACAAAGAGATAAGAAGCAGCAATATGGGGGAGATAATACCCCTAAGCTGGAAAGGGGAGCGGAAAGTTTACACTGAATTCACGCTTTGAGCTACTTTATACCTGACAGGAGCGTAGGAAGAGGAGGAAGAGGAAGAGGGAGAAGAGAGAAAGGAGGAGGATAAGACTAAGAGTTGAGGAAGAGAAGAAAGAAGAATGAAAGTTAAAGGACAATTGGAAGATGGAGTTAATTAAAATTAGCGACCAGGTGAGACGAGTAAATTAATACATGAAGCTTACCTGTCTCTTCTCTCTCTCTCTCTCTCTCTCTCTCTCTCTCTCTCTCTCTCTCTCTCTCTCTCTCTCTCTCTCTCTCTCTCTGATCCAATTAATTGCGAGTGTTTACTGTCCTTAAAATTATATACATTTTTAGATTTTAAAAAATACTTAAACTTTGTAGGGGAAAAAAAATACTAACTTTGCGTGAGGAAAAATGAAAAGTTCGATATTAAAATAGTTTTGGGAAAAAAAAAAAAACTGAACAAATTTTACTTTTTTGGTCAGTTTTTTGTGGATGTGAAAATTATTATAGCTTTTTTTGTGCCGTGTTTGCTCTGATAATTGGGTTCCTGTCTATTTTTTTTTTTGACACTGCTAAAGTTAACGTGTTCTCTCTCTCTCTCTCTCTCTCTCTCTCTCTCTCTCTCTCTCTCTCTCTCTCTCTCTCTCTCTCTCTCTCTCTCTCTCTCTCTCTCTCTCTCTCTCTCTCTCTCTCTAATTAAGAAGGAGTCACTCAGCAAAAATTCACGATAAACCTACTATTTTGGCGACTTTTCTCTTGCGCGATTATAGGTCGTCAATGAGAGACTGATGGCGGAGGGGCTTCAAATGTGTGTGTGTGTGTGTGTGTGTGTGTGTGTGTGTGTGTGTGTGTGTGTGTGTGTGTGTGTGTGTGTGTGTGTGTGTGGTGTGTGTGTGTGTGTGTGTGTGTGTGTGTGTGTGTGTGTGTGTGTGTGTGTGTGTGTGTGTGTGTGTGTGTGTGTGTGTGTTTTGGTCCCTCTCCCTTTTCCTGTCGATCGTTGTCAAGATCTTGTTTTACCTTGTTGCAGTGTTGGTTACCAGCTTTTTTTCTTCTGTCTCTCTCTCTCTCTTTCTCTATCTCTATTTATATTTCACCCACGAGTCCGTTTTCCACACACACACACACACACACACACACACACACACACACACACACACACACACACACACACACACACACACAAACTTCACATAGATTTCCTTTTCATATTCAACATTCATGGAAAACCAAACATAGAAAAAAAAAAATTTCAAATCAAGACAAAAGCGAAAATATAAAAACAATAAACGCACCGATCAAGCTTGCATCAAACTCACCTGCTACGAACGGAAATAAAACGCTGTCAAGCTTAATTGCCAATTACCTGGGAGTCTAATTATTCCACGCTAGGTGAAAGCCACGAAGGACGGACGGGCGGACGGGCTACTGGGCTTGACCACAACGGTGAGGGAAGCCCAATGCGGTCTGGCCTCGACTTTACAGGGAGATAAACGGTAGGAAGAGGTGAAGAGGGGAAGGGAGGGGAATGCCATCTTGTAAACACACTTTTTCCATGTCTCGTGGGGTGTATTTTTTTTTTTCGTGTGTATTTTCTTTTTCCCTAAACCTTTTCTTTTCTCTCTTTGGTTTGCGTTAAATTTTTTTTCTATTTTTATTTTCTGTGCCGACGACTCACTACCTTCCTTCCTCACTTTGTTTTTCTTTTTCTAAGCGAGCACCACCACCACCACCACTATCATCGTCATCATCACCATCACCATCATAATCATCACCACAATCACCACTCACTCCACCGCCGTCACTACCACCACCACCACCACCACAACCACCACAACCAACACCACCACACTTATGCTTCCAGAAAAGGACAAACATTTTCCTCGCATTTCTTCCGTAATCACTTCCTCCTCCTTCTCTTCCTCCTTCTCCTCCTCATTTTCCTTCACTTCTTCGTCCTTCTCCTTCTCTTCTTTCTTCTCATTTTCCTCATCTTTCTAGTGCACCATATATTGCTCTTTCCATGGAGATGATGAAAGGAGGAGGAGGAGGAGGATTAGGAGGAGGAGGAGGAGGTAACCGGGGAAGCTGAGTGACTTTGGGGTACAAGTGGAGGAGGAGGTGGAGGAGGAGGAGGAGAGGAGGAAAGACAAGAGAGGAAGGGAGAATGGGGGGTGGAGAAGTAAACACAACCTTGGAGGGAAAATGAGGGAGGGGAAGGTGGAAACAGAGACAGAGGGGAAGTGAGGGGAGGGGGTCTGTTTGCTGTTCGAGGTCACAGACGCAATTTTGGAGGTTGAGGGGAAACACAGTAGCCGGAGGGAAGGCCTGATATATATGAGAAAGAGAGAGAGAGAGAGAGAGAGAGAGAGAGAGAGAGAGAGAGAGAGAGAGAGAGAGAGAGAGAGAGAGAGAGAGAGAGAGAGAGAGAGAGAGAGAGAGAAAGAGAGAGAATTCATAAAAGGTAACTCACTCTAAAGAACTTCCTTCAAAATAGCACAAAAATGTTTTTCAGCCATGGTATCTTAGAGTCTGAAAAGCTAAGTCGAGGACAAACGTTTTCTCATTAATGCCTCAACGTTTTTTCTTCACCAGGAACGTTCTCGCACACCGTTCACTATTCACGACAACGGAAACGAAGGAAAATGAAAATGAGAGAAAGAAAAAAGATATACGTTATCAAGGCATTTACTTTTTCGTTTAAATAATCTCAGTTAAAGGAATTGATAGACTAGCAGCTTGCACGTAGAAAGGGAAGACTATAACTATTTGAGTGATTTGAGATATTATTGATAAAGAATACTATTTCTACAACAACAACAACAACTACTACAACAACTACTACTACTACTGATAATACTAATACTAATACTAATACTTCTACTTCTACTGACGTCACAACAATCACACGAACAACAACAAAAATAATAATAATAATAATAATAATAATAATAATAATAATAATAATAATAATAATAACAATAATAATAAAAACCATGCAGATATTTTTTACAACGCAATGATTTTCTATAATGTCCAGAAGATAATCCCGAATATGTCTTTTCATCACAAAACCCACAATATATAATTTTCCAACTGTACAAGAGACAAGGGGAGAGGAGGGGGATGGGTAGGGAGGAGAGGAAAGCAGAATGGCAAGGCAAAGAGGAAAGAATGAGAGGAAGGAAGAGGGAAAAGTGAGGAAAACGGGAGACGAGATTTAAAAGGAAAGAAAGGAGGAGAAAGAATAAGTGGCAGATTGGATGTAAAGGGAAGGTCAGCTATTCTGTTAAGGGAAAGGGGAGGCAAGGGGAGAAAAAAGGGAAGAAGAGAGTATAGGAAAAGGGAGATATAAGGAGAATAAGAAGGGTAACAGTAGAAATAGGGAAGGCGTGAAGAAGGTAAGGGAAGGGAAAGAGAGATGGAAGCAGAGGGTATCAGTCAGGGGAAAAGGGAAAGGGAAAGGGGAAAGGGAAGGGGATGGAGTGAAGGAGGCAAGAGACATCAGGACTAATGGATTGGCTCTTCATTCGTGCTCAATGGACAGGTTTTGAACATGTTGTGAACCGTATCACTTTGGTCATTGTTTCCCCACCATTTTTTACCTGTAGAAGGGGGGGAGGGGGAGGGGAAGGATGGGAAAGAAGGGGAAGAGGAAGCGGAGGGAAGGAAAAAGAGAGAGAGGGAAAGAGATTTTTTCCAAGTAATTTTTCGTATCTAAGGCAAGATAACATACAAGGGAGGAGGTAGAATAAGGGGAAACGAAAAAAAAGTTGAGGAATGGGAGGAGGAGAGAGGGAGAAGGGGAGAAGGGAAGGTAAGAAGGAAGAGGGTAAGGGGAAAGAGGATTGAGGGTGCTGTTGCCTGATTGCATTTTATTTGTGTGAGGGGAAAGAGCGTGCAAGATAGTGTTACCAGATTATGAGGGGAAAGGAGGGGAAGGGTAGGCAGGAGGGAGAAAGTGTGGAGGAAAAGGTAAGGGCTGGAGGAGGAGGAGGAAATGGAAGGGGATAGGAATAACGAGGAGAGAAAGAGAGGAAGTACAAGGGGGTGGAGGGAAGAAACGAGGGTGGGAAGAGGGAAGAAGAGAAATTGAAGAAAAAGAGGAAAATCAAGACTAAACTCCATCGGATAAATATGAGTTTGAATAATATTACAAAAATTATAATGATAAATAAATAACAAAAGAAATACAAACTAAAAAGGAGTGAAATACAAAAACTTGGGGACAAAGACAAAATATATAATTACTAAGTTGTTTTATATGCATTATGTGGACACACACACACACACACACACACACACACACACACACACACACACACACACACACACACACTTAGCTGTCAAAAAACAAAAAATAACAAAGATCATCACTAAAAATATATAAAACAAATATATATGTTACTTGAAAAACGACTTGCCATTCTTCAGAAAACAATAATCCTCCTTGTATCTTCCATCTTCCTTCTTTATCAAGCTTCCCCTCTTATCCCCTCTTCCATAGCTTCACACTCCCTTAGTCTCCCCTCCAAACAATTTCTCCTCTTTCTCTTCCCCTCTTCAATTCTCCTTTCCCTCTCCCTTCTCTTCCTCGCTGCACCGGTTCCCTGATCCCCTCACTCTCCCCTCTTCCCTCCCACAAGGACTGTCTGTTGGGCATAGTAGGTCACCCGCACCCTAAGTTCACCCAGAGGGGAAATGAGGGCCAAGAAACATTTTGCTACCGACCTATGAAGGGGAGACAGATAGAGAAAGAGAAAAAAAAAGAGATCGAGAGATTGTGTAGAAGTAATAGTAGTAAAAATAGTGGTATTCCTCTAAAAATACAAATGTTACTGAAGGTTAGCTGAAGAAATAATATATATATATATATATATATATATATATATATATATATATATATATATATATATATATCAACTGTGACCATTAAATATTCTAAATAAAATAAACCAGTAACTCCCAAAAGAATACACAACTGAAGGAAATACTGATTCTATATAGAAAAATAAATAAAAACCTAAGATCCCCCTGAAAGCCTCGACACATGCAAGTTTCAAAGCAAGAAAGTCGAGAATACGATAGCTAATGTACGAGTAATAAAACCTTGAGGGAGGAAGGCGACTGTTCACCAAGATATTCCCTTTGCAGTGCGTGAAACAAATCTCTGCGTCTTTGTTTTCATTTTATTGTGGTGTCACGTGATTCTCCTCCTTCGTTTTCTTTGTCTAGAGCGTTAGTGTTTTGTTTTTTTTGTTTTGTTTTCTTTCTTTCTTGTCTTTTCTCTAATTTTCCTGCAGGTGTTTTCACTTCATTTATGTTTTGATTTCTTCTTTCTTTTTTCTAGTTTTTATTTTTCTAGTTTTT
>JAPQNM010000020.1:1071816-1079316 GCA_029783475.1 Metacarcinus magister
AGAGAGAGAGAGAGAGAGAGAGAGCAAATAAACTCAATGTAATGTAGGTAGGTGATTCCATTCATTATATTATTCATTATACATTAAGCATTGCTCATTCCACCATCCTCGCCTTTACGGGTTCGAACGGTCAAGGCCGCGCCGCTGAATGTATGACGCAGGACTGGTAACAAGGCGAAGGAAAGCAAACAGAGATAAAAGCTAATTCCAGTCCTAGAAGAAGGATATTAATTACTGTTACTGATGTTGCTACTTTTCATCTTAAAATAATGATGATAATGATGATGATGATGATAATGAGAGAAGGAATCATTAATAGATGTGTGTGTGTGTGTGTGTGTGTGTGTGTGTGTGTGTGTGTGTGTGTGTGTGTGTGTGTGTGTGTGTGTGTGTGTGTGTATGTGCGTGTGTATGTACGTTTCCTGTAGCCTTTGACGCCCCAGTTTTGCATGCATGTTGCTTGTACATACATACACATTTTCTCCATTTCTTTTAAAAACATATTTCCCTTTACCTCTCAAAAATGTTAAAAAAAAATATAAAAATAAAAAAAATAAAGGCTGAAATATGAAAACAGCGGGAGGTACACACTCACAATGTATGCGAAACAGTAGAGAAAAAAAACAGGAACAAACGAGGAGGAGGAAGAGGAGGAGGAAAGAGGAGGGAGAAGGTAGTACTAAAGGGATAGAGGAAAGGAGAGATAAGAGTAGTGATAGTGGCGATAGTGAAGATGGCTGAGGACGGAGTGAGAGAAAGCAAGGCTGTAGTTGTAGCGGTGGAAGGAAGGTTAGGGCGAGGTAGAGGTGGGTCGGAACGAAGGTGTAGCGGGCGGGGATAGTATAGTAATGGTAGTGCTGTGTTAGGAAGGAGTGTAGCGAGGCGGGGCTGCGGTGCCGGACCCCAAATAAGGTCTCAGCAACATTACTTGTCGGGTTCATCATCAGAAGTAGCGAAAAATGCACAAAGTATGAAATTATCAGCCCCTCAGGAAGGCAGCGGGAGACGGGTATGTCCTGGAGGGTGTGAGGCCGCTCCTAGGGCATGAGGGAGGCGGGAGGAAGGACAAGGGAGGGAGGCTAAGGGAGGGAGGCTAAGGGAGGGGGGCTAAGGGAGGGGGGCTAAGGGAGGGAGGCTAAGGGAGGGAGGCTAAGGGAGGGAGGCTAAGGGAGGGAGGGAATAAACGTTAGAATAAATTATAAGTGTGGACTCACCGTTGATAATTTTCTTAAACTGCATATCCTGAACGTGCAGTGTGAACCGATGTCCTTAAAGATAACACACACACACACACACACACACACACACACACACACACACACACACACACACACACACACACACACACACACACACATACATTATACATACACCTTACACTGTTAATCAATAAATACCATCAAAGAGGAACTTCTACAATGGCACACATACAAGGCGCCAAGACACAGGCGACGGCACAGCGGCGAGGCAGCTGCTACGACCCCTCACTCATAGTTGTTGAATGCCAGGGAAGCCTCAGTGCGTGGCCTTAACCTTGTGTTCAGTGAGGAAACAGTTTACCTAAAGCTCGCCCGCCCAGCCAATCCCAGCGCTAGTAAGACTCTGTTCTGTTTAACCAAGGATGGTGACGTACGTTCTCTCACCTGAACGTAAGGCTGGAGGCTGGAGAGGCTGAAGGTTAGGTCACAGTTTCTCGTAACCTGATATTTGTGTTCCATAATGACATAATGAAACAGGGATATCAACAGCGCGGTCAAAATTATGGTTATGACTTACACACAATGCAAGGAGGACTGGAAAAGACGACTCCTCAGAAATTAAAACTGATATTGATTTTGGATTTGACTCTTTTTCCGAAGGTGTATTGGTCTTGTGGAAGTTGGTGAATATATACATCTTATTAGAAAGAAATATGTAAATAGTCTGGCTTTACTTCAACTAATATACGACGTGAGAAAAGAAGCATTGAAAGCACAACGTCACCGCCTCCTTCAGAAATGTTACCAATCCGTTTTGGAGAATAAGTTTCCCACCACCGAAGGAAGATCTTTATGTCAGTGGCAGCGGCTTTGACTTGGCTTTATTTGTGCGGAGTCGTGAATCTTCGTCCTTGAATAATATCCGCGGGGGAGCGACGCAGCTATTCAGAACTGCACCGTAAACATCACAGGTGTGCAATTTACGCCAACAAGGACAAAGTCTCATTTTAGGGCATTATTGTGTGTTGGTTGGGTGCTACACACACACACACACACACACACACACACACACACACACACACACACACACACACACACACACACACACACACACACACACACACAGAGAGAGAGAGGGAGGAGAATCACTACAAGACACAAGACAAGCTCCTTTAAGGCGTTGCTACAAGAGAAAGTCTGAAATAATACTTCTAAACATGAGCGAAAAGTCCCACGCAAACAAGCAAGCAAGCGAGCAAGCAAGCGAGCAAGCAAGCGAGCAAGCAAGCGACACACAGCTAAGCACAGGTTTGGTAATGGAGCTGCGGGAGAGATGAGTAAGTAAGTAAGTAAATAAGTCGCTCACTAATACTGTTGAAACCAAAACAACATAGGCAGACTACACTAACACGAGGGTAAAGAAAACACAACACACATTGGAACAGCAGTGTGGTGCGGGAGACAGACAGACAGACAGCCATGTACGGAGTGGCAGCTCATATATTTGTCCTTGTTCTCGTATCCTCTCCCTCAATACACTGGTAGTTGATAGTTACATCTTGATTCTTGAAGGTGTTTTCGCCGGTGGGTTCGGAGGGAGACCAACAAGGGTATCAGAGCCACTCGCCGCCTCGCAGTGCTTGAGAGTTCAGGGAATTGGGTTCTTTTTTTGTCCTTTTAGTGTTCCTCGGCATTACCGTCAGCAGGTCTTTAGGGGTTTCCAATACACGCCTTCACAAGGGTAAAGGCCATTGATGCAATTACCACAGGCTAGTTTAGTGAGGCGCGTGCCAATTGTGGGGTTTTAGAGAGAGAGAGCGAGCGAGAGAGAGAGAGAGAGAGAGAGAGAGAGAGAGAGAGAGAGAGAGAGAGAGAGAGAGAGAGAGAGAGAGAGAGAGAGAGCATACCGACTAAGAGTAACACAAATGTAAATAAAAATGTGTAATAGTAAAGTAAAATGTAACAGGATGTGTGAATTTGAGCGAAAGGTGAGCCTAAAAGAATTAAATTTAGTCATTTAGAGTCGATATTTTTTCTGCTATACTAAATTCCTTTATTTACCTCTTTTCTCTGCTGTGTCCTCGTATGTGCTGCAAACGCCCGATTGTATAAGGAAAAATATTATCATAAGATATTAAAGCTAAAACAATGACTTTTCAAACACTTTTAGGCATAATATTTCAGCAAAATATTAGATAAAGTGAAGCCTGTTAAAATAAAATAACAAATGAGGTGAGAATAAAATAAAAATTGACGAGAAAGTTGAGAGAAAAAAATACATACTTATGCGACTCGTTTGCGTAAATGTTTCCAAACTGGAGGTGAATTATTTGAAGCGAAATTACCGCAAACTTCACTTCATTTACACAAAAATAAAACGCCAACGAATATATATTATGCTTTTTGCACTCAATTGCTTCAGTAGTCAAAAGAATGACTAAAAACATGTCATTCCTAATTCATCGTCAATAATAAATGAGAGATTATAATAAAATTCCCATGATATTCCTGATTTACCTTCCTTGACTCCTGTTTCAGTTATCAAACAAATCACACAAATATATCATTCTTCCAATAATAAATGCAAGATTATTTCACTCCACTTTTACATTATCATATTCTGGACTCACCTTACCTTACCCTGACTTCTGTTCCCTGTGCTTCCCCGCCTCCACTTAATTTTTCCTATCCTGTTTCTCTCATTTTCTCCGCCCATTCCACGCCTCCACCTTTATCTAGTGTCATGCTCCCCTTCGCTGCCTCAACAAGTCTATTCTCATCTACACCCTTCCCTTTGTCTGGGGCCTGAAATAGTTCATCCCCTGCTTCAAAAACCCCTTCCCTACCCACCCCTTCCTTTGTCTCCCCTGCCTCAAGTCTCCATTTCCTCTCTTTTACCCTGGCAGGAACTAGGCCGCACAAAATGTTTCCATAACGTGTTTCCCTTCACGCGACTGCACGTAAGCTTAATTATCTTTTATCTTCATCAAAAACTTTCTCGTCGAGGCGTAAAGTTTAATTTTATTTTCGTTGGGAATTTTTTTCCACTTGTATTTTTCCTCCTGTTTCATTTTTTTTTTTTTAATTCCTGTAATTTTGTGGAGTTGTATATATATATATATATATATATATATATATTATATATTATATATATATTATATATATATATATATATATATATATATATATATATATATATATAAAAGTCTGGTAGTGTTACTGTTTTTGTGTGGTGTATTCTGTTCACCCATAATATTTTTTTTAGTTGTCATTTGCTATTTTGTTAAATTCAGTGACTGCTATTTGATACATGTATCCGATGCTTCGACTCTAATTTGCAGTATGTGTTCCACTTTCCTACTTTTAATATGGTTCAAGTGAGCAATTCTACAAACACACATGTATATATGTATATTGTTCCACTATTCTATCTGTTCTCATCACAAAGCCTCCATTTAGATATTTCTGCACATCGCCAGCGTGCAATGACGGCCTCGTTTGTGTCGTTCACTTCCTCGCAGTTTCTCCTCTTTATCGTCCGTGTCCTTAATTGAGCGAGTTCACCTGCGTCGGGGCCCCACCTGTCCCTCAAGGTGACACGGCAATCACCACTCGGGGCGCCGCAGCTCGGGAAACAGAAAGAGATAGAAGGTAAAAAAAAAATGGCAACGACGATTGCGTTCCAATAGTCCCTTTGTGAAGCTGCGGTCAGAGGTACAACCCAACCCTCATCCCGGACTACGTTTTCAGTTTCCGTTTAAATCGCAATCTTTTATATTATTCCTCCCAGCTCGGTAATGATGTAATTTTCCTCTTCCCCTCTCTTGTCATTGGCTGACCTTTCCCTGAGTTCGCTTTTGTGATTGGGTGACCTTTCTCGGTGATCTACGTTGATTAGCCGCCTAACGCCAACTGCCCTGTCATTGGTCGGCTCCCTCTAGCTCCTTGGCGTGCTGAGAAACCCATTGGATGATACCCGGTGACGCGACACGATAACTCATCCACGATTGGTTGAATTTCTAGGTAAAAGTTGCCTTGAGATTGGTTCAGCGAGGTTCGTCACATTTCCGGCCGAGCAATGGGAGGAAACGAAACCCTGCCCTCTACCGGCGGCTGGTGACACTGATGGGGAGTTACTGACGAGAGCGAGAGAGAGAGAGAGAGAGAGAGAGAGAGAGAGAGAGAGAGAGAGAGAGAGAGAGAGAGAGAGAGAGAGAGAGAGAGAGAGAGAGTGAGTATGGAGATTACGAAAACAGATGGACAAACATACATTCACACAGACAGTCAGCCAGCCAGTAAGCCAGCCAGCCAGAGGGACAGGAAGGGACGGCAGGGAAAGAAGGGGAAGGGGGGGAGGGAAGACACATTATGGAGTAAGGGGAAAACACGCGTCTAAATCCCTTCGGTTATGAGGAACATGTAAGTAAGTCGAGGCCGGATACATGATGTCACCGGATACGGATATGGATACGGAAGTCAGGGATAATCTATGACCCCTAGACCGTCACCAAAATTCATGTAAGTACACAACACACGACGTCTACATAAACGTACATAATATATTTCGTTTATGTGAGGGTTTTATGTGCGTGAGAGACTCTTCCAGATATGCTATGTGCGTTCTACTTCTATTCCTCCCTCTACTCCTTTTCTCTTTTTTCTTCTCTGTCTCTTTCTGCTTCCTCATCGCTCCCTTCAGATTTATTCCATGATTTCCACGTATCTGTTCTTTCATATCTTAGTGCAAGTTTCTCAGAATTCCTTCATTTCTTCATTTTTCTCAATTTGTGCTCATGCGGATCTTCCTTACTATCTCTCTTATTCTTTCACAAAATTATTATATATTCAAAGTTATGGTTCCTATTCTCTCTCTCTCTCTCTCTCTCTCTCTCTCTCTCTCTCTCTCTCTCTCTCTCTCTCTCTCTCTCTCTCTCTCTCTCTCTCTCTCTCTCTCTCTCTCTCCTTCTTCTCCTTCATATACCTTAACTTTATCTTATTTCTCTATCCCCATTCGTAAATCCTCCTCTTACCTTTACCTCTTGCCTTCCTCTCTCTCCCTCTTGTCTCTCCTTTCTCTCCTTTTTCTTTTCCCTTCCCTCTGCATACTCCTCCCTATCTCCTTCATACTTTCTTTTCCTCTGTAAATCCTTCTCCTCCTTCACCACCCTCTTCTTCCTCCCCCTTCTTCTTCCTCCTCCTCCGCCAACTCCCTGACTCTCAAACTACCATCGTCTCCCCTTGTCGTCGTCTACATCGCCGTCGTCGTCCTAGCTCTCAAAAAACAAGATAATGGGAAGGTGTCAAATTTCCTGAAGGGGGAACGACTCAAAAACTACGGAGAGAGCATGAACAAGACACCAAATCATTAGGCGTTAACGACCCTCCCAAGACACCCGCGAGGTCGTTCTCCGCCTCGTAACGACCCGACGAGCCGCACCTAACAAGCGGAGGAGGAGGAGGGGAACACCTGATTAATCAAGGCAATTGGCTATATAACTTCTGTGGGCTCAAGATCAGAGGCGTGTAATTTTGTGATTTGTAGGGGTCGGGGGGGGAAGAGGGAGGAGGAGGAGGAGGAGAGGAGGAGGAGGAGGAGGAGGAGGAGGAGGAGGAGGAAGAAAAGGAAGAGAAACAGGAGGAACAAGAGGCGGAGGAGGGGAAGGAAGATGGAAACGTGTGGGTACAGAATACAGCAGAATCAAGACAAAGAGAGAGAGAGAGAGAGAGAGAGAGAGAGAGAGAGAGAGAGAGAGAGAGAGAGAGAGAGAGAGAGAGAGAGAGAGAGCAAGAAAAAAAAATCACTAAACGTGAAATAACGCTAATGGAAAAGTGAACAAAACTAAACTCAAAGAACAAAGAACAAAGCGATTAAAGAAAACTCGATAATATGAAGAAAAAAAAAAGTCGAGAAAGCAAGCTGTTCCATGCTAATAAGGATGAAAATATTCCACTAATTACTTGAAGGAAAGAGAGGAGAACAGGAGGGAGCGAGAGAGAAGCTGGGAGAGGAGGAGGAGGAGAAGGAGGAGGAGGAGGAGGAGGTGGAGGAGGAGGGAAGAAGGAAGAGGTCTTTTCCAGGTGAAGGCGTAGCAGAGTGGTCCATATGAATGAGAGAGATAGATAGATAGAGAGAGAGAGAGAGAGAGAGAGAGAGAGAGAGAGAGGAGAGAGAGAGAGAGAGAGAGAGAGAGAGAGAGAGAGAGAGCGAGAGAGAGATATTTGGTTAGGCATAAGGAAATCTATAGATTGCTCTCTCTCTCTCTCTCTCTCTCTCTCTCTCTCTTCTCTCTCTCTCTCTCTC
>JAPQNM010000020.1:1086816-1096816 GCA_029783475.1 Metacarcinus magister
TAAGTGGTGGTTAGAGCCCTCTTAAAGCGCTGCTGGTTCTCTTTTCTCCCTGCAATCAGTTCGTTTTCCCCTCTCTAGTCAAACTACCTCCCCGCACTTCACCCACTGGTAGCTTTCCCCTCAAGTACCTGTTACCGTCTTAGTTTTTATGTCATTAATTGATGTTATAATATCCTGTCTCTTTGTTCGGTGAGGGGGATTTATTCTTTTCTTTAAATGGCGATTACTTTTATGCTTCTTGGATTGGCTAGTTTCCCCTCAAAATATCGTAAATATTAATGCCTCACAGTATAAGATTTTGTTTCCTTCTGGTGTAATTGTCTTCTCCCCTTTTAAAAGACAATTATATTTCCGTAATATACTCTTCCTTTATGTACAAAGTTAATTATCATTAGATTTCTCTTTCACACACCCGGTTATTTTCCTTTAAACATTAATTTGTATATACAAGTTCAAATAAAAGTTCCTTCCTTTACAGGTTCTATGTAGAACTTGTGTAGGACTGATGGATAGGCCTTTTTGTCTTCATAATGTTATGTAATTATAATAATAGCAACAATAATATAATAATAATAATAATAATAATGATAATAATAATAATAATAATAATAATAATAATAATAATGATAATAATGATAATAACAATAACAATAACAATAATAGTAATTGTCTTATTTTCCTCAGCTGTTCACCTCCAGTATGACGAAGAAAGATTAACGTTATTTCCAAAATTTCCTTTTTTATCAGGTATTTAAGAAGTCATTAATGTAAAGCTGGAACTCATTAACTTCAGTCACACTGACAAGAACTGGAAACTTAATTGATGTCTTGGAAGGCAGAATAATAATTATTACTAACTATATTGAATTTCATGATTTATTGTGTTAAGATATGCTCACATTGGAAACCTACATATTTTGAAAGAATTCAAACTTGTTTTTTTTTAAAGCAGAATCAAAAGTTTCGACAAGATTAGTTTTAGTTTTATCACTATGAAAAATTCAATAAACATTTTTCCCAATAGTTGTAATAACCAAGTCAAGTATGTGGTCGCAGAACCTTTCTCAATTTGTAACTTTTCCATCCTGGTTGAAGAAAACCTTTGGCAATGACCTGAAATAATAATAATAATAATAATAATAATAATAATAATAATAATAATAATAATAATAATAACAACAACAACAACAACACTGATAGCATTAGTGTATCTATATACTGAATATGTACTTACGTAAGGGGAAAAAAAGAAATATTTTGTACATTCCTTACTTTTACCTCTTACGCATCCCTTGACTATCAATAAATCCTCCCACGACTAAGTGCTTCAAATGCATGAAACTAAATCCCACCCACACGAAATAGTAAATATCACATAGTCAACTCCATTAATAATATCAACAGAGAACTCTTACTCCCACTATCAAACAATCACCCACACAAACCTTGGCAGTTAAGTCATTCCCACATTTTTATCCCAAATTACCCCGATATTAATAACCCTTAGAGTCCAAATCAAGTGAACACACAGAATGTCCCTTACCAGTCATAAAGTAGAGTTGAGAGGCTTGTTGTTGACGTTGTAGAGGCTGTCCATGTCTTGGGTCGTTAGTTCTTCTCGTTTTGATTCTGACAAAGGTGAAGGACTCTAACAATCTGGTTTGGGCTTCCTTCCACCTGCCTGCGTCACTAGCGGCGTGGTAACAGAAGTAGATAAATGATGTGAGGCTCCAACTTGCCGCTAGATGCACGTGGAAACAGTTCAGTGAGTCCGCAAGGCTTGTCAACTATACGCCTCCCTGGGCTTTGCAAGTTAACAGGAACAGATAAAGTAGTTCCATATATTACTCAGTTATGTCAGTTTATCCTTCAATATCATCACTATTTCTACTGTACATGTGTTTTTGTAGTATATAGTGAGATGATATTAATTTTTTTTTCTATACGAGGCAGAGTTTCGCTAAAATTACTCTTTCTCTTACTTTCGTCATAATTAGTAAGGTTAACTTTCTTATGTAAAAAAAATGTATACAGTTTTTCTGGTGTTGATTAAGACGAAAACTTAAAAAAATTATAACCATCAGGTAAATTTACACGTTAATCAATAACCTTACAGTACTTAGCTCTTCATCACCAGGTAACACGACATTATTGCGCTTCATATTTCCTTTTCCCTCAAATTACGAGTCTCTCCGCAAAAAATATCTTCCCTCCTGATGACTATTCGGAGCCTTGAAAACGATGCTGATTCGAACGTGATTACTGGTTTCATTTGGTGCTTCAAAGGATTATTATAGTGAAGCAGTAGTGAGTTCCATCCTTTCCCTATTTTACTGCATACGGGAAACGAGGAAAAGGTAGAGAAATAAGACTTAAACTTAATAATAAAATAACACTTACGGAAAGGCACGACTGCAATGCCTTCTGCGCCTCCTCCAGGGTGCAACATCTGAGGGAGGAAAAAAACAAACAAATTTATCTCCATGAAAAATAATAGACCGTGGAAAATTAAAACTCCAAGGGGAAAATAATGCACACTTCTAAGACAATATTTACTCGTAATGGGAAAATACTTTCTTCCAGGGAGGAAAATGATAATGTATTGTTTCCTTTTTTTTGTCTTTTATATACGTTTACTTTTAAAGGTGGTCTGTATTTTCCTCTTTCCTTCTTTCCCTCCTCCCCCCCTACCCTCCCCCTCAAAGACTAAGGCGGAACTGTAAACAAGAAAACACACACACACACACACACACACACACACACACACACACACACACACACACACACACACACACACACACACACACACACACACACACACACACACACACTCAAGCCTTCAAACAGTTAATAAGTTAGAAGAACATTTAATCCTCCTCCTCCTCCTCCTCCTCCTCCTCCTCCTCCTCCTCCTCCTCCTTACCCTTTCCTTATTACACTCTGTCCTGCATAATTTAGTATATCTTCACAACCCTTACTCCTCCTCTTCTTCTATCTTCCTCTCCCTTTCCTGCTCCACTCTTATCGTATTTCTTCTTTCTCTTTCTCCTCAATGCATCATCCCCTCGAGGCAAAAGGATAGTAAACCTCAACGTCATGTGCACGACGGACTAAATTTCTGCTGAAACTCATACGACTGTGACCCTTGGTGAGGAGGAAGAGGAGGAGGAGGAGGAGGAGGAGGAGGAGGAGGAGGAGGAGGAGGTGGAAGAAGAGGAGGAGAGGAAAGGGTGTCTCTTCGTTACGAGATCTGAGAGACTTGGAAGATTCAGAGAGATTTCATGATTCTCTCTTTCTCTCTCTCTCTCTCTCTCTCTCTCTCTCTCTCTCTCTCTCTCTCTCTCTCTCTCTCTCTCTCTCTCTCTCTCTCTCTCTCTCTCGCTCGCTCGCTCTCTCTCTCTTCCCAGTATGGCACTAGAGAAAGCTGATTAGTTGCATCAGAGAAGGTCAGTGATTGGCTAATCTAATCACAAGACCGACAAACGGCTGCTGATTGGTCGAGATACGCGGTCGATCCTTCATTAGGAGTTCAGAAAGCCTCACTGATTGGTACAAATTACTGACCTTCCGCTGGTCAACAAGGCCTAAAATATTTATCGCTATGGAGGAGGAGAAGGAGAAGGAACTACATAATATATTAGAAGATATTCACTAAAAATTTGAATGGATAAACTATTAACTATTCATTGGAAGTTATTAATAATCCTTCATCACTTCCTTGTCTATCTATCTCTTCCACCTCCTCCTCCTCCTCCTCCTCCTCCTCCTCCTCCTCCTCCTCCTCTTCCTCCTCCTCCTCTATAACTACTACTACTACTACTAACAATAAGGACAAAAAAATCTCCAGAAAATCTTTAAGTTCTCCTTCAGGACAAATATTTCCGTTTTCTCTATCTCTAAAAGTGGTTATTTCTGCTGAGTTTGAGGGAAGGGAATACAGGGTCAGCCAGACTCAAAAAGGTCATACACGCAGGTCACGCCTCGAGGGGCAGGTCAGGTCAGGTCAAGCTGGGCGAAATCTAACCTAAGGGCAAGTGTAAAAAATAAATAATAAAAAAGAGAAACAAAAAAAAAACTATCCTCCTTTAAGAATCATGCAAATCGTGGGCGAAAAAGAAGAAGAAGAAGAAGAAGAAGAAGAAGAGGAGGAGGAGGATGAAGAAGAAAAACAAGAATGACAGGATAACGATGATAATAATAATAAAACACACGTTGAGGTTTAGTTAAAATAATCAAAAGGGATCCAAGCTCTTAAATTAATCCAACTTTCAATGGATGAGATACAAAGGCAACTCAATATCCTGCCAACGACATATCTATACTTACATAAATAGATGTGTGTATGTTTGTGTGTGTACGTGTGTGTACGTGAAGGTTTATATATATCGTGTATGTGTACGTACGTTAGATCCACACGTCCAGAATCCTCACGGAGCTATCAGTGACGAGATCACGAGGAGGAGGAGGAGGAGGAGGAGGAGGAGGAGGAGGAGGAGGAGGAGGAGGAGGAGGAGGAGGAGAAGGAGAAGGATGGGAAGGGAGGACAAAGAGAAATACAATAAATAAATAAATGTGGGAATAACAGGAAAGAAAGGAATGAAGGAGACAAACTGCCAGAGAGAGAGAGAGAGAGAGAGAGAGAGAGAGAGAGAGAGAGAGAGAGAGAGAGAGAGAGAGAGAGAGAGAGAGAGAGAGAGAGAGGTGGGGGGGAGGGGGGGAGAAAGAGCAACAAAGAGATATGAAGGTATAAAAAAACAAGGGTAAAGTGGAAAGACAGAAAATGAGAAGAGAAAAAGAGACAAAAGAAAGAAAGAAAGAGGATATAAAGAACAAGAAAGAAAGGAAGAAACAGAACAAAAGCTACGAAAGACCATGATTGGAGAGAAGATGGAAGGACAAGAAAGAGAAACAGATGATGAAATAAATATAGATGAAGAGAGAGAGAGAGAGAGAGAGAGAGAGAGAGAGAGAGAGAGAGAGAGAGAGAGAGAGAGAGAGAGGAGAGAGAGAGAGAGAGAGAGAGAGAGAGAGAGAGAGAATGTATCTTGAAAAACACTGCATAGAAAACGGAACGCCTGGTCAGTGCTAACAACCCTCAAGAAAACAGTGGAAGTGGATCACCAAGTTGAACCTTTTCTTCTCTATTGTATTTGAAGTGTTTTGAGACGGTCGAGGCCCCCCTAACGCATCCCCCCCCTCTCTCTCTCTCTCTCTCTCTCTCTCTCTCTCTCTCTCTCTCTCTCTCTCTCTCTCTCTCTCTCTCTCTCTCTCTCTCTCTCTCTCTCTCTCTCTCTCTCTCTCATACACACAACTTGTCCTTAACACAGTGCAAATATCCATTAGACCATCAATTGTAAACGGTAGATTGAGAAACAGTAAGAGGTTCGCTAACGTGACTCAGCCTTCTATAACCTCCTGTTGTGACCTGACTCAACATGGCGTGGTGCGGGGGGACCTAAGGGCGACTACGTGTTGTGAGGGGCTTTGAGGACGTAGTATGACCTGCTGGAGGAAGGTGGATGCTTGGCAATCCCTCGCAGTGTTCCGGATAAGCCAAGCGAGCAAGTCGATCTAACAATTTACATAGTAATAGACGAACACTGGTGTCCTCTGGTCGACTTGTGCAGGAGGAGGAGGAGGAGGAGGAGGAGGAGGAGGAGGAGGAGGAGGAGGAGGAGGAGGAGGAGGAGGAGGAGGAGGAGGAGGAGGAGGAGGAAGAGAAGAAGAAGGAGGAGGAAGAGGAAGAGACGAATGAAGTAATGATGGAGGAAATGTTGGTGGTAAATATTTATGACAACTACAAGATAAATCATATGTTTGTATATAAATAAAATAAAAAAGAAAAGAAAACGTATAAGACGAAAGTTAAAACAAAATAGAGAAAACAAGGAAAGATTTACAAACAAGGAGAGAATAGTTAATCAAATTACTAAAATATATCGACAAGAAAGGTACAATAAGGCAAAGCAAGAGAGAGAGAGAGAGAGAGAGAGAGAGAGAGAGAGAGAGAGAGAGAGAGAGAGAGAGAGAGAGAGAGAGAGAGAGAGAGAGAGAGACAGAGAGGGACAGACAGACAGAGAGAGACAGAGACAGAGAAAGAAAATGAGAAGGGGAAAGAGGGAGAGGAAATTGAATTATTACGTGCAGAGTTGTATAAAATGAAGGAGCAAGTACAAGGAGTAACATTTCAAAAGGAACGCAATATAGACGGAAGGACAGGAAGTGAGGAACGAGGAGAGAAAAGGGGAAGAAGGAGAATAAGAAGAAGAATAAGAAGATGAGAGGGGAACTGTATCACACATGGAAACAGAGAATAGAGAAGATAACAGTAATAAAAGGAGTGAGACAGAGACAAATGGAAAAGAGAGAGAGAGAGAGAGAGAGAGAGAGAGAGAGAGAGAGAAGAGAGAGAGAGAGAGAGAGAGAGGAGAGAGAGAGATGAGTAAGTTTCGTGAGATAAAGTTGAGTGTGAGAGGAAGAGGATAATGATGATAATGCATAAAATACTGCAATGAACATAAACAAAGAATAAAGGAAGGACTAGGAAATAAAACTAAAAATGAAGAGAGAAAGCAAGGAAGGAAAATAATAAGAAAGGAAGGGAGGAACAAGCCATTAGTGGGAAAAGAATACCATTTTTTCCTTTTTTCCTTCTTTTTTTTTTTTTAGTTCAGGTTCCAGGCAACAGCTGCTGAACCGTGTTGGCTGAGGCGACCACCAGACAGAAGAAGAAAAAGACACAAGGACAGACACAGAGCCAGACGGAAACAAAAAGACAGATTGAAATACATAAAAAGAATATAAATAGAACAAACTAAACTTACATATACATCACAGAGAGAGAGAGAGAGAGAGAGAGAGAGAGAGAGAGAGAGAGAGAGAGAGAGAGAGAGAGAGAGAGAGAGAGAGAGAGAGAGAGAGAGAGAGAGAGAGAGAGAGAATAAACACCCTCACTAACCAATAACAAAGACATACAATACAACCCCCAGACGAGAGACATTTAGCCCCCGACCTTCCTTCACCGACCAAAACAATTCCCGAACTCCAACCCGACCTCACGGAACCGAACGAGTAATTTAAGGGCAAAATATCTATCTGAAGGCACTCGATGGCGGACACTCGATCTCAACCGACCACGATTACCGACAGCGATAACCCCGACCGCCGCTCCGCCCTTACCGACCCCTGGCGGTGCTCGGGAATCTTAGAGTGGTGAGAGATGGACAGCCATTTTTCTCTCACGTCGGAGATGAGAGGAGGAGGAGGAGGAGGAGGTGGTGGTGGTGGAATACACGGAGGTACGATGAAATGCAAGGGTTCAGAAGGCGGAGGAGGAGGAGGAGGAGGAGGAGCATTTGGGGGGTGAAGGGAGGAATGATGAATGTAGAAAGGAAACTGCATCCATGAGTGGAAAGAAGAACGGTAGGAAGGAAATAGCAACAGGAGGAGAAGGAAGAGGAGGAGGAGAAAGAAGAAGAAGAGGAGGAGGAGGAGGAGGAGGAGGAGGAGAGGAGGAGGAGGAGGAGGAGGTGCTGGGCCGTGACGACTGAGGGGACGTGATCACATATTTCCTCCCCATTCCATTTCTTCCTCTTCCCCTTTACCATCACCACCCCCTCCTCCTCCTCCTCCTCTTCCTCCTCCTCCTCCTCCTTTTCCTCCTCCTTTTCCTCTTTCTCCTCTTCCTCCTCCTCCTCCTCCTCCTCCCACGCAACATGCCAAGGCCAGAAGACGATTTTGCCAAGTTCAGCCTCACGCTCAGGGAATATCTCGCCCTTAACGCATTTCCCTCCCAGAGACACGTTTCCGCCCCGTCTATATGCCCGTGCGAAGGTTCCTCCACGCCCGTCACTCCTCGTCCCCGCCCGTCACTCCTTCCGTCCCCAACATTCACACCCAGACCCTCCCCTCCCCTCCTACCAGCATCGCCCCCTCCTCCTCCTCCATCTCCACCTCGATCCCTTTCCTATCCTCCTCCCTTCCCTTCCCTTCCACTCAGACCAAGACGAGTTACGTGCGATGTAAGTTCGGTGGAGAAATATGCATTCAATTTTCTTTGCCTCTATGTATGTATGTATGTATGTATGTATGTATGTATGTATGTATGTATGTGTGTATGTATGTATGTGTGTGTGTATGTATGTGTGTATGTATGTATGTATGTATGTGCGGTAATTTTTTCTCATATGGTCTGTTTGTACATTTATTAATTGTGTACGCAGATATTTGTGTATGAATCTAGGTATGTGTGTATGTATGCGTGTATGCATGTATGTTTGAGTGCATCTGTGAGCTGTCAGTTCGTATGTTTATGAGTATTTCCACGAAATCTTCAGCTTTTTACTATATTTGTGTGGTACACTTTAAATATATGTGAATATGTATGTGTATACGTATAAGTATAGAAATTTGTTAAATCATATATATACTTTGCGCTCTTTGTGTAGTGTGTGTAGTGAGTGTGTGTGTGTGTGTGTGTGTGTGTGTGTGTGTGTGTGGTGTGTGTGTGTGTGTGTGTGTGTGTGTGTGTGTGTGTGTGTGTGCGCGCGCTGAGTGTCACTGGGTGAATATATTACTCCACAAATCATCTGACGCACTGCACATTTTACACTCTTCGGAAACAAGACATCGATATATATTTACCGAGACAACTCCACGGTTTCCTAAGCCACGGGGAGTGAATTTACGTTGTTTTGTCTCGCGCAAAATAAGTTTGGCGTGTTCTATCTTCCACGAAATAAATTTAAGGTTATCTATCTTCCCGGGAAATAAAGTTTAAGGGGCTTGCTGGTGCCTTTTGGGAAATTACTTTACGCTGTTCTATCTTTTAGGAAAACAAGTGATAAGTTTTATTTAACATTCCTTTCTATCTATCTAAGAGGGAATATTTGTACTTTCTTAAGGGATAAATGACAGGCGTTCTCTGTTCTATAAAGGTTAAAATGTTCTTCTTCCTCCTACAGATGCGCTACTCCTGCTTGTGGTGGTGGTGGTGCTGGCGAGGCGGGGCGGGACTCCTACTCCTGCTCTTAGGACCCGCCCTTGGCTCCTCCCTCTTCCCCGGTGATCCCCCACCTCGCCCCCCTACTCCACCGCCACATTCTCCACCCTATCACGTCCTTTACTACGACCATTCCTACCCTCCACCTCGCCCTCTCCATCACCAGCCTGGAGGAGGTGGAGGAAGTGGAGGAGGGAGGACTAACGCCTTCTTGGACTTCCACGATGGGCTGGACGAGGTAGGAGAGAGCTGGGAGGACGATGAGGCGTGGTGGGAAGGCGTGGAAGAGGTCGTCCTTACAAACAGCTTCACGGATGGGTTCTACGCCTACGAGGAGCAGCTGTACGAGGACGACCTGTACGACATCAACTACACGTGTACCGACTCTATGCCTTGTGACGACTTCGCTTACCTACCTCCTCCTCCAGACTCCATCCTGACCCTCCCTCCCCCTCCAGTACCTCCATTCCTCACTGGAGCCATAGGTAGACTGCAGGAGGAAGGGAGGAAGGAGAGGGAGGAAGAAAAGAATGAGGGTCGAGAGGTGGATGACGCAGAGGAAGAGGAAGAGGAGGACGAGGAGGGAGGAGGAGGAGGAGGAGGAAAGTGGGCTAATGATGAGTGTTCCCTGTGTGAGTGGGCGACAGGAGGGAATAACACTTTGGATCTTCTACCTCCGCCACCAGGTGAGTGTACAGGTGTGTGTGTGTGTGTGTGTGTGTGTGTGTGTTCCCAGAAGTCATTTATCTTTACTATCCAACATCTCTTTGCATTTCGCTCCATCCCTTTTTCATTTTCACTTTTTTTTTTTTAAACATTCTTTATTTTTGCTTGGACGCATTTTTTCCCGCCATAAATATCGTCCCTTTGTCTCTCCAGCCTCAGCAGATGTCCTCCTCCTCCCCCCTTCCTTCCCCTCCTCCCCCCAGGATAGAGGAGTCCACCCTCATTAGTACTAATTTGGTAAGTGGAGACGCTGGCTACTCCCCTCACCACCCC